>CAXAKX010000410.1:0-140385 GCA_963969525.1 Ontholestes murinus | reverse complement strand
GGGATTAATTTTGGCTTTATGAATTTCTAGCGCTTCCAGTAAATCCATTTTACGGCCTTTATCCGTAAAGTGGATTACTGAAAGTACATCCTTGCCGAAAGTATGATTATTTTCTATTAAATGATTAGCAAAAGTTGAGTTGTTATGTTTTAATCGAAATGCTCGTTCGTGTTCTTTTAGACGTGTTTCAAAATTACGACCAGACTGACCGATGTAAATTCCTTTACATGATTCGCAAGTTAATCTATAAATGCCGGATTTTTTCATCATATCTATTTTAGTTTTAGGGTTAAAAATTAAGTTTGAAATTTTATTATTACATTTAAATGCTACTTTAACGTTACATTTTTCCAATATATTTTTGATCTTTAGGCTAATCATTCCAAAATAAGTTAAACATTGAAACCGCTTATTGTCTTCTGAATTTTGTGGTATATATATATATTTTTGAACTTGTTTAAATTTGTGTTTTTTTAATAACTGATCAATTAAAGTAGCCGAGTAACCATTGTTTTCGGCCATTTGTTTTATAATTCTCATTTCTTTGAGAAATGATTCGGGGCTTAAAGGTAACTTGAGAGCTCTATTAATTAAGAAATTAAATGATGCTATTTTATGTTTAAAGGGATGTCGGGAATTATTAGGAATTATAGTGTCAGTAAAGGTAGGTTTTCTAAAGATGTCGAATGTAAGAGTATTATTAAGTTTAGAGATGGATAGATCTAAAAAATTAATGGTGTTGTTAGTTTCTGTTTCTACAGTAAAGTTAATTGATGGATGCAGAGAGTTAAGAAAATTAAGGAAATTGGAAATTTGTCTATCAGTACCTACGAAGCATGCATGTAGATGATATATTAGCATGCTTCGTAGGTACTGATAGACAAATTTCCAATTTCCTTAATTTTCTTAACTCTCTGCATCCATCAATTAACTTTACTGTAGAAACAGAAACTAACAACACCATTAATTTTTTAGATCTATCCATCTCTAAACTTAATAATACTCTTACATTCGACATCTTTAGAAAACCTACCTTTACGGACACTATAATTCCTAATAATTCCCGACATCCCTTTAAACATAAAATAGCATCATTTAATTTCTTAATTAATAGAGCTCTCAAGTTACCTTTAAGCCCCGAATCATTTCTCAAAGAAATGAGAATTATAAAACAAATGGCCGAAAACAATGGTTACTCGGCTACTTTAATTGATCAGTTATTAAAAAAACACAAATTTAAACAAGTTCAAAAATATATATATACCACAAAATTCAGAAGGCAATAAGCGGTTTCAATGTTTAACTTATTTTGGAATGATTAGCCTCAAGATCAAAAATATATTGGAAAAATGTAACGTTAAAGTAGCATTTAAATGTAATAATAAAATTTCAAACTTAATTTTTAACCCTAAAACTAAAATAGATATGATGAAAAAATCCGGCATTTATAGATTAACTTGCGAATCATGTAAAGGAATTTACATCGGTCAGTCTGGTCGTAATTTTGAAACACGTCTAAAAGAACACGAACGAGCATTGCGATTAAAACATAACAACTCAACTTTTGCTAATCATTTAATAGAAAATAATCATACTTTCGGCAAGGATGTACTTTCAGTAATCCACTTTACGGATAAAGGCCGTAAAATGGATTTACTGGAAGCGCTAGAAATTCATAAAGCCAAAATTAATCCCGGTTTTTCCCTTCTTAATGACCAGACTGACCTGATGTACTCTCCTCTTTTCGAAGGCATATAAATAACACCTGTTAATTAATTTTAAGTACTTTATGTTTGATAATGAATAGTGAATGTTCGAAACTATAGTCACAGCAATAAATATTTTATGTGGTAAAACAAAGTTAAAGTGTTTTAATTATCGTAATAAAAAAAACTGTTACTGGGCTGCACGGGTTCTTGCTGCATGTAGTTTCTCGTTTGATAACTCATGGGTATTTTGTAAAACCAATCTTACCTTCTGTGCAAAAGTTGCTTCTTCGGTGAACAAAACGATAGCATTCTTTTTTTGTTATAAGGATAAATTAAGACAAACTGGCAGTCTCATGTGCCAATTCTGCTTCAATTCACGTAGCGACATATATCGCATATATTAGCCATTTTCAACCACGCATTCATATGTAATTTTTAATCGTATATTTGTACTTCATTTCTCATCAAAGGTATTGATACACTAGATATTTTTATGATATTTTATGTTGGTGAGTAATTATTAGGGGTTTTCGCAAGTTTAAACTTTTCATAAAAGTGAGAGGAAAAGAATAACTATAGTCATGCAAAGGCCAAAAATATTTTGTAGGTGTTCGTATTTTATTGTATTAATTTTCTATAGGATTCAAGTGTCGGATTGAGGCACGTATGGAAAGACAATTAACTAAATTTTATGATATAAGGGTATGTGAGTACGGCAATAGAATTGAATATAGTTAATATGATTCGGCATTTGGCAAACTACAGATGTGTGCTTTTGATCAGTATTAATAGTAGTCAATTCCTTAGTTATTAGGATAATTTAAATAATAAGCGAAAATGTTGTAGATGATTGATGATAATATAAAACATTTATCGATCAGTCCCTCAATATCTACTATTGCCTTAGGTAGGATGGGGGTAGTTAATAGGATTACCTATGCTATGAAAAAACATGTTGCAGATAATTGGCAAAATGTAGAACTTTAATGAATAATTATCAACAAGATGTTCCTCAAACATGCGAGATAAACAATTTTGGATTTTGACTTTTAGCGTCCTTACCACATGTTTTATAATAATATTTTGATTGGTGCAATAACATAAAATATAGTTTACCACAAGTGAGGAAATTCTGAATAAAACCAATATTTTTGAGTTAAAAATAATTTACACAATACCTTTAATTCTTTTATTAATAAATATTGTATTTTAGAAGTCAGGGCATTAAAAAATTGTACACAGTAATATCGCGTGCCTGTTTTTGATTTTTATAATCTAAACGGGTTAACACGTATTTCATCCTTTGATCTAGTGTTATATTTATGATAAGAACTGTTACAATTATACTTTTCGATATTTTCTTCTATATGCAAGATGCATTTCATTATACAAATACTTGGAACAGTCATTTCTATCTAAAACATTCATAAGTTGTATGCAATCTTTTGTTGGTAATAAATATGCCAGGTAAACCGATGGTAGATCGAGTAGCCATTGGAGGTAATCAATCAAAGATGCAAATAACATAACGTGTGTGGATTGAGTAACATCCGACGGCATGAACGTACAAGAAGAATGAAGAAAAAGCAGGAACAGGAAATCGATATGTCAAAAACCTATGGTGAATTGAGTAGCTGTCGATGTCATGTACGTTGAAGAAGGAATAAAAAGCAAATCGACCAATTGCAAAATCATTGATAGACTAAGTAGCTACCGATGCATGGGCGTACTAGAAGAAAGAAAGAAAGGAATAAGGAATACTAGTGGTGGAGTGAGTAGTTACTGGTAAGGTATTCGTTACCATACGAACGAAAACAGAACAGCGAAAAGAGAAAAGGGAAGAAGCTAACGGTGGATCGAGTAGTTGTTAGCAGCTGTCCCAAAAGGAAGATGACTAATACTAAGGCGAGTAATTATTGTGAGGGTAGAATTAAGTTTAGAAATCCTGGGAGTATAAACATAGGTTGGGTTAGGTTAAATTTGTTTTCCCGCAGGGGTGGCTGACGTCCAGAGCTATTTGGGAGTAGCGACCCCACGTACCCGAGCTGACACCAAAAAATAAGTTTAAATTTGTTTAAATATAAATTGCAATACTTTTGTGAAGCAATAAATGAATAAATAGTTGTATCGTCAAACCATGCGTTTAGTGCTGGGTGTTGATTTTTAATCAATTTTAAGATACTTTTTCGCAATATCTGCTATAATAGCGTTGATTAAAGATTGGATTGTAGAGGCATTCACTTTGTGGTACATCTTGATTTGATAAAGAACAAGAATAGACGACTTTATCTTACCACCTTAATTTAAAATTACACGTGACAATAGAATAACACCTCATTATCAAACTTGGAATGATTTTAAAATTACTTACCTATTTTTACAAACCAGTTTAATAGCGGCGTGTGCATTAAACCTCAATGTTTTATATGGTTTAATAAAAATACGTTCATTAGGAAGATATTTTGTATTTCTAAACATCATCATCTACTTCAGATGATTTTTTACAATCACCAATCAGTTTTGATTTTCGTCAATTTGAGTTAAGAGCATTTCCATTTTATTTCTAGCCGATTAACCTCATTTTTTTCCTATGCTATAATAAAAATGCGCTCATTAGGAAGAGATTTTGAAGTTTTAAACATAATTTCAATTCAAATAATTTTTCTTTCAGTCGTTTTTAATCACCAAGTACATTTGATTTTCTTCATTATAAGTTTAGATCGTCGACATTTTGTTTATGGCTAATAAACCTTAATTATTTCTATGGTATTAATAAAACATAATCAATCTATAAAGAGATTTTGAATTTTTAAATATAATTCTAAATCAAATGATGTTTTTACAGGCGTTTTCAATCACCAAGAACATTTGATTTTCTTCAATTTGAGTTTAGAGCGTCGCCATTTTGTTCCTGCACAATAAACTTCATCAGTTCAGATGATTTTACAGCCGTTTTCAATCACCTAGTACATTGGATTCTCTTTATTTTGAATTTAAAGTATCGCTATTTTATTTCTAGCCAATAATCCTCACTTTTTCTATGGTTTAATAAAGTATTAAATATGGCCGACTCGATGCAGTCGCACCCGCAGTCGCTGCCGAAAATCCCAAATAAATCACAAAAATGTGGTGAAAAGTGTGGACAATTTGTCAAGGATGGCACAGTGTGTAATGTGTGCAACAAAGTTTTACACCCAAGTTGCGTAGAAAAACACAAGTGCATTAGGGAAGAGTTTAACGCGGGTTTTGTGCAAAGTGAGGTTAGTGAGTGTAATAACCACGTGAGAGAAATCGAATTGTTAAAACTTCTAGTGAGTGAATTGCAAAGTAAGAATGAAATTCTCATGGAAAATCGTGCGCTACAAAATGAAAAGATTGCGAATCTTGAAAAGGAAGTGCAAAAATTTCATGATTGACCCGTCAATAATGCGGAAATTATAAATCCAGATATAAGTAATTCTGTAGCATTGCCGATCCCCGAATCAAAATCGTATGCAGCGAGTGTAAATAAGAATCTTAATAAAATGATAACACTGCAAAGAAATGTAAACAATTGTTCTGGAAAAACTACAAATCCTGAGGTTATCGACACCGGGCCACAATCATCTGAGAATGAAGGCTTCAAGACCATATCTCACAAACGACGCTCATCACGTATATTTGGAACGGGCGGTGACTCAAGCAATATGAAATCAGTTCCCGTATATACGCATCTACATGTCTGGCGTCTGGAACCATCGACAAGCGAAAAGGACGTGTCGGATCACTTGAAACAATGTGAAATACGTGAAAATATTTGTGAAAAACTGCAATCAAAACACCCGGACATATATTCATTATTTAAAATTTCGGTTCCCATCACTGAATTGAATAAAGTTAAGAATACAGAAATTTGGCCGCAAGGTACTTGCATCTCTAAATTCTATACTCGTCCAAAAGTAACAAAAAACTAAACACCGAAATTTATTATAGCGGAGAAAATATTTATAAAATATATTATCATAACGTTCAATGCTTAAGAACAAGCACCGGTGAATTCGCGGCTACAATAAATTTTAATAAATGTATGTATTACGGAGCATTGGCTCAGCGAACATGAGCTAAACAATACAAATATTACCAATTATACTTTAATAAGTTCATTTTGTAGATATACTCAACAACACGGTGGCGCAGCTATATACTTTCACAATTCTATAGATGGCGCAACTGTAATCAATTTAAACATAAGAGCGGAAAAAACAGTGTTTGAATATTGTGCAGCACTGACAAAACTAGGTAATTTAAGTTGTGTTATTGTTTGCATTTATCGAGCGCTTTCTAGTGACCCATTATATTTTTTAAATAAATTGGAGGAATTGTTAAATAAATTAAATGAACAAAATTATTCATTCATCATATGCGGTGATTTTAATATGAATGTGTTGTTACTAAATAATATTACTATGCACTTTACTAATATAATTAAATCATATGGTTCCCATTTGGTAATAAAGGAACCAGCAAAAACTACGATATCAAGCAGCACATATATATATATATAACTTTATTATTAGTGCTAAAATACACAATATACATGAGTGGCCTAGTGGCTTTCCAAGGCTTCTCCGACCACTCTTCTTTAGTGCTACAACTAAAAATCCCTGATGTGAATGCTTCATATAATTGTTTCTTAAATACCTTTAACATTCATTTTAATGCTTATTTTCCCATTAAAAAACAAATTAATAATTCTGCTAAAAAGACGTGGTTAACAACAGATATTAATCAACTAAAAGAAAAAATGACTATGTTTGAAATGTTAACAACATTTGATATAACATATAAAAATCAATATGTGGCCTATCAAAAAGCCTATAAAATACCACTACAAACTGCAAAAAGCAAATATTATGATACACAGATAGAAAATGCCCCCCAAAAAAATACCGCCAAGGCCACTTGGCAAATAATAAATACTGAGAGAAATAAATTAAATATACAGAAATTACCTTCTCCTGATAACATAATTGATTTGCCTAACAGTTTCAATGATTTTTTTGTCAATTTTTTTTTTACACACAACCTCAATTAAATTCTAAAACTAATATTAATTTGTCATTTCCGATAAATCGAGTCTCATTCTTTTTATATCCCGTTACTAGTGTCGAATTATTTAATGTCATAACTAACATGAAAAATAAAAATAAATTTTGCTCTGGTTCTGATGAAATATCCATTTATGTAATCTTTAACTGCTTCGAATTAATTCGGAAACCACTCTTAAAAATCATGAACGAAATGTAAACTTTTAAACACTCATCAGCATGGGTTTTTACCCGGAAAACGTGTTGATACGGCACTTTATGAATGTATAAACACCATTCTAACAATTTTCGAAAATAAAGAAATTGCCTGTGGTATGTTTCTAGATTTATCGAAGGCGTTTGATAGTGCAGATCACATGATACTACTTAATAAGCTAGAGAGATATGGTGTTAGGGGAACTGCCGTTTCATGGTTTAGATCTTATTTAAGTAACAGACAGCAAATTGTGAAAGTAAATCAACACGGCATGCCTATTTACTCAAATTCAAAAACAATAGTCAAGGGTATTCCGCAGGGGAGTGTTTTAGGTCCGTTTTTATTCATTGTATATACAAATGATATTATATTTAACGTAATTAATAGTAAACATCAAATTATTACATATGCTGATGATACATCTGTTCTAATTAGCGCAGATAATTACAAACAATTAAACCAAGAGTGTAATGTATATCTAAGCAAACTACAAGAATGGTTCTCTAATAATAAATTGGTATTAAATTCACATAAAACGCAATGTATCATATTTAGAACAAATAGAAACACTCCCACCCCCGAAATTCTGAGTATTAATAGTGATAAGTTTAATATTAATAATTCAGTAAAATTACTTGGAATAGAAATAGATGAATTTCTTAGGTGGCTAGAACATATTAACATCCTGTGTAAAAAACTAAGCGGAATAGGCTACTCTATTAGGAGACTTAAATATATTGTAAGTAGTCAGGCATTAATGATAGTATAACATAACGTCTTTCTGGCAAACGTCAGATATAGTATACGACTATGGGGACAAAGCAAATACTCATCGCATGTATTTATAATACAAAAACGAATTATTAGAATAATGTATGGATTAGAGTTCAACATGTCATGTAGAGGAATATTTAAAAAATATAACCTGCTCACTATTTATTCATTATTTATTTACGAATGTTTAACTTTTTTACATAAACATAAACAATTATTTCAAATTTATGAAATAAGTCATGACTATGAAACACGACATAAATGTAATTATAATTTGCCGAGGCACAGGTTAACAGCTTCAGAAAAAGGCTTAGAATATAATTCCATTTTATTTTATAATAAATTACCAGATTATTTAAAAATAGAAAAAAAATACAGAACGATTCAAATCGAATTTATTTAAATGGTTATGTGAAAAAGAACTGTATAGTATAGATGATTATTTTAGCTAGTGTATTTATATTCTATCAATTAAATTTTGTTTTTCTTTATGACGCACATTCTTTCTTATGTATTAAGTTTTGTTAATTTAAGAGAGAATAAAGTATATTATTATTATTATTATATATAGGTTCATTAGGAAAAATTAGAGCTTTAAACGTAATTCCTCGTAATTCCTCTTCAGATGATTTTTTAGAGTCGATTTCAATCACCAAGCAGTTTTGATTTTCTTCAATTTGTGTTTAAAGCGTCGCCATTTTGTTTCTAGCCAACAATCTTCAATTTTTTTCTATGGTATAAAAAAGTACGTTCATTAGGAAGAAACTTTTTAGTTTTAAACATAATTTCACTTCAGATTATCTTTTTTCAAATAAAATCAGACGGCATCACACAGCACAACACCGTCTAAAAACTGGCCACTACCTTGATTTTGATAACACAGTCCTAACCGCGACAAATAATTTCCTGGAAACCATCAGGCCACATTACAACAACACATAACACTAATACGCAGTCGCAGTTAATAACACAAAGCCCGAACATACAACGACCAGTAAAAAACACGCCAGACGAATATAAATAACTTGCAAATCTGACAGCAGCTCAGTAATTCCTTCCAAAGTATGTAAGTGGAATGAAAAATGTATTTAAATTAATGGTTTTCGGATATATTAAAACCCTTGTGGTTTAATGACGTTCTGTATTTCTTAAGTTTTGGATTAGGTTGGTGGGGAAAACCATTTTCAATGGCAATTGAAATTAGTTCTTTTAATTCAGTGGTTCTTCTGCTGGTAGTCAAAGAAATGAAGAAAGCTTGATGTATCATCGTGTGATATGCTGCTAGTTTTTGTGACATAGGGTGATTACTGCGTTGACGGTATTACATCCAATTCTATATATTTTAAATTCAATTTTCTTATTTTTGTAAATTAATGTTAAATCCAAAGAGAGAATTTTGTTATTATTTATTTGTGAGAATATTGTTAATTAGGTTTAAAATTTTTTAAACCTATTAACAATATTCCCCCCAATAAAAAATTCACCACTGAAACAGGCTATTATGTCATCAACATATATGTACCAAAGGATATGTGAATTTTTGCAAAGTATAATGAAAAAATTGTTACCTGTGTCTAAAAGAGTTTTGAGTTTTTTTGGATTCCAGTTGTTCTAATAAAGCGAGTAAATTTTTCACTGAATGTTTTAGGGCAAATTTGGTGTGTTTTTTAAAGAGTTTGTTGAGTTTAATTGCCAAATCTCTTGTAATACTTTTAATATACGAAACTACGGGTCGTGTAGGAGAATTAGGTTTATGGGTTTTAATAAGACCATAGAGCCTAGCAGATAAGTGATTTTCATTGGCGAATTTTAATTTTTCCAAATCTAAGAACAACACTGTGATATTTAATAAAATTTCGGATTTGACTTTCTTCAAGGAAATTAAGTTTTCCGTTGCAATAAAAGCGTTCATTTTATTCATATTCATTGAATTGGATTTATCTTCTTTAGTCAGGACTAAAGAGTTATAGGTTATTTTTGATTTAAGCACTGACTCCGGAGAAATTGCGATAATAGCATTATTTTATTTGATCTGTTATGTGGGCTCTAGGGATGAGAGGTTCTGTCATTTTATAATAGTACTTTATAAGCCTAGAACGTAGATGTTCAGGGTTAGCTGTACAGAGTTGATTAACATTTGCAATTCTTAATCACGAAGCAGACTTTCACCAACACTTAGTTTATTTTGGGACACACTTCATAAATCAAAAGAAATATATATCACACCCATTAATATTACATTACTGCACGAATCAATTATCAAGTTAATGCAATTCTCGTTACATTTCAAGTAATAATAATACTAATAATATTTATTTGTTCAAGCCATACAATTTCAGAAAGTTATATGCACATATAAGTAAGTAGGTGATATACATAAAAGTTTAAATTTACATAATAAATATAAACTTAACAAATGCTAATATCTATTAATATAATTAAAATGAACATACTGATTACAAATTAATAGTTATATTAAGGCATATCATAAACGTTACTAATAAGATATTCATCCCATGAATAGAAAGCATTAATAATTAAAAAATCCTTTACTCTTCGTTTAAACTCATTAAAAGGTTTATCTCGCATTTCAGATGGCAATTTATTAAAAAAATGTTTAACTTGATAATTCACTCCAGTCAGACGATTTAGACAGACGAAGGGTCTCTGGACAAATATTTCTTTTATTCCGGGTATCATGTTCGTGAGTATTTTGGTGATATTGATAGATTCCCTCATTATATTTCACATATTTTAGGCATTTAAATATATATAAACATGGTAAAGTTAATATTTTTAAAATCACAATTGATTGTTTGCAATTATCTCTGTAGCCTAATCCAGCTATTATCCTAACTGCTCATCTCTGGTGTGTAAACATTCGATGCCTTATTGCTGAGTGTCCCCAGACAGAAAAATAGGTTGTTTTCAATGTGACAAACTTCTTCTTCTTGTGACAAACTCTTTAATAGTTGTACTTATCTATTAAGGAGTTTTTATTTTTTTTTTGAAATCTCATTACCGTGATCAAGCCATAGTAAATATCGGTCTATGGAAAATCACAGAAATTTAATGAAGTCATTGTTACCCATGTCAACATCACTTTTTAAAGTAAACAACATATATTGAGTCTTAGCTGCATTTAATTTCAGGCCATTACTGTTGAACCATTTATTCGCCGTTTGGAGAGCTTCCTCATTTAGTTCCACTGCTTCTTTTTGGTTATTTGCTGAACTAAGCAGTGTGATATCATCAGCAAACAATACCACCTTATTGTTCTTCATAAATTCAACAAAATTATTGATATATACAATAAATAGTAGAGGACCTAACGTTGAGCCTTGCGGTACCCCGAGACTTATCGGTAATTGACTGGAATTTTCGCCGTTGAAGTATACACTTTGTTGTCTGTTAGCAAGAAAAGACATCATAAGTCTGCAACTGGTTGGATGGAAATTATGAGTATAGAGTTTTCTAATTAGATAGTTATAGGACATGCAGTCAAACGCCTTGGATAGGTCGACAAATGTGGCCATTGAATAGCTACAATTTTCAAAATTAAAAATTGATGATGCTATTAATAAAATCAAGCGATGCCGTAATTGTCGATCTGCTTTCCCTAAAAACATGTTCACTCGTGATATTTTTTTTATTTTCTAGAAAGGACATCATTTGTTATATTATAGAGAAATTTTTCATTTATTTTAGAAAAAATGGGAAGTAGTAAGATTGGTTTGTGGTTGTTAACTTTATTTATATCACCATCTTTTAATATCGGAATAACTTTGGATAGCTTTAGTAAGTCTGGAAATACACTCGTTGTTATTACATCATTAATTAATTAAGTCAGTGGTATAATAATCACATCATTTTTATCATTCCAGCCGTTAGACCGTAAATGTCAGAGCTAGATTTATTTCCAAAACACTTGACTATCTCTCTGACAATCCCTTCGGAGACAGGTGAGAACTTGAAATAAGAAACATTAGTCTCTAGATAATTATTGTTAACCAATATCACGGGATCGAAATCACTTGGAGGAATAATAGTAATAATATCATTAGCTATATTCGCAAAGTACTGATTAAATTCAGTAGATTTTATATCACATTTTGGAGATTTTGCTTTATTATTATGTTTACTATTAACTAATGACCACATAGCGCGATTTGAATTTGATGCCGTTTGAATAAAATTATCATTGGCAGCTTTTTAGCATTTGATATAGCAATTCTATAGTTATATCGTAACTGTTTATTTAGATCTAATAGTTAATTGCTTTTGTTCATTAAATAAGCTTCTTCTACAAGATGTAAATTTTGCCTCATTGATTCTAGTTCAGGTGTGAAACATTTAATACTGGATTTATTGCATTTGTGTTTTAACTTCCTTTCAGAGAAGAATATGAAAATGTTTTTCATTATAATGTTTAAAAAATTACTCCATTTGATGTTAGTGTCACCTTGTTTAACTAGTTCCCAATTTTCATTTGATAGGAGTTGATAAAAGGTAAAGTTACCTACTTTGGTAATAGGACTCACGGTTTTTTCTAGAACACTCTTTTCCGCGCACTTGGGTTCAGTGCTTAATTGCATTACAATACCATTATGGTCAGAGAAAGGAATCAATACTGGACATACCATATATATATCAGAGTTAACATTAATGGGCATATTATCAATGCATGTGCTATATCTTGTTGGAAAACTCCATACAAAGGAATTCAAAAAGAAAGTGGATTTTACAAAGTCAAATATAAAAATCAAATTAGGAAATCCTCAGATTCAATAAAAATCAAACAATATATATCATAATTTAAAAAAATCAATTCATTCATTGTTGTAGATTTGCCAAATGTTCTCGTGTTTTTCTAATTATTAGTTAGTTTTTTTCAAAGTAAAGGGTTTATTTTACTCCTGTAGATAGAATCTGCACTTATTCTTATATTAAGAATGTTAATTATGCTTTTAAAAGTCATTGTTTAATACAAGTAATTTTCGTCTTGAGTTGACACTAGATTATTTTTATCATTTAATTGAGAGTTTTAGGATAAATTATAATAATTCTTTATTTTAATAACAATCTATATCCAACAGTACTTGACTCTCACTTGATTTCACTTTTTGTGAAAGTATTTGCAACGAGCTAGGCACATTTTCCTAAATAAGGCATTTAGCTTTCTGTAAGTTGCATCATTTCGATGTTTTGTGTTAAAATCAAATATAACAAATATGCTCAGCTATCTTGTCTAATCCTTTTCGATTGTGCAGAGTTATTAAGACATCATCAAGTTCATGATGAACTTTCTTTTTCTATAAGGAATGTTTTAGATTGATACATCTAAGAAAGGCATTCGATTGTTTTCTTAATTATCATTACAAATAAGTATATCGTCAAGATATGAGGAATGTTACTCTATTTACCACGAATCATTTCTTTCTTAAGAATAGATCATTAGTATCTAATTTGCGAAATTGCTGCGTATGTCTAGATTGAAGTGAATATTTGAATTCGAGGGGAAGACACCTGTTCGTATTCGTCTTCGTCTAAAATTTTTTATCCTAATTCTTTTCTTTATTTTAAATAGTGAATATAAATTATCTTGCCGATGCATGTCAAAATGCTAAAGGTAGGTGATAGGAAACATTTCAAAATAAATAAACAATTAACTTTGTTGGTATCACTTTTCTAGCAAATATATTTTACGATTCTATATATAAACTAATATTTTCTTAACTACATTTTTATATACATTATTCTTGGGCTTCTAAACAATAACACGTGGTTTATAGATTACAAACATTTAACAATAATTTACATAAAAATATCTTTAATCTGTGACAATCTTATTGATCCAACGCTAAGGAAAGCTTCTCTACCAATGCAAATAGTTATTTTAGCAGCTTGATCGCAATCGTTTTCGTTATTGTATTTGTTGGTACATTCTTTTATTATTTTGGTATACTGGTCAACTTTGTAACCCTTTACATTCATAACTTTCTCAAAGCGTTCTACTTTTGGTAAGTTGTCATCTCCAATTAAATTAAATTTTAGCAGCATACACTTAATATAGCATTTAAGCGAAGTGGGTTTACCAACTAATTGCAACACACTGTTTTTGTCTAGTTTAAACACCGGAATATTTGATTGATCACTGCATGTTTTTGAATTTTCGTTGAATACTTCCAATGCATTTTTAATGATACACAGCTTAATACTGTCGAATCGTGCACATTTATCCACCTGCGAAGTATTTTCAATGCACGAATTAACACCGAATATTTGAAGACTATCATAGAAAGGAATTTTCTGGGTGTCAATATCTCCTTTATCTGTAGCATACTTGAGTTCTTTAGCCGAGCAAAACATTGCACATTTCATATCTTGGGAACACTCCATGATTGCCTTATAATTAGTCTTAGAGGGACTAAAAATAAAGGTTGACTACAACAAAATAATCAGTAATGTATAAGTTACTTAATGCGTTTACTTACTGATGCTGAACTGCAGCAAAGAAATACAAGCACCATAATGTAATTGTGATTCATTTTGAATAAAGCTTGTGTCGACTAATGCATTTGTTAAAATATATGTACTATTTATGTGAAATACTTAATAGTATATTTCCTGTGTTTTTAATAACAATTTATTGAATCAAAATGCATTCAATTGAATTTTATTCATTGAGTTAATGCTTTTAAAATTAAGTGGAATTAATATTAATATTTTTTTGTTAAATAATTTTAACTATTTAATTTAATATTTTGATGTGTTAGTATTGTTATGTAATATTAAATCATTATAATTATAAAAATACAAGAAATAACAGAGAAAGACTCTAATACAAATTGAAATTATGTCAGTAATATTGAATTGACGAGGCGGATACATGATGAAACTCCATAACAAATTGAAATAATACAACACAGTTGGGAGGGTTTCACATTTATTGTTGAACACTGCAACATGTTTCGCCACACAGTGGCTTCATCAGGCAGATGAATAATTATTCACGCTGTGTGGCGAAACATATTGCAGTGTTCAACAATAAATGTGAAACCCTCCCAACTGTGTTGTATTATTTCAATATGCCAGTAATGCAAAATACAGCAATTTTTAATTTTATAAGTTTTAATTGTGTTTATTTATTTATAAATTTGTGACAACTGTAAATGAAAATTTTATAATATTGTCAACCTTTAACATTACATAAGATTAATTGGAAAATGTAATAACCCTTATTGAAGTAGATACGTTAAAATCAAACATAATTATTTAGCTAAGAAGACTTAAAGATTATATATAGATTCGTAGTCAGTCTAATTTTTATAGATGAGCGCAAGTATTGGATTGAGTCTTAAGTCATTTCGGTTAACCGAAAAATACTAGTATAGACATCTGTCTATACAGAATTGGTTTGCAAAATTCCATTCCGGTAATTTCCATGTAAAATATGTGCCACGTTCAGGAAGACCAGTTAAAGCCGAAGACAATAAAGGCATTACATGACTCGGGATCGCAGAAATATTAAACTTCTCTTCTCAAACGACCGTAGAAAAACATTTGCACAAGCTGGGATATATTAGAAAACTCAATATTTGTGTTCCTCCTGAACTAAAAGAAATTCATTGCCTTAAGGTCATAAACGCCTGCTACATGCTCTTGAATACCAATGATAATGATCCATTTCCCAATAGATAATTATTACTTTTACTTCTATATAGACAACTCATAGATTTATATATGGTATTTTCAAGTTATTGTATGCGGTTATGCATTAGTTAGTAGGCCGACAAGTCATTTTAGATAGAGATAGCTCTATGCTGGGTAAAAGGACACAACAATAGCAGGTGGTTTGGCGAGGAAGGCATCCGGACAAACGGTAAGCGGACCAAACCCCTACCTGCTGCCCTCTCTGCTAGATCTGAGTACCCTACTGAAAACTGCATCAATCAGATGCCAGAAGGAGCGATGGGACAACATACCTGGCTGTAGAGTCTCAAAAAATTTCATCGCAATGAACAGCAAAACGGCCAGATACTGTATGCAACTGTCCAGAGAAAATCTACGGAAGGGCTTCTTACAGGACACTGCAATTTACAATCACACCTGTACAAACTGGGACTACAATCTAGTCCTATCTGCAGAGGGTGTGAAGCAGAAGAAGAAACCGCGGTGCATGTACTGCTAGACTGCCCCGTGTTATCCAACCTACCTAAATCCACAATGGGAGAGGGATGTCTAAATCCATCAGAGTCCCTCTTACTGCAGTCCTGGTATTTGACTCAGACGGGGGACGCACAAAGGGCCCATTGGGGTCTACGTGCGGCGGAACTCTCTGCTAGACTAGGGTAATTTTATTTTGGTATAAGTTCAGCCATGCACTTCTTCTTTTGGCCGAGGAGTTGACCTCAGTTGATAGGATTGATAGGATGTACCTAGTTCTCTCAAAATTGTCAAAACCATGGGGGTTTTCTTGTTGTTTTATAGACTGTGGTATTTAAGGTAATCGACAAAGATTTAATTAAGATTCGAAAAGTATTTGTTCTGATTAGGAGTCATGCTGGTACTTTTCAGTTTTTTTAATATTCTGATTCATCTTTTTTCTACAGATTTGACCAGATGAAAGCTGAATTGGTACATATTCAAACAATAAAGAGCACGCTGTTATGTAGAACGACCTTCCAGGATTCAGCATCACTTCGTCAGCTGATGGTTATATTCTGCTCAGGAAATGTGTTTTATATTTAGACAATATTAATAAAATCGTAAGAGTTATGTGTTAAAGTAACTAATATTCGAATAAAAGTTCAATAACGATCTTCTGGATGGCAGCAACTACTTCTCTCTCGGTTATTAAATAATTATGCTTAGTGTAATAATCTACTTGTTCATTTTGATGGCTTTATCGCTCGAGTCTTTCCTTCTTTTGTTTGTTAGAGAATTGACGATGAAAGCCTGAAATATTAAAGGGTCAAGAATAGGATATCCAGTAGTTTCTTCCATGTAAATTTTGTATTTATCTTAAGTGGCGACATTCATTGTCGAGCTACTTTGTCGGAGTTTTTTTGGTGATTTTTCTCTAATAGTTTATGATTGTCAGTTTATTTCGTTAGACATTGATTCTTTAGTTTACGATTATGTGATCAAGGAAGGGAATTTAGATTTATATATTATACTAGATATTTAAATTTAAAAATTAATATAAAAACCAATTATAACATATAAAAAGATATAATTTAAAAACATTTGGTGAAAGTTTTCTTTGACTTTTTTGTTATTCAAGGTGTTTAATAAAGATACTACAAACGTTTAAAATAAATAGAATACATAAAGACGATGGGAAATTACATAGCAATAAATAAAACCGTTACTGGGATGCACTGGTTCTTGCTGCATGTAATTTCTCCTTTGATAACATATAGGTATTTTGAGAAATCAATATTGCCTTCCGAGTTATATTAATGTTAGATCTTAACATGAAATTTAGTGGATGGTTATTTTGTTCTGGCATTGATTCTAATACTGATTCAGCAACGTTTGCAAAAAAAAACAGTAAACTCACTTGCAGTTATATTTACATTTTTGTTTACCCTTAGTTTATGGTTGACTTTTGATTTTATGAGATTCCAGATCGCTTTTGAATGATTGGAAGAATTTTAGATGTATTCATCGTCAGCTTTCTTTTGTTCGTCTTTTGTGCGATTTTTTGTAAACGATGTTAGGTTTTCTATACTGAGAAACTGTTTTTTTTTTGCTAATATCCTTAAGTAACACTACCTTTCTTCTTAATTGTTTTAGATACTGGATTGATGAGGCTGTTTCTTTTTGAAACTCCATATCACTTAATAAAATACCTGACGAAGCCACTGTGTGGTGAAACATTGTTGTAGGATAATAAAAACGTTTTTGAAACTGAACGTTTTGTCGGTGTTTTATGTGCTTTGTAAGAGCACCTGGTTGTAACGACTCGAAGTAAGAAAAAGAATACTTTAAAATTAAATCTTCTATTGGTCTATACTGAACAGAGTTTAAAATGGTAATGTTCGATATTTACAAAAATATGTACATAAAATTTGCATGGTGGGGATGGTCATCGCTTTCTCCGACCCTCTTTTGCCAGCCTCTGGGAAGCAGATACAGGAACCGGGCTGTTTTCCTCCGTGGCCAGGCGCAATTTCCAGGAAGGCCCGTTTGAACCGCGAACGTTGCGTCCTTGTCCAAGGGGTGGTCCTGACTTAGGAATTTCCGGTACAGTCTCGCCATAAAATAGAGTGGAATGTGAATTCGGTAAACAGGCGGTAATTTTGGTACAAATTACCGCCAAAACCGAACATGCCACCTCCCCCTGCAGGAATGCAGCCTCCATTGATTACTCGATGGGCAGCACAGCGATACGTCCTACAGCTCGGCGGAACTCTCCTGAGGTCGTCCTTATAGATACCACTCGTGGAACACCATCGCTTCCTGGATGTAGCTGAGTAATTCGTCCCACCCTCCACTGCATGGGCGGAAGGTTATCTTCTCTGATGAGAGCCAGTTCGCCGACCCTTGGAGCTTGGGTTTTTGATAGCCATTTTCCTCGTTGTTGACGGCTTGGCAAGTATTCTTTCGTCAAACGCCTCCAGAACTGCTGCCTGATAAACTGAATATGCTGCCATCTGGAAAGTCTATTTAATTTGATCCCGGATAAATCCGGGTCGGCTACCGATGTCAGCGAGTCTCCGACTAGGAAATGACCAGGAGTTAAATAGGTGGGATCGTTAGGATCATTGGAGAGAGGCGTCAAAGGCCGTGAATTTGAAATTGCTTCTATCTGGCACAGTGTTGTTGTCAATTCTTCAAAGTTAAATTTATTATATTTCATGACCCTATATAAATGAAATTTAACATTTTTTATTCCTGCCTCCCAAAGCCCACCGAAATGTGGGGATCGAGGAGGAATATAATGCCAAGTAATTCCTTCGCCGGCAAAAGTATCTGTTACTTTGGATTTGTGTTCTTGACTTGATATTAATTTGTATAAGGACCTTAGCTCATTATTCGCACCAACAAAATTTGTTGCGTTATCTGTATAAACGTTGCTAACCCTTCCTCGGCGAGCGATAAATCTGCGAAGTGTCGCGATAAATGCCTCGGTGGTTAATCTGCTAATAAGCTCTAAATGTATAGCCCGTGTTACAAAACAAATAAAGAGAGCGGCATATGCCTTGCGGGGCTTAGAATTTCGGCTACCTTCCTTTATCAAAAACGGCCCACAAAGGTCGATTCCCGTGGTATTAAAGGGCTTGTCTATTGTGACACGGGAGGTCGGCAAATCACCCATAAGCTGATTATTTAGTGTGGGTTTCATTTTAATACAAACTATACATTTATGAATCATCTTTTTTGTCGCATTTTTTACCGAAATCGGCCAATAATTTAAACGCACTGCAGAGAGTGTAGTATTTACACCAGCGTGCAAATTCCTTATGTGCTCATTTCTTATGATTAACTTAGTAAGCGGATTTGCACCAGGTAAAATGGCAGGAAATTTCTGAGAAAATGTCAACTTGGAATTTTTTAATCTACCACCCACTCGAATTATGGCACTTTCTTGATCGTAAAAGGGTGATAATTGAATTAATTTACTATTCTTGCTAATCTTTCTACCCGTACTAAGTCTGCAATACTCATCAGAAAAGGTTTGCATATGTGTTATTTTGACTAATAGTAATGTAGTCTGTTGAATTTCTTTAGCACATATTGGTCCATTAAACGGTTGACTAGTTTTCTTACACGCGTTAATAAACCTTAGAACGTATGCTGTTACACGAGTTAACTTTGATAAAGTTGAAAATTTACTGATTAAATCAAAATCGATAACTGATGCAAAATGTATACTGGATTTTGATTTCTGAATTTCTGGCAAATTACTAATTAATTCAAATCTATTGGTCCGCCATCGCTTGTTATTAATACTTAACCAAGGTGGCCCATTCCACCATAAGCTTGAATTAATTAGTTCAGATGGCATAAGTCCGCGAGTTAAAAGATCTGCAGGGTTATCCTTAGAGGAGACGTGTGACCATTTATCGGGCGTGGTTAATCGTCTTATTTCGGCTACCCTATTGGATACAAATGTTTTAAAACTAGCACCCTCAGCGCAAATCCAGGATATAACGATGCTTGAATCGCACCAAAAAGTTTTGCTATAATTTAGATTACGTACCACTAATGCATCATCAACAGACTTTGCGAGTCGGCTTAACAAAAGCGCTCCGCATAGTTCAAGTCGCGGAAGAGATTGATTTTTTAGAGGCGCAACTCTCGATTTCGCGGCGATTAATCTTACCTCCCAAGACCCATTAATTTAATTTGATTTAATTTGCGTAAACGCAAGCGCCGTAAGCCCGCTCACTTGCATCGGAAAATCCGTGCATTTCCCAATTTGAGGTACAATCAAAATGTCTCTCGATTTTTAATTCCCTGAGTAATGGTAAACTGCTTCTAAATGTTTTCCAACTGGTATGAATGTTTATTGGAACACTTTCATCCCAACCTAAATTTTGTCTCCACAATTCCTGCATTATAAGTTTAGCAGTTACGATTACAGAATTAATTAGGCCTAGTGGGTCAAACAATTGGGCTGTTTCAGATAGAATAACACGCTTTGTTATACGCGGGTTATTAAACTCACCTATCTTGAATGAAAAAATGTCTAAATATGCATTCCATTGTAACCCTAATACCTTAGCATTCTGATCCTTGTCTAATAAAATAATTGAATCATTAATATCACGCGGAATATTTTCTAGTAAAATTTGTTGATTTGAGTTCCACTTGCTTAATTGGAACCCACTTTTCTTCAATATATTAATTAAATTGTCTCTAATAGTTGTAATATCATTTAAGTCGTCAGATCCCGTGAGGAGGTCGTCAACGTAAAAATAAGTTTTAATAATTTCGCGTTCTTTTGGATAATTAATTCTCTCATCATCGGCAAGTTGAAACAAACAACGAATTGCTAAAAAGGACGCCGTGGCAGTACCATAAGTAACGGTTTGTAACTCATATTCGAGCAACGGTTGACTCATATCCGAACGCCAGAATATTTTTTGGTATTTGCATGATTCATTATCTACACGAACTTGTCGGTACATTTTTACGATATCTCCCGAAAGCACATACAAATATGACCAAAATCTCGTTAATATTGAAAATAAATCCTGCTGAATAACTGGCCCTTTCATTAAAATATCGTTTAAAGAAGACCCACTAGATGTTTTTGATGACGCGTCAAAAACAACTCTAAGTTTAGTAGAGACACTTGATTGGTTGATTACACCGTGGTGAGGCAAATAATAATTGTGCTCTTCATTATTATTCTCTGCTAATTTCATGTGGTTTAATTCAAGGTATTCTTGCATGAATTCACTATAACCTTTTTTTAGAATTTCATTTTTATTTAATCTATTTTCTAAACTATAAAACCGTTTGATCGCGTTGCCTCTCGAATCTCCTAATAAAGTGCAGCTATCTTTGAAAGGAAGAGATACTGTAAAGCGCCCTGTTTCTTTATCACGCGAATAATTGGACTTGAAATGATTTTCGCATTTAATTTCTTCCGGATTGAAACATTTTTTATCGTCTCTAACCTCCTCTAACTCCCAAAACCGTTCTAAATTAAAATTCGGTACAACCGCGACGGTATTACATGATTGATAATTAAATGTAGGTGCGCCTCCACCGAGAACCCAGCCAAAATGAGTTTTATGTAAGATTGGTTTACCAACACCCAAATCTATTTGCCACACATAAAGTACGCCAATAAACATCCGCGCCTATCAATAAATCGATACCCCTCGATATATTAAACATGTGATCGGCTAGTTTTATGTTAGATGGAATTTTAAAACTATTTTTATTAAATGAATTATTGGGTAACGGGTTGGTAACCTTATTTAAAATTAGACAACGCATTTCCGTTGTAAATTTATTAAATTTTGATTTTAATTTGATCGTACCCATTTCCTTAACTTGTAAACAAGCCTCACTTATCCCACCTAATTTGAGATTTATTTTATTTCGAGGAATTTTTAACTTTTCCGCTAATTCCAATGACATGATGTTTGATTGCGACCCGCTGTCAAGTAAGGCTCTTGCCGTATGTGGTTTCCCGTTTATATCGAAAACAGTTAATAACGCAGTAGATAAACAAACTTCAAATTCAGCATTAACATGTGTTGATGTAGAACATTGCGGTTTATTATCTGGAATTTGATGATTACCCGTTTCTACGTGAAGAAGAGTGTTGTGATTTTTTGAACATTTAAAACAACCTCTGGCATAACACTTTTTTGTGGGGTGATTGGCTACTTTTAAGCATTTTACACGATAATTCATTTCTTTAAGTTTTGCGAATCTATTGTCTACGGAAAGTTTCAAAAATTCATCACACTTATATAAAGAGTACGATTGATTACATAATTTACATTTGTTTTCTATTTTACTGAAATGACTATTAAATTTTTGCTTGTTTACAATCGACGCAGAACCTTCCAGGGCGTCACACTTTCGTCTAATAAAATCAGTTAAATCTTTAACGGTAATAAATTCGTCTTCGCGTTTCATATTGCGATCCCACTCTAATTTTGTACTCAAATCAAATTTCGATAACATAATTGCAACTAATAAGTCATTATAATTATCTACATTTCATTTTTTGAGTTATAACATCCAATAATTTTCTCAACTGAGTGCCCGACTCTTTAATGCACATAGGTGCTTGTAAAATATTATATAAATTGAAAAGAATAATTTTATTACCAAAATCATACCGCTCTAATAAAGTTTCCCATTCTTCTTTGAAATTACTCCCCGATAAACGAATACCGTTTAATAATTTTGCCACTTCGCATTCTAATGAAGTAATTAAATATTGTTGTTTTTGCAATGATCTAAGATCCTTATTTTCGTGTATTAAGGACACGAACATGTCTTTAAACCCTAACCAATCGTTTAAATTGCCCGCAAATTTAGGAATATTTAATTTCGGTAATTCAACATTTTTAATACTTGTTCGACTACTTGAATCACTTAAAGCTTCTCCCGGAATATATTTAACTGTTTTGTGAGTTTTCTAAATACTTTAATTGTGTCTTCATACAAATCGTCAAAGTCAGAACATTCCTTTTCTCAATTTTCTTCCGTGTTTGCCGCAATTTGTGGCTGAATGGAATAA
This sequence comes from Ontholestes murinus, assembly GCA_963969525.1. NCBI lineage: Eukaryota > Metazoa > Arthropoda > Insecta > Coleoptera > Staphylinidae > Ontholestes > Ontholestes murinus. Next base: position 117,396 of record CAXAKX010000410.1, on the reverse strand, counting down.
AATTTATCATGTAAAGGTAATAATATCGCTAATTTATCGTTTATATCTGATAATTCAATTGTTTCTATGTCAATCTTTGCATAGGCATTTTTCGCGCGAGTTAATTTTGCTTTTATAATACCTCGCTGTTGAATTAATGCTTTAATATCCATATTTATTTATTTATTTATAAATTAACTGTAACAAAAAATACTGATTTATAATTTAAAATAATAATTAATTGACTGATTACCAAATGTACCAAATAGAAGCAAGTTAAAATAAAATTTAACGAGGGACAGGACAACGGCATGAAAATAATATAGTCGGAGACTAACCTGTTTCTCCCAAAACGTCTGCTGGATTCTCTCGCGGTTTTGTACACGGTGTGGACAGCTGTGTATCCCTCCAATAGTCTGCCAAGATTTCCTCTCAGGACGGCGGATGGGCACCTTCCACGATGTGCTGCTCCAGTCTTCAAACTCCAAGTCACACGATGAAAATATCACCCTCGATATTATCCGGTTCGAAGGACCATGAACGTTTTGTCGGTGTTTTATGTGCCTTGTACAAGCACCTGGTTGTAACGACTCGAAGTAAGAAAAAGAATACTTTAAAATTAAATCTTCTATTGGTCTTTACTGTACAGAGTTTAAAATGGTATGGTTCGATATTTACAAAAATATGTACATAAAATTGGCATGGTGGGGATGGTCATCGCTTTCTCCGACCCTCTTTTGACAGCCTCTGGGAAGCAGGTACAGGAACCGGGCTGTTTTCCTCCGTGGCCAGGCGCAATTTCCAGGAAGGCCCGTTTGAACCGCGAACGGGGCGGCCTTGTCCCGGGGGTGGTCCTGACTTAGGAATTTCCGGTACAGTCTCGCCATAAAATAGGGTGGAATGTGAATTCGGTAAACAGGCGGTAATTTTTGGTACAAATTACCGCCAAAACCGAACAGAAACCATATTCTGTGTCAGTATTTTATTAAGTCATTGTTTTAGATCAAGAATGGTATATTTTAAAATTTCTGTAACCTCACTTTTATTTTTTCTCTGATTGTCACCTTGTGCTATACAGATGGCTTAGAATTGTTACCAAAAACTTCTAATCGACGAATAATTTCTGCCGCTGGTAAACGATAATTCCCATCTCAGTATTTTGAGCGATAAAGAAAATTATGCTCGGGGTATGAATATTATTGGGATAAGGTACCGCATAAAATCACCAAATCGGTTCCAGTGGCACCTATAAACCTCGAAGTGAATTCTCAAGTAAAAATCAAGCTTTAGATTTAGCCGAAAACCGGTGGCAAAAATGGAAGTTGCAATTTCTGATATTCCGCCTTTTGCAATCGCAGAGATTGAGTAGAGAAAATGAAGAGAGAGGAACTCAAAAAATGAAAAGCAAATCAATGTAAACAAGTTTATGTCCAAAAATGAGCTAGCCAGAAAGGAACATATTCGTTGGATGAAAATGTGACTTACTTGTTTCGTTTAGTTTAAGGGTACTTAGAAAAGCCACGTGAGTGGAATCAACACATAGGAATTGGAAAGCCAAAGAAATTTTTAACAAACATTTCAATAGAGAACTGTTCAATTAGTTGAATGAACCAACCTGTGCGTATTTCAAATAGGGACTTAATTTCATCCAACCATAATTGACGTAATGATGATTCATATTGTCGCGAACAGGGGATATTTGAGACAGGAAATATCATGTCACGTAGGGGTCGTCACTCTACCAAGCAGCTCACAGCAGTCACGTCGCTCCACCAAACCACTCACAGCAGTCACCTACCAAGATGCATGACCAACTCAACTTGTTTCCTAGTAAGAGGTTAGTCGACACCTCGGATACGTCAAGACTGGATAGACTCAACAAGTTATGGTGTAGTATGGACTCTAGAGACCCTAAGTACTATAGGTTAGGTTAGGCTAAGATAGTTAAGTGTAGTTTTCTTCTTGTTCGCCGCCATTTAAAGTAAGTAATCTTCAATTTCTTAATAATACTAGTCAGTAACCTTACCTTTTGCCTTTGATCTCACGACGACCCCCACAATATCATTATGGGGAGTTGCCAGTATCTGAGGATATATTGCAATTAGCAACTTAAAAAAAGTATGCCGCTGAAAAGATTTTTCTATTTATGACAGCACGTTCATATAATTGACAATTCTACTAGTCTAGCGGGCATTGTTAAACATCCCCATTTCATTTATGTGTTGATGAACAGATAATCAAAGGTAATCTCAATGTGAAACAGAATGTCAATAATAAAGAAACAAAATTGGAAATAAAATTACGTTTTGTGTGGGCAAAGTGGACTTTGTTAAGGCTTAATTATTTATCAGAGTTTGGCAACCAATTTGAGACCTGACCATTCAAAGGTCTTTAAATCCAATGGAACGGAACTTATTTAACGCATTTCTAAACCAAATTTCCTTATATACTTTGACAACAACCAACTACAGATTATTGCAAAACTTGCCTAGTTATATTAACGCCCCATGCAGTCATAGACAGCGGAATGAAGAAAAAGGCCGTGCTTCAGATAAAGAAGCGTTTAGCAAGGATGAAATAGAAAAGATAAAATAGTATGACAACAAGAGCGTGGAAAAGGTCTCAAAATATCCGACAATGCAACCAATTTGAGACATTTATCAACGATGGGACAAGTCAATTTAGTTGAGTCAGAAGTTATTTTTATTATTATTTTTTTAATGTTTTACATTTTGTGGTAGGATGTTATAGGATTTGATACTTTGTACCAGGAAGATTTTGTTTGTTTTACTGAGTCGATGTGTTGGTAAATAAGTCCGACGCCTTCGATGTTGTATTATAACAGCAATATGAAGATTTTGGGTCATAAATATACAGCAAACATGATAAAATGTATAGACCTGGAACTGTGCATACGTTCAACATAGTAAAGTGTGTTTTGCAACTCTCTGAGTTATTTAGCCCTAACATTATAATCTTGCAATGGCGACGATAACAACAACTAATACGAGTGAACAAATTAGTGATTGTTATACTAAATGCAACAAATGTAACAAACCAGTGATTACTGCAGAAGTATGCAAACATTTTCAAAAATCATTCCACCGATCCTCCCTGGAACTACACGAGCAACGGTGTCAGAGGAACCGTCTAAAATCAAACAACACAAGTGAGATGAATGTTCAAGAGGATGGTCATCAACTTACTCCGGAAATTTTCGAAACCGTGAGTACCCTTAAAAAAGATAATACCCTATTACGAAAGTTGCTTGAAGAAATGGATGAAAAAATATTACTCTTAAAAGAAAATTGTTTATTAAAAGAGATGGACCAACAAAATAAATTAAAAATACAAACAGAAACCTGTAAATGCAACGGAAAAAATAGTCCGACTATTAGCCCAAAGGTGACTCACTCTGAAAAATCCTTGAAAAATACTAACTAAAAGAATGCAACAGAAATCTGCAATACAAAGGGAACACACGGACGAATTAGAATTAACATCCGGCAACCCAATCAACTACTTGATAAACAACAAAGCACCAGCGGACATTAATCCAGCCACGAAATCAACAACCGGCGACAAACCACAGCAACACAACTCAATCAACACAGATCCCAAGTTAACACAGAACACGGAACATGAAGTACAAGAATGGAAAACCGCCACCAAGAAGGAAATGAAACGACCGTCTCAAGGAATAATTGGTTTATCCACAAGTGACCAAAACTTAAAAACGGTAGCACGTAAAGCATTCCTATATATAACACGCCTACATCCGACAACAAACCCGGAAGATATAAATAAACATACCAGAAAATATTTCCCAGAAGCAACCTGTGAACAATTAGAGAGTAAATACCCTGAATTTTATTAACCAATTATGTATAATTTTAAATGAGCTAAATGTGGATTTGTTTTTAGCTACTGAGCACTAGATAACGGAACCTGATGATTTTCCCTATATAAACAGCTATCAATTGATTGCTATATATAAGCGCAAATACCACGGACACGGAGGTGCAGCGATTCTGGTAAAAGGTAATTTAAATGTAAAAAGCAGACCTGATATTAATCGACTATCGAATGAAATAACTATAGAAGTAACAGCTGCAGAATGTCTTATTAACAAACAGAGGATAGTTATACTATATCTCTATCGTCCACCTGGGGGTACATTTTCAGAGTTTATCAGAATACTTGAACATATAATGCATAAAATAGTGATTGATGAAAAATCGGACATTATCATGGGGGGCGATTTAATATTGATTTCCTTAAGAGGGATGAAAATAATACATTCAAGTTCACTAATTTGATTGAAAGTTGCAACCTACAAATTAGCATTAAGTCACACCCTCGAGTTACAAACAAAAGCAGCACATGCCTAGATAACATTACCACTAACATCAATTTTGTAAACGCCAATGTAGTCGATACGCACCTATCTGACCACAATGGTCAAATGTTAAAATTCGAGTTCTACATTGGTAGTAAGAACCTTCACATAAAGTCTGTTCTAAGTAGAAATATAAATTCCACAACTATATCAAATTTAAATCCAGATCTTGAAAAAATAAATCGGGATGAAGTGGAAACATATTGTTTGGACTCTAACACATAGTTCACGCAATTTTATAACATATTTCTAGACAAATTTAACATCTGCTGTCCTGTTAAGCAAAAAATATTAAACAAATATAAATCCAAAAAACCATGGTATACAGAAAACTTCAAACATTTACGTAGCGAAATGGAATTCTATTACGAAGCTTATCGCCGCTCAAATAGTGATTATGATTATTGCAACAGTACAAAACAGCATTCCAAATAGAAATTCAAAAATACAGTACTGACTGGATAGGAATTAGGAATAATACACTTGTTTTGTTTCATATATTTACTTTCAGTAAAAAATAATTTTTATACTCCTTTGAAAATGGCGAGCAATCGCCGAAACACGTGTCAGGAAACTGAAAGTAAATATATGAAACAAAACAAGTGTATTATTCCTAATTCCTATCCAGTGAGTTATATGTTTCATCAAGAGTGTAGCAAAGCAAGTATCAATAATACAGTACTGATAAAATAAAAGCATTAAGTAATAAATTGAATGAGTTTTGGAATATTATCAATAGCAAAAAAGGACAGAAGGAGAAGCAGAATAAATCCTTATACTAAATATATGACAAAAAACATACAAAATTAGACGATCCAGAAAATATTATAAACTGTATGAACAAATATTTCAGTGAAATTGGTACCGCCACTGGGGAACTAATACTGAAAGCTACAACCTCGCTTTTAATTCATTACGGTCTATATTCCTACATCTAACGTCAGAATGTGAATTAATAATTCATACAATGAAATAAACTCATACTAAAGGTATTGATAGCATATCTGCGGCAGTTCTTATGTCTACATTAAAAAGCATTGTAAAACCACTAACCCGAGCCATCAACAAAGCACTTTCAGATGGTATCTTTCCATCATTGTTAAAAATAGGCAAAATTACCCCGACACACAAAAAATGAGATCCACACGAGCTAAGTAATTACAGGCAGATTTCAATACTACCGATTGTTTCAAAAATATTTGAAAGAGTCTTATACAACCGAATACTAAACTTCCTTAGGCGTAAAGAAATCCTCTGTAAGCAACAATTTGGGTTTAGAAAAAATCTCACAACCTCTAATGCCATTTATCACTTTTTAACTTTGTTCTAAACAATCTTGACAAAAACACTAAAGTTCTATCAATTTTTATTGACCTAACAAAGGCATTTGATTGTGTACCACATAAACTATTACTTGATAAACTAGCAGCATACGGTATGCGAGGAAATTGCTACCACCTCCTCGCATCGTACCTCACTGACAGAAAGCACATAACCAGTACATATATTTAAAATAAGCTTTATAACTCACAGATGGCATATACATTCGTGGGTATACCTCAGGGAAGCATTTTGGGGCTGATATTGTTCCTAATATTTGTTAATGATATGTCTTTTGCTATAAATGCTCATTTAACTATGTTTGCTGACGACACGGCAATCAATATTGAAAATAAATGTATAATATAATGTAGTGCAGCCAATAAAACCTTAGATGAACTAAGATCGTGGTTAAATATGAATAACTTAATGATGAACGCATCAAAAACATCAATTATAAATTATATATCACAAATGGGTCAAACAAACATCAAAATAAATGACCAAACAATCGAAGAAACGGATCAAGTACGATTTCTAGGACTTACCATACAAAATAATTTGAAATGGGATGCACATACTCAGCAAATATGCGGAAAATTATCTCGGTATTCATACCTCATATATGCAACAAGAATAGACATCCACAACTAACATATGGACTATTCTTCTGGGGTTGAAACCACCGAATCAAACATCTAAAAAGTCTTTGTGGCCCAAAAGAGACTCATTCGGGCCGAAGACTAGCTGCAGAGGCTTATTCAAGGAACTAAAAATTATGCCACTCTTAAGTTTATGTATTTACGAAACTCTTAAATTTGTTAAAACCAATCGGTGAGTTTTAGGAGTACGTGAAAATATTTATATTAAATAAAACACTAGTTTGGCACTTTTTTCACTTGTTTTATTTTAGTTTGCTATTGATAATGGTCACTTTGACCGAAATGTACATTTAGCTATAAAATAAACCAAGTGAAAAAAGTGCCAAACTAGTGTTTTATTTAATGTTAAAACCAACTTACAACTAATTAATATACATCAAACATCACATGACTACAACACTCAAACATCCTAAACACCAACATAGTTTCTTTCACAACTCATGTAAAATACAGGGTATTAAACTATATAAGATGATACCTGATAACATCAAAATATTACCTAATAAAATATTCAATAAGAAAATTAAATTGATACTAGAAAATAACTATTTCTATTCTATACAAGAATTTATTAATTTCTGCTATAAGTGGCCTCTCTGAATATATTAAAGCATAACGTTTTTTGTAGTTATTTATAGACCTAAATTATTTTGTTCTTCTTACCACCTTTATTTTAAATTTAATTATCACTGTATACGATCACGTTCTATTTATTTATTTATTTATTTATTTATTTAACGGTTACACCTTTTATACAAAGTATATACATTTATAAACTAATTCTAATCTTAATTAACAAACTATAATCTAAATGTTAACATAAATTATTTAAATTAACTCTAGATATATCAGCCTTAAATTTACAAAAAGAAGAAGAAAACAAATCAAAATTAGCGCTTGAATTAAGAAAATTAGCATACCTCATCAATCTATTGATAGGATTGTTATAAGTGTAATTATTATGAGAATTACTTAATCTAAAAAGTGGTTTAGATCTCAGAGGTCTTAAGTATCTTGAAATTTGGAAATTAAAGAGCCCAATTAAATCACCTGTTATTAGACCATTCAGTATTTTGAATAAGGTATACAAATCAAACTTGATTCGACGAATTTCCAAAGAATCAATATTAAGTAAACCACAGACAATACCATAATTAAAAGAATTGAAATTAAATTGATAATTATACTTAAATGTAACATATAAAATGAATCGTTTTTGAACCCGCTCTACTTGTTCCCTATAGATCTTATAATAAGGCGACCAAATAACCGACGCATATTCTACATTAGATCTAACTAGACTAAAATATAATATTTTTATAGTGTCATAATTAAAGCTATAACAGTTCCTAAACAAAAACCCCATTTTAACGCCTTTTTAGTAGTAATATCAATATGATCCGCAAATGTTAATTTAGTATCAAAGTAAACACCTAAATCTTTTATAACTTCCATTCTATTCAAGATAACATTATTAATTTTATAATTTAATATTAAAATGTTATGACGTCTACTATAGGTTATTACCTTGCATTTATTAATATTTAAACTTAGGTAATTTTTACTGCACCATGCGGATATATTTTCTAAATCTGACTGGATTTCAAAGCAATTGGAAACATTATCCACAATATGATATAGCTTCAAGTCATCTGCAAACAATAAACATTTCGAGTAATTACTACAATCCACAATATCATTAATAAATAAAAGAAATAGTACAGGACCTAGATGTGATCCTTGTGGTACCCCAGACGATACACTAATGATATCCGATAGATGATTATTAATCTTAACAACTTGAACGCGATTTGATAAAAAACAATTAACCCAATTAACAATTTGGTCCGTAAACCCTAAAGCTTCAAGTTTTCGAATTAAGACTTTATGTTGTACACGATCAAAGGCTTGAATTTATTAAAAAGTTTTCAAATTCTAACAAATTGGTTATTGTTGACTTGCCTTCCGAAAACCCGTGTTGTTGACTACTAATTACGTGTTTATACATCCAAGCTAACTGACGTGCTACTAGTTTGTCTAAAACTTTTGGTATACATGATTGCAAAGAAACACCGCGATAATTAACAATGTTTTTGCGATCGCCACTTTTAAAAATAGAATTTATGTAGCTATTCTTCCACATATCAGGAAAGCAAGAGTTATTAACTGACTGAAACAATTTATGGATTGGCTTAGCCAATGCACATACGCAATTTGCTAAAAAATGACCAGGAATTCCATCAGGACCCACATTAAAATTATTACCAAGTAATGCCAATTCTTCATATACCTCTTGTAGAGAAATAACTAATTTTTCAGGCATCACGGTCTTAGATAATGTAAAATTCTCACTAAAATCATTATTAGGTAAAATATTGCGATACGCTTCAGAGAAGAAATTACCAAAGGAGTTAACTATCTCAGTACCATTTGATAAAACATTACCATTATAAGTCATTGAAGAAGGTACACCAGTTTCATTTTTCCTATCTTTAATAAATTTCCAAACGTGAAAAGGATTACTTTTTATATTAGCTTGAACACGATTACAATAACGAACATAGAGTTGTTTACTTAGTACAGAACATTGCTCCCGAGATTAGAGAATGTAATATAATCATTATAGTCTTCAGAATTTTTATATTTAAGATGAGCAATTTTTTTCTGCTTTATTAACTTAATTAAGTTCTTGTCAAACCATTTAGGATAACTGGAGGATCTACTTTGCTTAAGTGGAACATACATCGCAATTGCAAAATTTAGTACATTGTAAATTTTTTTTACCATTACATTGATTTCATCACTAATGAGTAATTGATTCCAGTCAATATTTGTGAGGTAGTTATTAATTTCCTCATAATTACACTTCGAATAAATGGTGATGTGGCCATCACAGTACTGTCCCTATATTTTACACGAAAACTATAACGTTTACGCAAAAAAGCCATTCTTAATGATTTGTTCACCATTGAATTCTCTATAATTAATTGTAATGCAAGTTTCATGTAACTATGACAGTTTATTAGCAATTGGCAATAAATGTCAAAATTTTCAATTTTAATTTTTTTCCTCAAAAGTTAAGAATTTTATTAAAAATATGTTTGGATAAAACTTGTTCAGTTTTTTATTAGCTTTAACCTTTGGTTGAGCCATTTTTTTAAATTTTTCATATTTAGAAAAATATCACGAAAAAACAAAAAAACGCCTCGAGTAAACAACCACTTCCGGTTTATGAATGTTCACCAAAAGCTTTTCAGTTCCAGTTTTTAACGACAAAACCTTAAGATTGAGGTTTCATCTCGAACAGATAATTCGTTTTTGAGATACAGCACCCACCGACAGACAGACACACACACAGACACAACATTATTTTTTCCAGAAATTAGTTTTTTGGGCTCAGGGGGGCCCAAAACGGATATTTACGCAAAAAAAAAATTCAAAAAAAAATCACGAAAACAATACTCCCCCCAGAATGCGAAAGTGCTAAATGTTCTACTGATTCAGTGTGTCTTATATATTTATCTAACGGGGAATTAGGGGGAATGTAAACTCCACCTACAACTATTTTATTATAACCCACTTTTAATAAAATGAATAATTGCTCAATAGAACATTCAATGGTTAATAGTTTCTGTGATATAATAGAATTATGAGCCGCAATAAGGATACCACCCCCGCGAGATTTCTCACTTGTTAGGTTATTACGGTCTTTGCGAAACAAAATAAAATTCTTGAATTGCAATTCACTACTACTAAAATTATCGGTAAGCCAAGTTTCAACTATAATAATTACATCAAAATTACTTAAATTGACAGTATGCATTATCTCACTAATTTTAGTGCGAATTCCTCCAGCGTTGTGAAAATATATTCTCAGTTTTTTGCTGATCTCTCCTTGTTGTTAGTTGAAGTCCGTCTATTTTTGTGTGGTTGAGAAATCATCTTCGGGTTACCCATAATATATTTAATGGTTAAATTGTGTTCACCATTTTCAGTTCTATCTGATAACTCTCTATGCAACGATTTCAGATGATCGCGCTGCATTGTGATGAGATCGGATTTAAGTTTTAAATCAGAAGGTCTATCTGCCGCTTTATTAAATGTCTTCAATACGTGCAGAGCCATTGAAGAGTCATCAAATATTAGCTTCGTTGGACGAGGTTTATTTCCCTTTTTTCCCAATCGTATTATTTTACTGGGAGCAACAGCATCCGGTAGACTTGACAACAATTTCATTGTAGCTGATCGGTCATGCTCCATTCGCCTTTTAACGTCTGATCATGTAGACTCTGACATATTGTAAATAATAACATTCCTTGACCTTCTAGTTCTATCCTCAATTTCTTCAATTATGCCAGCACTAGACACTGAATCTTTCTCATTTTTAACGTTTTTATTAATGATTTGTTCTAACTCAGTCATTTTACAAAGTAACTCGTCCACTGATTTCTTCAATTTAATATTATCCTGTTTTAAATTGTTTATATCAAAGATTAACTGTTTTAATTCAGCATTCTCAATTGCTAAATTATCACATTTAACAGAAACTGTATCTATAGATTGTTTAAGATCTTTAACCAATAATACTAGATCTTTTATATAAAATTCGCAATCGTGGTTAACCAAACAAGCTGGATGGCAAAACGTGTTACAAGTAGGGCAAGTAATTTTATTAGCAACTTTGTGATTGCATTTTCCTACACATGTAAGGTTAATTCCAGAAGAACTCATTTTCTCCATTTTAAATATACTAATTTAAAATAAAATAGGAAATATTAAAGGAGTTAACGTGGGAAATTACACACTTCACACCAGTGAGGGCCGACACGGTGACTAACAAATTAAACAGCACAACACTAGCCCGATGGAAGGGATACAAAAGAAAACAAAGGAAATAATAGACAAATTGAATCTATAAAATTAACAAGCCTGTCCGGGGTTCGAACGCACACTAATTGTAAGAGTTCAGAATTGCCTAAGCGATATTCCCACTGCTCCACTAGGCGGGTAGGAATTGCAATAGGATTGTCTTCAAAATTAATAATTGTGAACTTGTTTACTTTATAGGTTATGAAGTAAATTAACTGAATTAAATCAATAATTTATATTAATAATTAGACTATATAACTAAATAGTGCTTCCAGAGCGAAAGTATCACTTACAATTGTTATAAGCACTAATGATGATAATTTGATATTCCAAAAACCGGCCAAAAATAAAATTCAAAATTGCACGATACACTTAACCTCACAGTTTGTTAATTATGATGTTCTAGTACTACTTATTTTTATACATACACAAATTTTAATACGTTTATTCTAGAATTAAGTTTTAACTATGTCCCTGTACTGTTCAATGCATGTATAATTTAATTTTATTTAGTTTTAGACTAATATAGTATAAGCCGTTTAAATTTTGGATCAATATTAGCAGTTATTTTGTAAATACCTATCATATTATGTTATTTTTTTTATTATCTTCTGACTAATCCATTACACAAATGTACACATTTATATCTGGAATTATATACTACTACTACTACAATAATTCTCACATTTTTTTCTGTAACACAAATATTTTGTTGATAGCAGCAGTTCTGCCCCAATATATTATATTGTTATTAATTATACTGTGTATGTATGCAAAGTATGACATACGAACAATATTGGGGTTAATATGTACAGATAGTTTCCGCAATAGATATATATTTTTACTTAATTAACTACTTATTTGGTTTGTATGTTCTTCCCAACTCAGTACTGGGTCTAAGGTAAAACCTAAAAATTTAATGTAGCTTGATCTATTTATATTTAAAAGTTAAAAAGAGATTATTTTAGTTTTTATTTCATTAATGGCAAGACTATTTTGTTTGAACCACTGTATTGCTTCGTTTTCAATTCCAGTCTGCAATTCATGAGAATGCCGTTTTGCCTGCTTAACATTTGTATCATCTACATATTGAAATGTGTCGGCCTTCTGTACATTGACATTTAAATCATTGGTATATACCAGAAACAATAATGGACATTATCCCCTGTGGTATGCCTTGTTTTAATAAAGTTGTATATGAGCATGATTTAATTAGTAACACAGGTGTACCTTGTACTGTTGTCCCGGCATACTGTATCAAATACCTTGCTTAGGTCTAGAAAGACTGCTGTGATTGTTTTGCCGTCTTCAGATGCGTGAAGTTTGTTTTCTATTAAATCCAATACTGCGTCAATAGTTGACTTAGCAGATACATATCCATATTGAGTATTGCTGATTAACCTAACCATATAACGGTGCAATCGATTCTTTATTGATACCTCGTATATTTTAGAGAATATAGGAGTTATTGTTATTGGCCTATAGTTATTTTTCATATTAATATTACCGTTTTTATGAATAGGCACAACTTTAGAGATTTTTTAGTTCTTGGGGAAATATTCCATCTACAAATGAAAGATTAATTAAATATTCAAGTACAAGACATATGCCTTCTGCTATTTCCTTTAGTATATATATATATATATATATATATATATATATATATATACCATTCACATCTGTTGACTTAGAGTTTTTCAAACTTCTTGTTATTCTTGAGAAAATCAATAAGAGATATAATTTTTCGTCTAATAGATTGAATATTTAGTTGTGTAATTTGTATGTATTCATCACCTATGTTTGAATAACTGAATAGTTGAGGTTGTTAGTTGTTGAAAGTTCATATTCTAATCACTTTAGTAAATTTTCGTAAATGAAATACGATAAAACTTTCAAATATTTATTTTGCCGTTCGCGACAATTGTTTCGACACACTGTGTCTTCTTCAGGCAAAGAAATGATACCTATGTTTGGTTTTGCTGCCCCGTTTGTTGTAGAAAATTTGATTCTCTATTTTCATTATTAGGAAAATTATATCTTCTAATTTTGATTCTCGCAGGTCAAGTATCTGGTGACATTAATGTATAGAGATCACTGCAATCAGCTCCAAGTTTAAACGATTTATTAGTTCCTTTACTATCTAATTCACTAATTTCCTTGATTGTTACTTTGTGGTGGAACTTATTAAAATATTCTTCAATTACCTTTGATGTTACTGTGCTAATACATTTGCCTATATAAAGCCACCCATATTTAGGCGGGACCCTTGAAACGGAACATTTTGAACCCACAATTGTACTTGCTGAATTTTGTTTCTTTCTTCTATTTAATTTGGTCCAATTCTCGTTCGTTGAAGGTAGACTGACATTTTGAATGTGGTTATTCGTATCGCTGGCTGGTGAATCTCTATGAGCATATCGCTCAATACCGTTGTTTACATTATTTCGCTGTACATATTTGTTGACAGCTGCATGTTTTGGAATATCCTTTTGGGCTATTGGAACTGTTGATTTTTTGATGTTTTTGGCAGTAGATTCTTCTTCTGCATTTTCCTTTTCTAATCGTTCTATTTTTTTCTAGTAAAAATGAATTTGATGTTTTTAGTTTACTTACTAGATTTTACATTTTTGTATGCCTCTAGTTTACAATTTAATTCTTCCATAGGCTCTTCATTTGAAAATATATCTTCCTTATCTTCTTTAATGCCACAGCACACTTTCTGTACACACGATGTATAATAATAACTTGCACAGACATTACATTGCGATCCTAATTTTGCTATATGACCACACGCACACGGTTTCTTAATAATTTTACTATTTTTAGTCGTATTTTTAAGACCTGCTAATTCACGGCCGAGGCACTCGGCGGCCATTTTTAGTATGAAGGATGTAAATTCAAATGATTATAAGGAAGGTGTTATTAAATCAATGTGGTATGTTTCTCCAAAATACTACAGGAAATGTATCATCAAATTTTTAACATAAATATTCATTTCAAGTCGTGGAATAGTCTTTCCAAATACCAGTCGTGATGGCAATTAACTTGGATTAAATTTTGTTTTAGTACATTCAAGTTCGTTACTTATTCGAGGAACTGTCATGCAAAAACAAAATTGGCATCACTTATGGTATTATGTGTGAATATTTTCTGACTGCCATGTATCAGGAAATGAAGCAGTTTCTAGCAGAATTGCCTTTTATATTTCGGAAATGGATAATCCAGTTGCTGCTATCGTAAAGTAGTTCTACTTTTTGTCAGTAGTGAAAATCAGAACATTTTGTTGTAAACATTTCCTTACGATTAGTTTTTCACAACTTTCGACGAATCTCAACATCAGTGTATCAATGAACTGAATTCGATTTTTGGTGATGAAGCACCACCCAAAGCATTATACATCGATGCTTTACGGTATTCTTTCAAAGCTGTTTACACTTTAAGTAGCTTATAATACATATTATGGAAGTACCTTAATCGGAGTGGAAAAATAGTTTCGAAAATTGGTTCAAGCGCATGCAAAAGTGTATTAATCTTCGTGGAATATATTTCAATATACACTGAAGCTAATGATATCATAATAATATAATATCGAAATATAATTGGCACCCCTCATATATTGTAATTATATTATTCTTAAATAACTTGATGTATCAACATATCACTTCTTAGTAACGCAATTTATATTAAAATGCATAAGGTCCTAATCTAATTAAGATTCTAATCAAATTACCAATAATGAATTAATTTAAATAGTTTTTGTTTACGGAATTGTCATCCTTTATTTAATAGCCATAAAGCAGGTCCCGCAAATATACCATAAAATTAATCTCGGGTAAATTGAGCTCCTCCCCTAATCAAGCGGTAGGCAGCCTTGGACCTGTCAACCGATAGCACTTAAATGACAAATTAAATTTTTATCGGCCGATCGGGGCCTATAAAGGAAACATATGACCGGTCGCAATCTGGCCTATCTCTCAAATTATTTCGTGACCTTGCCCATTAAAACGATTAAGCACGCCATTGGCCTTTAAGAATAACCGCACAGCTATCTTAAATGCGTGCATCTTCCGTGTAAATTTATGACTTTTATTATAAAGGGTACGTTTGTTTTGAAATTGCGTTGTAAATTGTACGACTATCTTTATATATTTGTGCGATTGTCGCAGCATACAAATTATATTGTGTATTTTTAGGAGGCATTAATCTATCTTAACGGAAATTAGGGTTCATATAAAAAATGTACTTGATCTACATGGGATATAAATATATATCAAAAAAAAAGATTCATTAGAGCTTAGGATTTTAAATGTAATATCCGATAATATTTGGATGCTTTGAATCCAGTTTCCTTTAAGTTTTTTTTTTATATTATCATATCTTTTGCAATTATTTTTCGGTGTATTGTTGCAATTCAGGATTTATTGATTAAAAATTTAAAATAAACATACAATGAAAGTTTCTTATCGATACCTCCATTATCAGTAATGTACTTAAGTTTTTTAGCCAGGCAAAACATGGTGACTTTCTATTGCGAAAAAATTTGTTCTTCTGTCGTCAGAGTAACACCTGAAATAATAGATTTAATCGATAATTATTGACGCATTTTAAAAATATTTACTTACTGATTCTGTACTGCAACAGAGAATATATTAATTGTAATATATTTTGTTCGGAGCTTTATCAAGTTCTGCACTGATAGAAACATTTTTTGTGTTTGTATCTAATATTTTATTCAACACTTCCTGTTTTGTTATTAATAGTAGTTACATTAATGATTCTATGGCAATAAAAATATTCATTGAATGTGATTTTATTATGCGTTGCTTCTTGTTGATGTTTTAAAAAGTTGATTATAATTAATTATTATTGAATATAAATATTATAAATTTTAAATCTTATTAATAAATCATAATGTATTAGATATTCCGCATGTATTATTAAAATGTAATAATGATTTTAATAATTAAATAATGTAGAGTGAAATCATTCAAATTTACAAAACGCAAATATTTTTGTAATTCAAAATATACATAATTTTTTAATTTGCAATTTTTAATTTAATTTAAATATGTACATCCCTGATAGTTAAACATACTTAATGCATAAATAGTCGTGTACAAAAAATAAAAACTAAGAGAAAAGAAAAAAATACATTTTGCAAAACTAATAAAATTGATAAGTATTTTTTTTTAAAATCAACAATGACTTAAAAAAACAAATTATAAAAATCTCTAAAAGTTTTTATTTCACTTTAAATTACTTAAAACAACTAACAGTGATATTTATTCGGACAATTAC
Organism: Ontholestes murinus; assembly: GCA_963969525.1. Lineage (NCBI taxonomy): Eukaryota > Metazoa > Arthropoda > Insecta > Coleoptera > Staphylinidae > Ontholestes > Ontholestes murinus. The sequence goes on along the minus strand of CAXAKX010000410.1, from coordinate 100,869 downwards.
ATTTTTACATTTATATATATACATAACAAAGACAATTAATGTGGGGTTAGTCCGTCTGGGCTATAGACTGCTGATCTCTCTGCCCTGTCTGAATTTAATTTAAAATAACAAAAAAAGTTCTTTGCTAGCTAGCTTAACTGTCAGGGTGATTCGTACAAATGAGTTGATGAATTATGAGGGGAGTATTGATACTTAGGAGGGATATTTGGATTTCTGGGAATACAAATCTTGGTTAGAAGGGATCGATTAGATGGATTATTCGCAACTTTATAAGCAAGACTGGATATACGCTGGGATATTGGAGTGATTTGCGTAATTTCATACAAGAGGTCGTTGGAGGGGTTATGGAGTGGGTTATTTGGGTGTCGGAGCTTGGTAAGGGTTCTTAGGGATGATCTCTCTGCAACTTCTATGTGGTGTAGGACGGATGGACGGAGTTGGGTGAAGAGGATTGAACCGTAATCTAACAAGGGCCGGCATATCAATGCATATATGTGTGGCTGTTTTAGTTAATATGCCTTCTTTTTTGAATGTTAGTGATCGAAAATGCCGGGCCCTGTTTTTGATTTTAGTTTTTAAGGATTGGGATGGGGTTTGAAGGAAAGTTTTGTGTCGAACAGGATACCTAGGTATTTGCAGGTATGTGTGGGATGAATGGCGATGTGGTTTATTGTGATTGAAGGGGACTGTGGAGTTATTCTATGAAAAGGGATTAATAGTTGGGATTTACTGGGATTTATTTTTATTCTCCACTTGGAACACCAAGCTTGGATGGAGTCAAATGAGGATTGAAGGGATTGTTGAGCAATTTGAAGGGTAGGAGCGTGGGTTATAAGGGCAGTGTCATCGGCGAATAGTAGAGGATATTGTGATGGTTTAAAGTGCGTGGGATCTGGATTATACAGGGTTATTCACGCTATACGGCACGGAATATTGTGGCCAAAATACGTGACTTTCAAAAAGTTTCACTTTGGGGATATATGGGGGTCTATTAGGGCTACTTTTTAAAATTACTTTCATAATATACAGGGTGTCCCAAAAACCTTAAAAATATCAAAGTTGTGTTTTTTTTAATGAAACACCCTGTGTTTTATTGCATTTTTGGATCCTTCGATCAAAATAAGTGTGTGTTTTAATACGGTTTTTATTACTTAAACCTTAAGGTTTTTGAAATAATTTGAATTTTGTAAAAATTTAACCTAATTTTTATGTTTCAAATACTTAAAAAGTTATTCATACCAAATTTACACTGAAATGTAACAATAGATCATATTTTATTTTCCAAGTATAATAAATTTGACATCTTATACCGGGTGTAAAAAAATTGGAATTAAACAAATGACAACTTTAAATGGCTATAACTTCATTTATTTAAATGGAACGCTATATTTATTAATTTATCAGCAAATGCACGTTTTAATTACGCCAAAATATTGTTTATTGCAGCGTTTTAGTACTTTTTAAGTAAAAATTTTAATGTATCTAGTTTTCTATGGTATTTAAAAACGTCAGATAATTAATTTAGTATGCCACTTTAGTTTAAAAAGCCTGTCTTTTGTTATAGTTGTCTTATTTTGCATTTTTGTGTTAGATCGTTAGTAATCATTATTGTTTGAACATCGCTGTTGTATTTTCTGGTAAAAAATGAAGATTTACTCAAAAGAAGGGGGTATTGGCATTATCTTTATGTCATCAAAATTGTTTATTGGCTTGTCGAGTTTATACTTACAGGTTTCCCGAAAGAAATCACCCTAAGCCAGCCATTTTTGAGAGACTATAAAACAAATTTAAAGAAATTGGAAGTGTCAGTTATAAAAACCCCAGTATAAGAAAATCTGTGTAAATTTTACTATTAAATACAACAACGATGTTCAAACAATAACGATTACTCACGATCAAACACAAAAATGCAAAATAACACAACTATAACAAAAGACAGGCTTTTTAAACTAAAGTAACAGACTAAATTAATTATCTTACTTTTTAAATACTATGGAAAACTAGATACATTAAAATTTTTACTTAAAAAGTACTAAAACGGTACAATAAACAATATTTTGGCGTTTTCTGTAAAAACGAGAAGACTTAACATTTAAGATATAAATACCATTCGATAGGTAATTAAAACGTGCATTTGCTGATAAATTAATAAATATAGCGTTCCATTTAAATAAATGAAGTTATAGCCATTTAAAGTTCTCATTTGTTTAATTCCAATTTTTTTACACCCGGTATAAGATGTGAAATTTATTATACTTGGAAAATAAAATATGATCTATTGTTACATTTCAGTGTAAATTTGGTATGCATAACTTAATTACTTTTTAAGTATTTGAAACATAAAAATTAGGTTAAATTTTTACAAAATTCAAATTATTTCAAAAACCTTGAGGTTTAAGTAATAAAAACCTTATTAAAACACACACTTATTTTGATTGAAGGATCCAAAAATGCAATAAAATACAGGGTGTTTCATTAAAAAAAACACAACTTTGATACTTTTAGGGTTTTTGGGACACCCTGTATATTATAAAAGTAATTTTAAAAAGTAGCCCTAATAGACCCCCATATATCCCCAAAGTGAAACTTTTTGAAAGTCACGTATTTTGGCCACAATATTCCGTGCCGTATAGCGTGAATAACCCTGTATATGTCATGACAATATATGTTATACAAGAGGGGAGATAAAGGAGAGCCCTGAGGAACGACTTGTAAAATTGGGAAGGAATGAGAAAGTGATTGTCGGATTCTTACTTGGCAGGATCTATTGGAGAGGAAGTTGTGTATTAGGATAATTAGATGACAAGGAATTTTTAACAGGTAACATTTATATAGGAGTCCAATATGCCAAACGGTGTCAAACGCTTTTTGAATGTCCAGAAATAGTATGGCTGATTTTTGACTTTCGAGATGTTTTGTTTGAAAATTAGAGGTAACAATGGAGAGTGTAAGTAGTGTTAATTTTTTAAGAAGGAAGCCAAATTGGTAATCTGGGATGGAGTTAATAGATGTATGTAGGAGTTTTTGTTTTATGAGGGATTTATAGAGTTTGCCTATAACGGGAAAAAGTGTAATGGGACGATAGCTTGAAACGAGGTAGGGGTTATTATCTGGTTTAGGAATACAAACAATAATACCTTGTTTCCATTCGGGAGGAAAATATTGGCGGGAGTAGCAAAAGTTGAATATTTTTAAAATAAAGAGGTGAACATCATGGGGAAGTTTTTTAAAAATTAATCTGGGAATTTTATCGTAACCTGGAGTGTAATATTGAATAATAGTCTGTCTCGTCTATGGAATCGTCAATTGGAGGAGGTAAAGGAGTTTTGTCAAATGAAGCGTACCAGTCATTAATCAGTTTAATAAAGTTTCCGTCGTAGTCATTATTTTGTGTAGGTTTGAATGTGGACTCTAAATGTCTGGCAAGAGCTTCTGCAATCGAAAAATCGTCCGTCAAAATGAAACCGTCAGCTGGGTCTTTAATATTGTTTGTATAGTCGGAGTGTTTGTATTTTGATAGTTTTTTTAATTTCTGTCCAATATGTCTTTCCGTGCGCTTCGTTAATTTTATTACAGGTTTCAGTAAATTTGTGTTTTTTATATTCGATATAAGTGTTTTAATTTCTTTGTTTTATTTATTGAATCTTTGTCTGAGTGAATTCTCATCGTAGAATTTAATGTCTCTGTAAAGTTGTCTCTTGTATTTTAAAAGTCGGAGGATAAATTTAGGAAGTGGGTATTTATAGAATTGTTTTTTATTTTATTTTAGGAGTATGCATTGAAATTGATTTTGATACGGAGAGGTTAAAATTTGAAATAATAGTAGGATTTATGTCTTGTTTGTTTTAAAAAATTGTCATAATGTCCTTGGCTACTTTTTCAATATTACAGTTATGGTAATGGAAAACATATTGAGATGGAAGGGGAGCGGGAAGTGCTTGGGAATTGAGGCGGAACTGGATGGACAAGTGGTCGATAGATCGGGAATAAGTGAAACGAAATGAATAAGAGAGCGGATGTTGGAAGTGCATAGGATAATATCAAGAGTGGATGATTGGGATTCATTCATTATGAATGTTGGGGGAGTATGGACTTGAAAAAAATTGGATTTAGAACAAAAATTGTGGATCTGACAGGTTTTCCTACGATTGACGTTCAAATCTCCAATAATCAATGCATAATCAAACAATGAAGCCTTTATAAAAATAGTATCGTCAATAGAGGAATTAGGATGGATATAAACAAGGAATATATGAACGATTATATTGTAGATAGGAAGTGTAAAGTGGAGGCCTTCATTTAAGGGATTATTGATGCGGGGGGGATTGGCTTTACCGAAGGGGATTGGCGGATGAAAGGCTGCGATGGAACCTCCTCGTTGATATGAGTTGCTAATTGTGGACGGAATTTGCAAACTCCGCCAATTATTAAAATTGAATGGATTTTTAGTTTTTGTTTCAACGAGGAGGTTTACTTTAATGGGATTATTTGACTATTAATGGAATAGGAGATGGGATTTGTTTTGGAGGGAATTAATGTTTGAAAAGAGGAAACGTAAATTAGCCATTGCTTACCAGTAAATTTACGGTAGTTACTCCTGCTGTTGGGACAACGATTGGGGTAATTACAGGGAATTTCAGGTCAAACATAACGATGAACATTCTGTTGCCTCTGTCAGATTCCGCATCGCGTGGCCTTCCTCGTCACCGTTTCTCTGGCGTTTTAAACTCCTCTTCGAAGTCGGACCCCATCATGAGGGGTTAGTGTGAGTGTTGGTGGTAATACCACTATTACGAGTAATACAGCAACACTTTGCGAAACACAAAGAAGATATCACGGTAAATACGAACTGGTATAGAAAACTCTGGAGCGTACGTCAGTGCAGTATGGCGACTAGCAAGCGAGTGAAATTACTTTAATTATTTGTATTTTTTCATTTCTATTTATTTTCTCTAAGGTTTTGATCTTTGAGTCATTACTCTTTCTTAGAAAATATTTCTGAAAAATTAAAATAAAACTTTAGAAATCAGGAATAGAATTGAATTAATAAAAATATGAAGAAATAAATCCTGAAAATGCAAATAAGTAATATTGGCGTAATACTAAAATATTCTAAAAATTGAAAGTGAAAATAAAAATAATGCCATATAGAAAATTCTAGAAATCTTAACAAGAAGTTCTAAGAAGCCTAAGCAAGGAATAGAAACGAAAGAAAATCTCGGAAACCAAAAAAAGGTTCTGAGGAATACAAAAAAGTACTTATAACTCCAGAAATATGAAAGAGACAAAAATAATAAGAGATTTACATATTCTCGATGAAATACTTCTAGAACCCTCAAATAAAAATACTAAAAGGTAAAAATAAAACATTATCAAATATCAAGAAAAGAGTTGCTGTAACATTCTGAACTATCTATCTTAAAAAAATATAAATCTTGAAAGAAAATAGGCTTGCAAAAATTATTAATAGTTAATAAACTTTAAATAATATTCTTGAAATCTGAAAAAGGAAATACTGTATCGAAAAATGGAAGACAAACTTCGAAAATTTGGTAAGTGCAAATTCTGGTAAACTGTAGAAAGATTCTGAATTGTTGCAAAATTTTATAACTCTAAAAATAAATTACAAACAAATCCAACAAGCTAAAATATAAAATAGATTTTTTAATAAATGGAAACATAGTTTATGCCCAAGAATAATATAATTGAAATGACTTCTTAATGTAAATTCTTAAAGAAGGGCTAGAAAATAATTTTCAGAATATAAAAAAAAATGATTCTGAAAAATATAAAATTCAAAAAATCCTAAAAAAATTTAAAATCCAAGATGAAATAAAAGTAAAACACTCAAATATTGCTCAAATATTCAATTAGTTTAAAAAAAGTAACTATGACGGAAACTTTAGAAACCTTAAAAATAAATTTTAAGAAGCCAAGAAATAGGAAAAAAATTGGAAATAAAAGAAAGTGATTTGGAAAATACAAAAAAAACTTGCAAGGATAAAAGTCAATGAAAAGGTTCTGGAAAATATCCTGAAAAAGACTAGAAAAATAATTAAAAAGCCTAGATGAAATAATTTTAACATTCTTAATTACGATATGTGGTAAAGAAATTTTTAAAATACTTTATTATTCATATTGAAGGAAAATTCTTACATTAAAATAAACAAATATTCCGATAATAATTATGAAATTTAGTAAAATAGAAACAAGATTCGGAAAAAATATGAGAACATGTAAAAAATGAAGGAAAAAATGTAGAAATTAAATGGCAAAAAATTTATTAAAAATTTGAAGAAATATTAACTAAAAGTTTTATAATCTTAATATATTCTAGAAATTTGAAATATGCTAGAAAAATTTATAAATTTTGAAAATTTTACAACCTTTAAAATAAGTTCCGAAAATGTGAAGAAGAAATACAATCCTCAAAGATCAATTTTGATTTATGGAAGAAAAAATACTAGAAACTTCCAATAAATAAAAATTATCTCCTTTACACACACACACACACACAATTACACAAATAAGAAGGATGATTATGTAGTTGAAAACCACTACTACTACTGATAGTACTACTAAAAATTATCTTTCCTCCCATCTCTTATCTTGAACCGCAATTACTGATAGATTATAGAAACATTCTAAAAATCTGCAAGGGGAATTGGTGTAAAATTTTTAAAGAACCCTTAAAGAAAATTCTCTAAGTGCAAAAAATAAATGTCCAGAAAATCCGACAAGCTAAAGCAAAAAATTCTGAAATTTTTAATAAATGAAAAAAAAGCTTCAGCAAAATATTAATACAATTGAAATATACGAACTCACACCCTTCAGTTGATGTCTCCTTGGAGTAACTTCTTGAACAAGAAATAGGAAAAAAATGTCAGCAAATAAAAAAAAACGGTTATGGAAAACAAAAAATACTATTAAATTAATTTTATTAAAAAAAATGATAAAATCATTTTAAAACCCTGAAATGAAAATACTTTAAAGGATATAGGGAAAAATAATTAATTCCCATTCCGCTCCGAGAATTCACAGCGTTCGGACGTGCCGAATTATCCTCCGAGCAATTAGGAAAGTTTAAAGTGAAAATCGAAGTTATAAACAACGTGTGTGTTAATAACAAGAGTATATATCTACAACACACTTCCGGACCCGTCCTTCATAGGACGTCTTCCTGGAAAAAATGAGTGGAGAAGAAGAAGACGACAGCGAATACATCGAAATGGAAACAGACACAGAATACAATCCACGCTCACAGCCAACGACCTCGGGATATCAAACCGCTGGTAAGAAAAGAGGTCGGCCGAAAAAATCGGTTAGTTTTAACACAAAAAAATCTAACATAAACAATACGAACGTAGCAAACATCGCGACTACAAACCGTACACTACAAAATATACTTAAAAAAATCCACGCTACGAATTCACAAAATATTGAAGACGACACTTTCATAATTACTACACGATCACAACAACAATTAAATCCAACTAAAATAAATCAACCAACACAACCAAACACAATTAAAACACCACAACCCGCACAAAACACACCACAAACAACACAACATACAATTATAAATCATAACCCACAAGTAAAACCGATAACTTCACAGTATAAATATACATATACATTTAAAACAATTAAAGAATTATCAAGAATCCAAATAGCAACATTGTGGGCAGAATTAAACTTCAGTACAGACTTGGAAATTATCAAAACAAAATTTGGATTTCTGATTAAGTCTAACATAGATAAGAAAACTCTTGAAGGCTATTTAAACCATTTAAAAACTATCAACATTATTGCGACATATTCTGAAACTCAAAATACTCCACGCCAAAAAACGTATTCGGCTCCCACGTATTGTTGTGTTATAAGAAGTGTAGAGCCAGAAATAGAAGATGCCTTAATTAGCGCCCAATTAACAAAAAATCAAATCGAACATCGTTATTGTAAGAGAATTATTTCCAAAGCTACAAACGAAAAAACACGCATCATCCGTATAATCACAGGATCACATGAATCATATACAAAACTCTTACACGACGGTTTCAAATATATGTTTAAATCATACCCGGTTGAAGAAAGTTTTGCTCCAAATCCAATCCCCCTACCATGTAATAAATGCTCGAAATACGACCACAAAACAGCCGACTGCAAGGAAATCACTACATGTGCAAAATGTTCCGGAAATCACCACACGAGTTCCTGCCAGACCACCCTACCAGAGAAATGCAAGGCCTGCGGAGACACTACACATGGTGCGTGGTCTACAAAATGCCCTAAACGTCCAATGCAGCCTATAGATGGTATCCCTAACATCAAAATCCACAACACAAACAAGAAGACAACAGAAATGGACCAGACATTGACAAAGACATCTCGCGTTCATCAACCACTCACAATTCATGACTTCATACTGGACTGTTATACCACAGAAATAAATTCACCTAACAACAATAACCGACAGGACTTATTAAAAAAACTTCGAGAACGATTTATACGATCATTTAATATAGACACTCACGCATCATTTTCAGGCAATAGAATGTTCATCGTAATGTTCGACATAGAACAACCGCACATCATCCCTCCAGTCGCCCCAAAGGATGGAGTCCACATAGGTAATACTATCGTAACTAAAAATGGCTAGTGTACGCTTCTTATACTCCAACATTAATTCCCTAACGAACAAATCCCATCTACTCTCCCATTACCTGTCCAACAATCCTATTCATATAAACTTAATGGTAGAAACCAAACACAAAACACCATACACCTTTAAAAACTGGTCCACAATTCAGAATCTATCTTCCATCCACAATGATAACCATAGGGGAGGATCTGTGATAGCAGTACATCCTTCTTTAAACCTCGGCAAAGCAAATTCCCCAAAAATAAACAATCCGCTAAATGAATGTATTCACTGTACCTTAGTGTTCCCTTCTTATACTATCCACCTATTTCTTATATATATCCATCCACACTCCCAGATAGAAGATAGCATATTCACCAAAGCATCGCTGTATGATAATGTAATTATTGTAGGTGATTTTAATATCAATAAAACCAAAGCTCGCCACCTATCTTCCTTCCTATCCCAATCTAATTTTACTCAAATTAAAACACCTCCCACCTTCATTATGAACAATAATCCACCATCAACTCCCGATATCTTATTATGTACAAAAAACCTAAGTCACTTAATAACACCCGTATCCCTCATTCCTGATTTGTGTTCCGACCATCTTTCAATCCAATTTGACCTAAATATTCAACAACATATCCCATTGCCCACTCCTGTTAGTATCTATAATTTTCAAAAATGCAATACAGATAAGGTTAATGATGATATGGAGACGTTTATTAAGAACAATCCTTCCCCAAATCCCGATGTTATAACCAAATTTAATAACCTGCTTTCATCCACAATCCTTAAACACACTCCTAAACAAACTAAGCAAACATACAAATATCCTCTACCTAACTATATCCTAAGACTTATTAAATTCAAAAGACAATTATATCGTGATATTAAAATAACAGACACAATAGAACTTAGACAAAAATTTAACAAACTGAACAAAGACATACACCGACTAATAGACGAATACAAGAAAGAGACATGGATAAACGCTTGTGAAAACATAAATAGCATGAAAGGCAAGACTTACTGGACGGAAATTAAGAAGTTAACAAAATATAGAAAGAGTGACAAGATTCAATACATTCTCGATCCAACCACGAATACTTTAACTAACGATTCCGAACAAATCGCAGACATATTTAAGAATTATTTCAAAGACACCTTCTTATTTTCGCAAGACGACTCATTTGACAACACACTACTTGAGACAGTTAATTCCTGGTACGACACATTTCCCATTCACCCCTCACTTCCACCAGACGATGATATTTTAGACGAGACGGACTATTATGACATCCTAAATAAAGGAAAAAACACAGCTCCAGGACATGACAATATCCATCGACGTATAATAAAATCCCTTAATGACAATATCCACCAATATATCCTTAAAATATTTAACCATAATTACCGCCACCAATATTTCCCTACAGAATGGAAACATGGTATTATAACATGTATTCCAAAACCAAATCTAGATCCTTCCTTAACTTCCAGCTACCGCCCCATCACACTTCTCCCTGTTCTTGGTAAGCTCTTCGAATCTCTTATTAAACGCAAACTTATGTCAACCATTAGCCAATATATCCCAACATACCAATTTGGTTTCTTACCCAATCGTTCCACAACCCTTCCCCTCACAATTCTTACATCAAACTGCGAGACAGCCCATCTGGAGGGTAGAAAATCATCTATGCTTTTTTTAGATATTAAAAAAGCCTTTGACTCCGTATGGCATCGAGGGCTTTTATATAAATGCTACATTCTTAATCTACCCAAGCACCTCATTATCCTAATAGCCAACTTCCTACAAAATAGATCCTTACAAATTAGAATACATAACAATCTTTCCACTACCTTTACTCCAGAGCAAGGTGTCCCTCAAGGATCCCCTCTCTCCCCCATCCTATATAACTTATACTGCCACGATATTTACCACCCAAACCCTGACCACTTTAATCCTTTAGCATACCCTCTCCAATTTGCAGATGATACTGTTCTCATTGTCCACTCTAATAACATACAAAATTCCATTTCCTCCCTCCAGCAATTTTCCAACAAAATTGAATCATGGTTTAACAAATGGAGAATCAAAATAAATCCATTAAAATCCAAACTTATAATACCTTTCCATCACATTCCACCTACTCCTCATTCAATTACCATCAACAATACCCGCATTACATCATCCCCAACCTGCAAATATCTCGGCGTATTATTTGACCCAAAATTTAATTTCAAGAAGCATACACTGGCCATTAAAAACAAAATCCGTGCTAGAGCAAAACACTTTAGATGCCTCACTTATAGAGGAAAAGGTATAAATATAAACACCGCCACACATATTTATAAAATGATATGTAGACCTATGCTGGACTACGGAGCCGTTCTTCTATCCCAATCCCGCCCCTCCGTATTAAAACATATCCAAATTGCTGAACGATCATCCCTCCGCATTTTAACTAAAATACGACATCCACATAACCCCTTATATAATCCATCGAACGTCCTACTCTACAATAGCACCGGAATTACACCTATCCAAGACCGCCTATTAGCCCTCTCCCAAAAATTCTCCACGAATCCTAAAAATCTAGAGCTCCTAAATAAACTATGTATTTCCAGAAATCCCGAAATCCCTCCCAAATACAAACACCCATCTGAAACCACATATGAATTCATCAAACATTTCACCTCGTTAGACAATGACAGTTAACAATCATGACGAAAACTAAAGATACGACAAACCAGGGTAGAAAGACCTACGGTCGATAACCCTTTGGTCATTTTATAAATTTAAGAATATATACCATATATATATTATGTTATATTATTTTATACAACCAATAAAGATTTATTTATTATATAATTAATTCCTTAATCTAAAAAATCTGGAAAATTCTAAGATCCTAAAACAATTCTAAAATCTAAAACAAATGCAGGAAAAATTTGATATATAGATAAAAAAAATTAAAACTATCGAAGAAAATTTTAAAACGTGGTTAAAAAATTGAGAGGAATAAAATACTGCGGAATTCTAATAAAAGAAGCAAGAGATACAATTTTTGTGAAATTACTGAAGGAATCTAAATACATCAAAAAATATTTAATTTTATTAGATATGTTGACGAAAAACTCTATAACAGTTTGAAAATTACTGGAATGTTCAGATAAACTAACTAACTAAATAAATAATAATTATATTTAATAAAATGGAAGTGAGCTTTAGGAAAAATTTACAGAAATGGAAACCAAAAAGAATAAAAATATGAATTAAAAAATATTAAATAAGCATATATAGAAAAAAAGTGGCGAAATATTCTTGAAAAATTTAAGAAACATAACTAGAAAATCTTAGAATTTTAAAATATTCTAAAAGTTTGAAAGAAAGATGCTAGAAAAATTTATAAAGACAAATATTTTACAAATTTTTTAGTAAGCTCTAAATATGGGAAAAAGAAATTTTATAAAAATTAAAATCCTTAAAGAACATTTTGGAACAATAAAATATATTAAAATCCTTTAGTTCGTTGTAGAAAAATTAACTAATAATTTAAAATTACGAAAACATTTCGTGAATCTACAACAATGAGTCTTACTAAGACTACAAAACAAATTATTTGTTGAAACAACTACTTCTCTGTCTAATACCTCGACAGACATTGAATGATACAAAATGTTTTCGTAAGTTTAAATTATTAACATTCTGGAAGTTTGGAAGAGAATATAGGATCTCTTATGAAAGTAATATGCATGATAAATCGAGTTAGGAAATGTGTGTACCCTTCCAATGCAGCTAATCCTCAGTTTTCTCCGAGAAACTTAACTTCACGTAAAGTGTTTTTTCGATATTTTAAGTTTTAGGTGCGGCTTGTAAAGAATGAAACAGAAACATTCCAGGTGCTTTAAAAGATGATTGCATTTCAAGGTAACAGACCGTGAGATCGCACAAGACGTTCAAGCCCCACAACGGCCAAGTTCGACGAATTTGCATTCCGACCGTCGATTAAGCATCCAGCAAATCGCTGATGTTTACTTTTACGGTACATAGGATAGTGACAAAGGATATACAAATGCACAAGTTCTGCGCAAAACTTGTACGAAAGACCAGAAAGAACAAAACCGAGCTTCGCGCTGTCAAGAATTATTGGAAGAGATTCAAAATAAGCCGGATTTTTCTAACTTTCTCATAACTGGACACGGATCCTGGATGTTCTTGGATGACCCATAATTGCAAAGGCAGAGCAGCGGGTGGCACATAAAATCATCCCCCGCCACAAGAAAGCGCAAATGAGAAAGTTTCTAATTAAAACGATGCTCATTGTCTTCTTTGACTTCTGAGGAATCGTCTATTTTTAGTTTGTACTATCAATAATTATATTTTGCCAAGAAAATCTACATTAATTTTATAATAGACTCCATATACTGGTAATTTCTCATATAATAAAGTTTAACGAAAAATGGAAGAAACATTTCTGAACAATTTAAGTTTCTAAACTTTGGAAATGCTGAAACACAAATTCTGGTCATTTTGAAAAATTCCCTTAAGAAGAATTGTTCCAAAATTCTTCAACGCTCAGAAGAGAGTCCTGAAAAATCCAATAAACTAAAAAAGCGAAATTTTCGAAAAATGAATCATTTCGACAAAATATTAATACAATTGGGATGGTTCTCATACTCTTAAGTAATGTCTTTTTGAAGAAATAGAAAAAAATTCTCTAAAAAAAGTAGTAAGGATTCTACAAAATACAAAAATAAAATTTTGGTATATCTACAAATATGAACAAGGATTTTTGGAAAATTAAAAATTTTGAATGAAATAATTCCAGAACCCTGAAAAAGAAATAAGTTACAGGAAAACAATAAATAATTTGAGAAAATTGCTGAAAAATTCTATCGTGTTAAAACTATCCTAAAATCTGAAAGAAAGAAATGTTGGATTGATTACAGTTTTGAAGCCCTCAAATGAAATTCTATAAATGTAGCAGAGAACTTGTAGTTTTTTTGCCGAGTGTGGTTAGTTTGACATATCAAATCATTACGATCTGTATAATGTCATCACTAAACATAAAATCAAAACGTTCTAGCGGGGCACTAAAATTGGTATATTGCTGATGTTTCAGCAACTATATTTTATCAGTAGAATGCCAAATGCTAAAATAGATCTTTGAAATGTAATATTTTTAATAAAAATTGCAATAGAAAAAATCACATAATTCACTATTTCAAAATTCGAATTTGTTTTAATTTTAACACTTGTTAACTAAAGTTTATATTCAAAAAAGTTATCGGAGACTAAACATCGACAAAATTGGTAACCAAATATTTTCTAGTATATAACGTTTTAGGGGGAAAGTTTATGGGAACATTTCTATCAAACGTAAGGTCCGATGCAGTACCTATGAATTAGAAGAAGAAGCAGGCGTTTCTTAAAGCACATCAAAGGTTTAAAACCTTGTTTTTATTTAGTAATAAAAAATAGGCGAGAGTTGTAGAAGCGCTGTTGGTTTTGTGCACCGTCTTTTGTTACGTAGTTGAGGCAGAAACATTCGTAACTGAATGTTAAAGAGGCATTGATTTTTAATTTAATTGGCTAAATGTAGCAACGGTAGATTTGCCCGATTATTGTATACATTATTATTATTATGGTTCTAAATTGCGAAATTTTAATTTATTTATTTATTTATTCTCTTTATCACACTTGTTCAAAAAACTGCACTTATTACAAAATAGATATAAAATATTGAAAACATACAAGTTCATACAAGTTCATCTTGTAAAATGTTCTTCCACTCAAACCCATGGATGTCTATTCCTCCACTGATTCATAAAACTGGAAATCAGTTGAAAATACACTTTTTATGTATTAAAATCACTTTGTCACTTTGACAAATTGTATTATATTTTAATTGTATTTTAGTAGCTTTTTCTATAGTAAGGAAATTCACAATTTTTTCGTTTCGGCTGGTTCATTTTTACATTTGACTTTTTTATATCGTATTTTTTGCATGAACTAATAACAGTAAAATACATTTATTTTCGTCGTTGACAAAGAACAATAATTAATTGACGTATACACCTACTAACAATTGAAGGTAACCAAGTAAATAAACGTAATTTGATTTGATTTGGTTAATGTTTACAGAATAATTTTGATCAAAATACATTTAGAATGGTTTAATAAAATATTCTTAATTTTGTGTTATTAATTTATTTCTAACATTAATCAATTTTAATTGTACAAATAAATAGAGCAATATATAAAACGTTTTTTATTAGCATTATTAGATGTTATTAATAATAATAAAAAAAATTAATAATTTCATTCTCAGGGTGAAAATTCATATTCCAAATGTACTCCAAAATTGCATGGTTTCTTATCCACATCGACTAAAATTAAAAAATTAAAATTTATTTCAGTTTTGACTATATGTAAAATCCTTACCGTATTTTTTACACTTGCATTCGATTTCTTCATTTTGGTAAACCATTATGAAAAACCCATCGCCGCATGCATTTTCTATAATTAAAAATCAGTTAAATTAACATAAGTAATTAAAATAATATGAATAATATATTAAAATCAGGTGAATCACTTAAATATACTAATAATATATAATAAATCTTATGTGACAACAATCAACTCTATTTAATTAATTTACCTAAAACGATATATGTTAATTAAGTGGGAATAACATAAAATACATAGCAAATATAAATATAGCATTTATACTAAATTCTATGTATTCAGTATTGTAATGGCCCAGCTTTAGGTAGGTTTTCAATTTACATTTAAATTGTTAAAATGCGAATTGCATTGGTGTCACATAAATAACTAATTCGACAGCAGAGTGTAACGATTAAAAATGTATGTCGAGTAAAAGACCACACAAATCGATTTCAAGCGTCGGTATCCACGTGTAACTTCGTAAGCATGCAAGTCAACATTATAAATAATGTGGTTAATAACATTATAAATAGCAATACGCAAATAAACGAAACAAAGTATTTATTAGAGGTATAATTATTAGATATTTGATTATCTCCCATTTGAGCGTTTCGGAAGGAATGGCATAAGAGATTCAATTAATAAATCGATGGCAATATCTATAGGAATTATTTATGAATTGACAAAACTTACGACTAGATTTTGTTATTCGGGACTTCAAAAATTCTATTTCAATCGGCAAAACTCAGATGCACATTTCGAGTACTATCTACTCATTCTCAATGGTTTATGTTAACTTATACGTCAATGTCATGTTCCATTTGTTATCTGTTAAGGATATATGCAGCAAAATAGGTCAAATTACACTTTTCAACGGCAACATCTAATTGTTCTTCATGATGTTCAGACGGAAACAGAAAGGAAAAGTAAGTAGACTAGTAGAAAAGTAATAATTCGTCATACTTTCCAAAATAGATAGAAGACTGGTATTGGTTACATGTAACTTTAAACTGGTTTGTATGTTGTGTTACGGGAAGTCTGCTGTTGGTGATCATTGAATGACACAATTACTACTATTGATCACAAAGTAATCCTTATTGTATTCAGGAGGTACATGAGGCTCAAACGCAATCTCAAAAAAAATGAAAGTTTGGATAAGTATTTACAATAACAAAATTATGGGACCTTTCTTCTTACAGCAAAATTTAAACTGAGAAGCTTTAAACACACAAGTAATTTCAGCACTGGAGGTAATTCACAGTTGCCAATTAATATTTGGTTTAAGCAGGACTGGGCACCACCCCATTTCGCTCAAATTCTTCGAGATAGTTTAGATAGTACATTCCATCACAGGTGGATTAAGAAATGAGGTAGTTGTAAATGGCCTGAGCGATGTCCCGACCATAATCCACTAGATTATTTTTTGTATGATTATTTAAAGTAAATAAACAGATCAAACGATTTGCAAAAGTTTCTTGAAAGAATAGGATAACCCAAGAGATTCAGAGAATTCCATCTGAAGTAACAACTAATGTTACAAGTAAATTTACAATCTGACTTGCCTATTGTTAAGGAGTTTTTGGTTTGTACATTTAATTAATTAAGTTTAGAAACTTTATTAGACGATAAATGAAACTGTACTCTGTCGTCTGATAAAGTTCCTGATTCAATATGTATCATAAAGTTGTGGCTTCAATCATCCATCATCATCATCCATTATATTAATTAAGTTTAATTTTGGTTTACACAGTACTTATATATTGTTTCACTGTTTTGTGATTATTTTAATTTTGGTTATTAATATGATAGAATTCTTTTCAGTAGTCCACTAGCTATCATAAACTTGTCCTAAAATTTAAGTGTTGTTTTTACTTTAACAATTAAACAAGTGAATTATCTTTGTGAATAAGAGCGTTAATATTTTATTTGTCTCATCAAAAATAATAAACTATAATTATGTGTTTAATATGTTTAATTGACTCAACAGTTCAACAGTACTTATCAAAATATTATAAACTTACTGAGTTCAGTAACATTTTTATATTCTTCGAATCTATCATATAAACATGGTTTTTCTTCAGATACTGCAATAATATGGGTTTAAAGTTTAGTATTTTCTTCTGCTACATAATATATATATATATATATATATATATATATATATATATATATATATATATATATATATTATTTATTACCAATAGAAGTATGAGGAATACAAGCGCATGTAAATTCTGGAATCTCAATTGCTATATCATGGTTTGGAGAGCAAAATTCTGAAATATTTTATTGTATAATTGGGAAAATGCAAAATCAATAAATCAATATTACCGTAACCATAATTGTGCGACAATGTGTTAACTACAATTATAATATGTGTTAAAAATAATATAAGCTTCATTTTGAGGAAGTTGTCTTAACGAACTAAAATTTATAACTGATTGTTTATTTAAAATTTAGATACATTTTAAATAAATTTTCCACAAATAAACAACTTATCGGGTGATAATTTTTAAACAAAGTAGATAAGAAACAAAAGGTTGAGTAAAATATTAGCATTATATGTACATTTTTTGTTTTTATAATGTTAATGATTGACGCATAATATTTAAAAACAAAATTTACAATTGAAATAAGTGTATTCGTTCTTTTTATTTATAATTTGATCATATCCACAACAGCGATTATAAAAACATTATTTTATGCAAATTTTAAAGAGCCCTGGAAACATTGAACAATCCAGGCTGATATAAAAATTTATTTATTACTTACGTAAAGATATAATTAATATTTAATTAAAACACTAAAACTTTTTTCACAATTAATTTTTATATACTTATAAATGTACATCTAGGGAAATAAATTAATTGTGAAGAAGGTGTTAGTGTTTTAATCAAGTATTACTCCAGGCTTAATTAAAATCTACTTACCCAGTCTTTAGCTAATAAAATGTTTGGTTTGTGTTTTTCTATGTTATTGTAAAATTAAGGTTTTTCACGATTTGTCCTCAATCCTAAGCAGAAGAAGTTTTTGAGTAACTAGGAAATTTCAGAAGTTAAGATTAAAAAGCATGTATTATTATTTCAGTCAAAGAGAGTGTCACGTAGAGATAATAAAGAAAATACTTCCGCTGAGCCTGAGATAGATGTAGATTCTTCTATATTATATAATAAATCTTCAAAATTTAAAACAGTTGAACAAAGCTCTGATTCCCTTGGTGAATTATATCTGTTACGTTTGAAATGTAATATTAAGAATATAAATCGCTTTTAAGTTTAAATAAAACACTGAGTATTCATTTGAATTTCTTGAGTTAAAGACGCCCTTTCAATTTTTTTTCATCTTCATGAAACATAGTTAAAATGTATAAATATCTTGCAGATAACGCACACCACTATACTTTTAAAACAACCCTAACTTAACAGAACTTGTTAGTGTATCACAATAAAGTAAGTTGGAATTTATAATTTTACTAGTGTTTGCTATTACACTAGTTTATCATACAAGTCAAATGATGCAAAATTTGAATTGCATACATCATGGATCGGAACGAATCTACCTTATAAAATAATAAAAGTTTCTTGTACAGCAATTGAAAATGTTTACTTCTTAAACCAAATGTTCATTTAGCAAATTAAAAATAAACTCTGGAGAAAACAATACAAGTTATTTTATATTTCATCATCTTCACGTAACTCATCAATCAACATTCTAAACTACCTGTTCATCCCCAATAACACAGCTAGCATAAAATTAGGCCCATAATTGACCATCCGAATAAATATTTAATAATTAGAAAAAACACGAAAATATTTCGTAAAATCTACAACAAATGAGTCTTATTAAGACTACAAAAACAAACCACTTTTGAAACAACTACTTCTCTAGCTAATACTTCGACAGACATCGAATAATACAAAAGTAATTTGCGTGTTACAAAATAGCAAGGCTATCAAAGCAACACTAGTTTGAACGTATTTCCTTCTGTAAAATGAACTAAAAATGATTGAATGTACGTTAAATAATTTGTGACTGACTATATTATGACAAATTTGAAACAAGAAATTAATTTAGGTTGGTGTAATTAAAAATAAATTAGCAAAAGCAATTAAATAATTCAATACTCAATTTATAAGTCGGTTATATTTCATTATTGTGTCAGTTGCCGTACATATCTGAGTAAGTTATTTATATTTCATTATATTTATTTTAGTAAACGTTTTTATTTATATTTGAAATCAATTTTATAATAAAGCTGTACTGAAGAGATCGAGAGATCGAAACACGTGTCTGCAGAGGTTATAAATTGAGTATTGAATTATTTAATTGCTTTTGCTAATTTATTTTTAATTACACCAACCTAAATTAATTTCTTGTTTCAAATTTGTCATAATATAGTCAGTCACAAATTATTTAACGTACATTCAATCATTTTTAGTTCATTTTACAGAAGGAAATACGTTCAAACTAGTGTTGCTTTGATAGCCTTGCTATTTTGTAACACGCAAATTACTTTTGTATTATTCAATGTCTGTCGAAGTATTAGCTAGAGAAGTAGTTGTTTCAAAAGTGGTTTGTTTTTGTAGTCTTAATAAGACTCATTTGTTGTAGATTTTACGAAATATTTTCGTGTTTTTTCTAATTATTAGGTAATTTTCTACAACGTAAAGGACTTATATATTTTATTATCAAATATTTAATATATAAATTTGTTCTTAAGTTACTTGAAGATTTATTTTATACGCTTAGAAAAGGAACAAAACACTTTCTTCCGAATTTAGTTTTTATTTCGCTAGATGTTCATTCTTAGCTTATAAGCTATTGATAAAGAGTACTTAGTACTCTAAATGTACATCTAGCGAAGTAAAAACTAAATTGTAATTTATAAAATTATAAATTGAGTAATGGTGAATTGTTGAGACCCTTTGGTTTATTTAATAGAATATGGCGTTTGTTAAATTAGTTTTCGCGTATGTTGATGCTGTTTTTTCTAACGTGAAACTTTTCTTATGTTCACGGATTCTAAAAAAAAGCTAAACTCAAAAACGATCGTGTTTTTCATTATAAGTACAAAAATTATCATTTCATGAAGCAATATTTATCTTATCAATTCTAATGATAAGCTTCATGCTCCCTCTAGGCATATTGTCATTTAAATATTAAAACTGCTAAATTAGACGACATGGAAGACGTTAGTTTTATATTGAATCGCATAAAATCAAGAAACTGAACAACGAAGCTCTTCCATAACTTCCTGTAAATGACTGTGCTAAATGTTTGTGTAGTACAAAATTATAAATATAAATCTTCTAAGAATATTTTAAAGTTAGCTAATTTCAGAACCGAGTTTGCTGACCTCTTATATCAGTATCAATTCCACCATAAAATAAAAGGGGAAGATCAAGTATTAATGGTCTACGAGATAAGGCTCTAGACGAATCCAGAAGCCAACATGTAGGTGAATAAATCCTACTCACAACTGAGATACTTCAAGATCTTGTAAGCCGTAAAAAAATTATGGATTCGAGAAACAAATGCAAATATATAAATTATTAAAAGTAAACTAAAAATACTGGATTTATAAGTCAGTTAATTGTTAAACCTTCAAATCATTTAATAAAATTACATAGTATACGGTCTCAAAAGCGTTTTTGGTAAACTAAAAACACTTTTCTTTTGTTCTGAAAATTAGCTCACTAAAATTATATTAAAGTTTTACATTTATTATCCGAAATATAAACCAAAGGGGAAGCCTTAGACATTTAAAAATAAATGAAATTGCAGAAAACTGAAATCTTGGATTTTTACTGCAATTAACATATTGTTTTTTGTACATTTAAGTAGGGAAAATTTTAGAGTTAATAATTTACTTTTAATCAATAAATACAACAAAAAAGTGGAATGTAAAATAAGGAAGGTAAATTTAGCGTAAAGTTAACCTAAAAATATTTCCAAATCAATCAAAAATCTAAATTAAAACATATGGATTATGGCATAGTTTCCGAACCTTATTATGCTCACCAATTACTTAGAATATGTTGTTTTTCTTCATCTTAGTTTTACTTACCATCTGTCGCGAAATGAAAACAGTTATTGTCACGATTATATTTAAATGCGTAATATTACATTATAGTCGTAAGATAGGATATGACTCGTATCCTATTTCTGAGTTTAAAATAAAAAATGAAAGAACAATGTTTTAAAGGGAGCAATTAAAACGCATGCCGAGTTATATTGAGGAATATTTTGATTAGCAATCCAAAGATATGGATTTATGGCATAAGTAATGAGAAGATTAAATTTGGTGCATTTTAAGGAGTTTGTTAATATCAGCCTCAATATTACTTAAAAACAACTGTAATTTTAGTAAAATAAAACCGATTTATTTTTTTTTTGTTACCAAAATTGCTACAGCACTAAATTCTCGTTCAGTTATATAGGAAGATGCGAATGCTATTAGAAATCGTTGAAAAATTAACCATAATCGGCTTATCCTAGGATCTTCTTTTAGCTGGGATGATCCTGCTGGGTTAACAGTTGAAAAAGGATTTAAAGCACAGTCCGAAATGTCCATGTTTAAAATGTCCAGGATTCGTTACTTAAAATCTCTATGGAGGTTTTTCAAGTGTTGACAGTAAAGAAGCAAGTCCTCCTGATAAATTTGGAAAGTTATTGAATTTCCGTCTTATTTATTTTAAAAATAAATACACTTTTCACTTTGTTTTACTATAATAGTCTATTGTGATTAAACAAAGTGAAAAGTGTAAACGCCGACAACATTCAAGATATTTCTTTTTTATAATAGTAGTTTGGGTACAAAAGCAGCAATGCTAATTTTTTCTCTATCAAGTTTAAGTCATTAATTTAAAGTTGTAGGTTGACTTCATTAAACATTTTATAAGGGTCTGTTAAGTGGCAAAGCTAACTAAATAATTATTCAAGGAGTTGCGATTTTAATAACTGATCTGATGATATATTGCAGACATTCACTGAGATTTTTCGCAACCAAATGCTGGCGATGAATTACGCAATGCACAGTAAGCACGTCAGGTGCTTCATTTTTTAAGCACGCTATGAGGCCTTTGTTATACCCTGTATTTTTTTTTATTACATATAGTTTGTATCTGTTTCCAAATTTGTAGCAAACAAATAGTCCAAGGCATACTTTCTCACTCTTAATGAACCTCACGCATAAAAATAACAGTGCTTTATCGGTTGGTAAGTAGACTCATATAGCTGAATTGAAAATTCTGCAAAATCTACAGATAACCACTTAACTAACCCACTTTTTTTAGTGGGTAAAACATAGTAAGTGCGTTAGTTAAGTGTTTATCATGAATTACCACGTAGTAACGGTCGCCACAATCCTTATGATCTACAACTGTCTTCCCTTAGAAATAAGAAATCTTCATAGCATTAAGTATAAAATGTATCTAAAAAAACTATTATTAGAGAGATGCCCATTTAGCATAGATGAATTCTTTAATTATAGGTTTTAAATCCTGTCGTTAGTATAAGTTTGGACGAGTGTAAATATTTTGTAAATATCGAGCACAATAAAATACTATTACTATTTAAAAAAAAAATACTATTACAGATAACACTCTATTTATTTGTGAATTAACTTTCAGTAACCACAGGTTATTGTCGACCCGTGTAGTTACCAAAACTTACGTCTCAATAATAAATACAGTGTTATACTAATGAAAGCTTAATGTGTTTTGATTAATATTCAGCATGATTCATGAAAGATGCCTTCAAAATGAAGACACTTTATTACTTCTTTTACTGCTGGTAAAATTAATTTTCCCTAATAGTGTGTGGTCTCCCTGGTTTAGCAATCAACAATATAATATTGTACTAAGCTCAAAGTCCGTCATCGTCTTGCTTAGAAGTTGATGAAAAAAGTAGATGCCTTCAAAATGAAGACACTTTATTAGTTCTTTTACTGCTGGTAAAATTAATTTTCCTTAATAGCGTGTGGTCTCCCTGGTTTAGCAATCAACAATATAATATTGTACTAAGCTCAAAGTCCGTCATCGTCTTGCTTAGAAGTTGTTGAAAAAAGTTTTGATATAGTTGGCTGAAGTTTGTACTTATTATGTTTAGTAGTAGAAGTAGTAGTAGTGTCTGGCTATCGACCCCGTGGTCCTTCCGCCGTGTGATTTGTGTGTGTGTGTGTGTAAATGAGCTTATTACTTTAAAGGATCGCTCCCGTCACTCTAAAGCACCATTAATTGTATCCAAATGGTGAATAGTACCGGTCATCTATCCAAGTACTGACCTAAACCAACGTTGCTCAGTGCCACCACCGGCTTGTTATTATGTTTATTTTATGATCATTTTGACGAATACTAATTATTTTTCGAAATTAAAATTTATAAAATCTTTACTTTAATCTCGATTTTTGTACTTTTTATTTTAAAGTTTTTTAGTAATGACGATTTCTTACCGAAAAACGTGAAATTTTTCACACGTGATTCAGACGATTATAAGACCTACAATAACAAAAATTAAACGATTTTAATTTTTACTTTACTTAAGAACGTGATTAGCATATATTTTTTGTCTTTTTTAGACTATAATTATATCTGCCCATGCCCCTTCTACGCCATCTCAATGCCCAGTAATTTTCTCTGGGTCTCTGGGCGTCATACAAGAGGGCGTTATCGCCCATGTAGGAGGCATAACTTTGAAGTACTGTTCTATAATACTAAAAAATAAGGAAATTTTTATAGAAATTTTATTTTTACATGAGAGCCTGTACCAAATTAAACCTACTTTTCCACTTAATTGCTGCCATTCATTATTAAAACAATTATTATAACGAACAACAAGCGTTTCCATTCCGTTGTCATAAAATTCAGTCACTGAGGCATTTTAAGGCTATTGTCGTCATCATGGCGCTTACCTCCCAGGTAATTTCTTCAAATTCAGAAACTGGTGGTAGTCACTGGGCGCTAGATATGGACTGTATGGCGGATGATCAAGTTTTTTTTCAGACAAGTTATGCGGTGAGATATTGAGTTCTATTGGCTGTGTCGTGAAGCAAAAGAATTCCTCTACTTAGGATGTAACGCATTTTGTATTGGATTGCTTGACGCAGTTTTCTTAATATCTTAGAGAAATTTTCAGAATTTATTGATTCATCGCGAGGCAAATAGTTGCAACACATTCTTCCTGTCCTAAAAGATTTTACTGACTGAAATAGTCGGTTTGAATTTCATTTTCTTGGCGATGCTGAATGCCGCCATTCCATGGATTACTGCTTTAATTCTGACGTAACGTAGACCACACACGTTTCGTCATCTGTGACAATTTGATTAAGTGAAACAATTACTAATCATTTTCTTCACTGGTTTATTTAAAATGCGAAATATACATTTCGTTCATTAAGTGGATATTAGGATAATAGATTTAGTACAGCTGTACTAAATCTTCACGAAACTCGAAACAAAATATCTTGTGATAATATGGTTTAAATACCATCATTTTCGGCAGCATAACGCACAAGGAATGTCCTAACCATTTGGTTTTGTGCTCCTCCGTCAACATTTCGGATAGCCCTCTTGGACGTAGTTTCCGGTAATTTAAGCGTTCGGTAAAAACTTCATACAGAACACTTCTTGAAATTTGAGAAAATTTCTGAGATAATAAAGAGATCATAAATCACCTATCTGCTTTACCTTTTCGTCAACTGCTTGCATCAAATCTTCAGTAATGACAGAAAATCGTTCAGTCCGTTCCTAGTCATGAACATTATTGCGATCATCTTTCAATGCTCTAACCTTCTTCCTTACTATTTCATCACTCATAATGTTTTCTTTATAAACTTATAACACCGCTTAGCTTACCGTCGGTGGGATTCTCAATCTTAAATACGCACAAAACAGTGTAAACATTGTCGATTGCTGCCGTAATGGCGCCTATGGCTGCTAACAAGATCACAATCATATGCGCGGTCTTCAGATCGTGGCACATCAGCAGTGTAAGTATTTACTTTGGAAATTGAATTGTAGAATCAACAAGAAAGTAGACAACAAGAAAATTATAAAATTATTTTCTTCCTGCCCGTTAAGATGGAGTAGTCAATTAGATATTTCTAGCGAGACGGAACTTGATGTTACCTACAGCTCATTGATTGTTGAGGCACTTATTTTTTGAAAATCCATTATCACTTAATATAGTAATGATAGTAAACTATTTATGATTTTCAACTATTATATTTCTTTACCTAAAGAAGCTACAGTGTAGCGAAACAATTATAGTGAGTTCAAATAAAAAGTTGAAAATCATAAATAGTTCAATATTATTATATTAAGTTAGCTACAGCTGTATCGGCATATATATCTTTTCCTTATATAGAGGGCCTCGCCCCAAGTTTCTTAAAAACGATAAAGTAAAATTTGCATACAGAACAGTACTAACAATAAATAGATTATTTACCAAGTTAAGGGATAAGACCCCGTTACTACGTTTACCTGATGTTGAAACATCACAAACACAACAGAAAAGTGATAAAAAAGGGTGCTTCTGCACTGGTCACCCACTCACAAACCACAAAACATGTTACCAATTATAGTGCAGTTGAAGTTCTGGACACAGATAAACAACAAAGAAATAGTTTTTTCTTAGAAATATATTATATTAACCAAGAGTCCAACGCCATTGTATAAAAGGCCTGAGTGCTATATACTCATACCTTATCCAATGAAAATCCCTAGTTTACCATCAATAACACATTTGTTCTTTTCTTTTCCTTCCAATAATACAGGGTACTTGAAAGGTCAAAAAACAAAATAAGTAAGTTTCTCTGGCGCACCCTGTATATAAAAAGCATTTAACAGCAATTAATTTTTAGTTTTATTATATATGTTGGACTTGTAGAGTCATTTTAATTGTAATTCTAGTAATATTTATTATTTTATTATACCTTATAAAGTGTAGTGTCGTTATTCTATGTTGTTCAAAATATATTGGGTTTTTACGTTGTCCGCGTATCAGTCTGACCTTCATAGGCCCATAAACAAAATCGGAACTCGTCATTAAACACAATTTGATAGTGTTATATTGACATTCTGGGTTGTATAACTCTCAATCATTTGCACTTGATCTAGTTGTTAAAAATCTGTCTCTTATGCCCAAAAGTCTTAAGCAACGTTCTTCGCGATCTGTAGACCTCCTACGGAGTCCAGATCCAGGGAGACAAAAAGCGAAAGTCCGGCCTCTCTTATACCAATAATACGGATACGTTCAAAGTCAGTTAATTGGAAAAAATAAAATGAAAGGAACATCATATTGTGGCCCCAGGAATCTGTGGTCCAACCAGTAGTAGTAGTAGTAGTAGTGTTATTTGGTCCAACAATTTTCCCACAGTAAGGGGATATCCTGTATATAATAGTATTAGTTATGACTTTCCATCACTCATAATAAAAAAAATAAATGTTGAATTATTGACTGAAATCGTCTTATATATTTACTATATGAATAAATGGCTAGGAATATTTTGAGATGCTATAATAATATTATTAACCTTACGATGCCTAAGGTTACATTTTATTTTTTCTTTTCATCAAATTTTTTTAAATATTTTACATTAGTCATCAAAATTGTGGAAGAATACAAAACAAAACATTAATATTTATTTCCAATTTGCAAGTTGTTTTTGTTCCATTATTTACCATATTCAAAAAAACATATATATAAATTTTATCTACAGATAAGAGTATGTTAATTTTTGAAAACTGTAGATATTTTTTAGCTACATTTCCTTAACATTAGCTTACATTTCAAACAAAGAATCAGTTTTTGATAAACATTCATCGAAAATATTCATTTAAAATGAAACTCATAATTTTTATAACAAGTGTTGTGGTTCTAGTACACGGATTTTCTCTCGACTATGGTAAATTTAATTTTAATTTATGTCTCATAATTTTTATTACATAGCTCTATATTTTAGAATTTTGTTCACCTGGACATCATATGGCATTTGAGGCTCCTGAATTAAAATGTGGCTGCATTTCTGACACTGCTGTTGGTAATATTAACAAAATTATATAGTATGAAGTTCAATGTTAAAATAAAATTGTTGCAGTATCTGAAGAAAAACCATGTTCAATTATTAATCTGAAAGATTTTAACGACTTAGGTAAGTGTGCAATGTTTTTAAAAGCTAAAAGGAAATAATTAAGATCATATGTATTGTCTAAATTGTTGTAACAGAATTCCCTAAGTGTTTATAATTATCAATAATTACAGAAAACTGCCAACACAAAAATTCAGGTTGAGAATGTTATTTGTTTTGTATTATAATTAACTAAGTAAAATAATATATAATAATAATACGTAATGTAAGGAATGCGAATTACTTTAATTAGTACTAGATATACATTTCGAGTATCTTTTTAATGAGCCATTTAAAATAAGTATATAGTACTCGAAAGTCAAGAAAACAATCATTAAATATAAAATGACAATAAAATTTAACATTTAATAAGTAGTTATTGCTTCTATAAGTATTTTCTTATTTAAAAATTATTATAATTTAATAAATAAAAAATTAGATAAAATAAACACTTAAAAGAATTTACCTATTCAAATTTCAAAGTTTTGAAGTAAAGTAGATGATGTGGCAATTATAAAAAATTGGCTTAAGTGATATATAATAAAATAACTAACTATATAGATATTTCTGCATATTAATTACCTAATTAACTAAACGCTTTATCAAAAGTTTTTCTGTAGCAATTCCTTCTCACATTACTTTTATTTATTATGTTTATATAGTACTACTACGAATGAAATTATTTTATGCAGAACCACGTTTATTACGAAAATATTTATTTAAAATAAAAATAGACCTGACGATAAATCAACTCAAAGGCAACTCTTCTAATCGGTATAAAAATTAAATAATAAGTTTCCCCTTGTAGCAAATTGAATGCAATAAGATAAATATAAATAAATTCTAAATTAAATTTATATTTAATGTTAAAGGTAATAATATTTTTTATACTAATAATTTTGCTTTATTATACAGTAAAATATCATCTTATAAAATGTCATTAATCATTTGACCAATTGCTTATTTGAATTTTAATTAATTATGTTTTCATATTATTTTATTAAAATATTTTATAGGAAAAGTATGCGATGATGGATTTTGGATAACAATCAATCCAAATGAAGAAATCCAATGCAAGTGTATAAAATATGGTAAGGTTTTCATTGCAGTTAAAGTTCAAGTATTTTATAAATTTCTCTTTTAGACAATGCGGAGAAGAAGGAATGTAATTTTGAATTTCATTTCAAGTATTAAATATCTGCCTAAGATTTTTTTGTTTGTAACCATAAACCTATAATTATAAAGTTGTAATTTAGTAATCATATTAATAATAGTAATCTGCGTGGATTTTATATCATGTTATGCCAGTGTAACCAAATATATACATTGTGAATCTTATTTCTGGTTTATGTTTTAACCACTAAGCTATCTACTCCAAATAAATATACCATAAAATTTTATAAAATGTTGAAACTAAATTTTTATCATAAAAGTAGTTGCGATCGTTACTTCGTGGAAACTAATGATTAGCATTAAACTAAAACTCTTACTATATTAAATTCGATATTTGTTTTGCTACATCCTCGATGGATCCAAATTTTCATATTGGGAGAAGTTGGAATATAACAAGTGTATTACTTCTCCTAATACTTATATTTTACTACTAAAAATTACGTTACATTTATTAAATGGTTAATGGTGACAACATAGAGTTTTAGTTTAGAGTTTAAAAGGAAATTAATTTAACTAATTTCAATATAGAGATAGGTACATACTTGTCCTAAATAATTTCCTACAATTCTGATGGAAGTCTAAATTATATCAGCCAATTTATCGAAAGCTAGCCATATTTGAAATATTATGAATTATTCTAAAGATATCTTTTTTCTAAAATATATCCTTTACCTTAAGAAATTTAATAGGTTAGGCAAAAAGACGCTTAAGAAATTCAGAAGAATAAAATATATGTTTAAGCTCAGAAATATTAAATGCGGTAAGTGTTATACTGATGGCACAATTAAATGCTATTTACTAAGCAAAAAACACCAAGCAGATACAAAAGAAAATTAGCTGCCTAAAGTTGTTGACCATTTCAATTTAATTTATTTAAAGAAAGGGATCCATATTTTCAGCGATCATTATCAGCTTACATACATAATTATATTATATCTTATATCCTTACGTTGATTTATTATAAGGCATTGTAATGCACATCGGGAACAAACGCCTGTAAAACATTTCTTTCATTCAAAATATACAACTAATACGTTACTGGCATCTTAAACATAAAAGCTAATACTATCAAGGTGCCATCTATTGCACTAGATCCTTTCGGTGAATAGCAACTAACAAATTATGGAGAACTGTCAACAGCGAAGATTTTAATAATAATTATGTTAAAAATAATTATTGTTTTCTGTCAACAAAAGCCACAGACCGGTTTTGATCTATTATAAATCTAATCAATGTAGTGCAGTTGAACACAAGGAAACGGTTCCTTCATGGACAACATTTTTACCGACTAAAACCTTTCCTCCGTAAACTCTGTTGTGACAATCCAGAATCAAAAGGTCTTTTCTAGACTAATACTAAGATTTGAAGGTTCTGGTCGTTCTAGTGACGCTCTACGCATTTCTTTCTCTTATTAGACTGGTCCGAAATTGAAAAGTTATCAGATTCGCAAATATGTTGTAATTTGTTTTATGCAACATTATACAAAATTCTAGACAAACACGTTCCTAAGCGAAAACTGAATATTAATAAGAAACAATATCCTCCATGGTTTGACGCTGAAATTGTTGCCCTAATAAAAAAAAAGACTAAGTTACTTCAACATATGAAAAATAACAATGCTATCTTAGAAGAATTCAGATCTGTTCGTCGACTAATTAAACAAAAAAATTAAATTAAACCACCGCAAGTATGTTTCTACTGCTGAGGATAACATAAACCACGACCCAAGTACATTTTGGAGATTTGTTAATCATAACAGGCAACAATCGCGAATACCAGGATACATGAAACACACTGATGCAGTTCTTGATACACCAACAGATATAGTTGAAGGTTTTGCTACACACTTCAAGGCTTCGTACCTACTTAATGATGATTGTGAAGTCGACCTACAAATTCATCAACATGCCCTGGGGAATTTCTCCATTAACGAGGATCAAGTGCTACGTAGTCTCCGCCGGCTAAAAGCTAAGCTTACCATGGGTCCGGACAGTTTCCCTGCATTCTTATTGAAAGACTGTGCAGCTTACTTTGTGCGGCCTTTAACCCATATATTTAACGTAATCCTTTCTAGTGGCGTCTTTCCAGATTGTTGGAAAGTTACTCGCATCTGCCCTGTCTTTAAAAAAGGTGACAAATTTAATATTGAGAATTATAGGCCCATTGCCCTTATCTCTAATTTTAGCAAAGTTTTGGAATTTATCCTCGCTGATCATATTTATTTCAAAGTGTCAAATTTGCTTAATAAAAGTCAACATGGATTCATTAAAAAGAGATCAACACAAACCAACCTAATTAACATTACTCAATTTATTTCTGACAATTTAGACCGTGGTAACCAAGTTGATGTAGTATATACTGACATGAGTAAAGCATTTGATCGGATATCCCATAATAAATTAATTAAATTACTCCAGAAATGTGATATTAGCGACAATTTAGTGTGTTTACTTTCATCTTACTTATCTAATAGAGCTCAATTTGTCTCATATATGGGAAGAAAATCCAACACGTATATAGCAAACAGTGGAGTTCCTCAAGGTTCCAACCTTGGTCCGCTGATGTTTTTAATATTCATTAATGGTGTTTGTGATGTTTTAGACTGCGAGTTTCTAGTATACGCAGATGATATTAAGCTCTATTCGGTAATAGGCAATCCTGATGACGCTGTGATATTACAAAATAATTTAACAAAACTCAGTGACTGGTGTTCATTAAATAGTATTAATATTAATATATCGAAATGCAACATCATGTCTTATACCTGATCAAATACGCCCATTTTGTTCAATTATGTGTGAAAATTCATTGGACAGAATACGCTCAAAAACTTTTTAGGACGATCTTAAACTTACTAAAAATCCTGTTTCAGACGCCAGAAAAACTCTTGATAAGCTATTTATATATAAAGTCTAAATAGAAACCTCAAAACTAGTGAGTAAAAAGGGCATAAATTCTATACATGTTCTGTTAGCAGTCAGTTCATAATAGAATCTTAGAAAAATATATTCATTATTCATAGAGAAAATGTGTATTATTATGTATATATGTGGATGATTAAATGATATGAAGTCGGCATTATTAATATTACAGCAAAAGTTTAAATCATTGTATAGTTGGCAAAGAAATTGTTTGAATTATATTTCGCTTAGAAGAAAATAGCGATCAACAGCGTTTGATAACATTTTAGGTATATGATGTTAAATCGTTTCAGAGTACTTCTATTTAAAAACTAAAGTGTATTAATGGAAGTACTAAACTCAATGTTTTTTAGTTAATTATAAAGAAAAAAACATACTAATCTCTAGAAACAATAGTTCTCTGTAACAATTTAATCAATTGAAAAAAACCACACAGTTGAAAGGGTTTCACATTTATTGTTGAACACTACAACATTTCGCCAAAAAGTGTTTTCATCAGGAAGATGAGTATCTGTATTAATCTGGCTAATTGAGCCACTGTGTGGCGAACAAATAAATATGAAACCCTCCTAACTATGCTGTTATATTTATAATGTTATGGAGTTCTTTCATGTGTCCGTCTCGTCAATTCAACAGTAATGAAAATAAAACTTTACTGATCCATTTACCAACCAACGATAACGTTATAATAATTTATTCTTTTAAGATTTATCGCACATGATTATGTAAAATAAAAATAAACTTATATAAAAAAATTTAAGGCAAAATATACATATAATTTCAACACCATGCCGAAGGATCGAGTTCACTCTTTTAGATGATCTTCCACTTAAACCAATAATCTTTTCTCCACTGATCCACAGTACCTCAGCGTAATAAATTAATTTTAAAATAAACTATTATAAACATTACTTTAATATAGATATATAAACTAATGTAAAAATAAAACGAGGTTGCTACTTTTTAAATTGTTTGTCTCTCAATGCTCATCCCTCTGTTGCTGGATTAATTTCATTGATCTGATTTATTGAACCGTAACGAGATTTTGGTTGCCTATTAGTGAAACTCAAATTTTCCGTTTGTTCTGTATTAGGATGGTTAGCCTGGGAGATGCTCTCTTAATGACTTTCGCTAACTTCACTTTTATTTCAGCTTCATTTGTTGTTATGTTGTGTTGATGAGTAGTTTTGTAGTTATCACTGAAATCCGAGGTAAGCTGCTGCGAAATATTTTCTTTTCATCTGTTTTCACTGTATCTTTTATTTGCTTGGCGATATTTTATAGTTTGGTCGTGTGCTATAGCAATACAGGAACTGTTCAATTTATTAGCTTTCCGAAATTGTATTTTTTTAGAATATAATTAAATTCGCAGATTAATATTCGGTGTACATTTGACATTTCCTATTCGGTAAATATTATTTATATCATTAACTGTGATATGAACACTCAGATTTCCATTCAATATTTCAATCAAATCTAAAGTCAGATTACCCAGATCGCGAACACTTAATATTATTATATTATTCTTTCGGGCTCTATTTTACAAAGTAGTAATTATTTGTTTTAGAGAGGTGTTTTATTCCTCCAATTTTGTGAACCTGTGTTATATTGTGAGGTTATATTATTTAAAATTTCTTCTTTAGCCGTATTAATTTTTATATCCATAAAATTTGCTAATAGCGGATATAATTCCTTATTTGTGAGGTTGTCGTTTATTTCACTACATATTCTTAATATATTTGTACTTATTAACAAACTTATTTTAGGAAAAGAAATATCTCCAAGGCAGTAATAACAAAAACTGATAAGCAGAAACCAAAAACAAGAGCAGATGTTAGAACAGAGAATAAAAAATAAACATCTTTACAAAAAGTAGAAAATAAGTTAAGTTATGGTTCGGTTTTAATTTATTTTATGTTATAACTAATGTATACTTAGCATAGACATTTCTTTTAAATTTAGGTATATTGTTTTATTTTTCTATCTTAATTTACACTAGATTTTAATATATCCAATATATCTCGTTTAACTTAGCTTAGGTACATATTGATTTATTAAATTTTAGGAATATTTTATTCGTTTTGATGTTTTAATATTGTACCTGTACTTTAATTTTTATTTTCTTATTTCCTCATTTTATACCCGAGATAAACCCTTTATTATAAATTTATGTGCGGCACAGTTTTCTTAATATATTTACTTGGTTATTTTAATGGGTTTGTTAAGTCACTGATTTACTGATTGTGCTATTCACTAGGTGTTTTGATGTTACATACGAAAATGAAGTTCGTTAGTTACTAACAAACATGGACCATTTTATCTCAAAGTTTGAATGTGATTCCGTTGAGACCTACGAGTTACAAAATGCCAAGGAATGATATTCTTAATATAAACAGAGAAAATAACAACTTCAGATTAATGCACCAAAATATCCGTAGCATAAACAAAAAATTTGATGAACTTGAGTTATTCCTCTCTGAAATTGATGGTAATTTTGATTGTATCGTACTTACTGAAACATGGCAGATAGCAAACACTGATTTATATAACTTAGACAATTTTACAATTATATACAATGAGGGGAACTTCAATAAATCAGATGGAATCATAGTTTATATAAACAATAAAATTAATTTTACACATAAGTGCATATTAATTGATGAAATAAAAATAATTGATATAAGCCTTTCGATAGACAAAAATAAAGTACGTCTAATAGCAATATACTGGAATCATGGAGTAAATGCCGATATTTTTATAGAACAACTCCAACATTATATAGCGAACATTGAAACGGATGAATCAATAATAATTTTAGATGACATTAACATCGACATCATGAATGAGGAGAATGGTCTCAGCCAAAAATATTTAGACTCCGTGTCCCAAATGGGATTTATATCTCTAATCAATAAACCAACTAGAGTAACAACAACTAGCACCTCATGCATTGATCACATATTTATGAAACAGTACCAAAGGTATATTGAAACAGTTATTCCCTTTATTGTGGAAGTTCAAATAACAGACCACTACCTCATTGGATTTCAAATTGTTTTCCCGGGGAAGCCTGTTTTCACATATAAACCCTGTAGAACTAGAGAACACCTTAGGGGAGGAAATTAAATACTGCTTACCCCTGATAGACTGGAGCTACCTAAATCAATATGATGATGTTGAAATGAAAACCGTCGCATTCGTAGATACATTAACAACTAAAATAAAAAAATGTACACATGTGTCAAAACAGAGTATTATAAACATAAGACTGATAATAGCAAGGGGAATGCAAAATCATTGTGGAATACAGTCAGACATGCAACAGGTTTGTCTTCAAAACAATTCCACATAAATCGAATTCGTTTTGGGGGCGAATGTAAAACATCAACACAAGAAATTGTAGACGTATTCAACAATTATTTTATTAACATAGGCGGTGACTTGGCCGCTGGGATAAAAAGTAATAAGTATGAGCTGAAAAATGTCTTCGATAAATCGATATTTCTCCATCCAACGACCGAATCTGAAGTAAAAGCTCTTATTATTAAATTATAAGCTACACCCACCTGTGGCGTAGATAAATTAAGTTCTAATCTTATAAAGCAAATTATTAATGAAATAGCACTACCCCTTACAATAATACTTAACGCTGCTATAAACCAAGGTACTTGCCCTTCTCACTTCAAATTGGCTTTAGTAAAACCTATATTTAAAAAAGGAAACTGGGAAGAAATTAACAACTACAGACCGATCTCCCTTATATCGAATTTGGCAAAAATCTTTGAACATGTCATAAATAATAGATTGAAAAACTTCCTCAACACTTTTCAACTGCTAAATAAAAACCAATCATTGATTTACAGAAAGCTTTCGATACTGTTAATCATGACATTCTCTTACAAAAACTGGATAAGATGAGCGTTAGAGGACTACCAAACAAATTATTTAAATCATATCTAACTGGAATAATTCAATGTGTTGAATTAGATGGTCATCGTAGTATGGAATGCACGGTAAAGTGCGGTGTCCCTCAAGGAACCGTTCTCGGACCCACCTTATTTCTCATCTAAATAAATGATTTATTAGAATTAAGATCAAATGGTACCCTCATTTCATTTGCAGATGACACAGTAATTTTTTATGATGACACTAACTGGAACGATCTAAAGAAAAAGTCGGAAGAAGATCTTAAAAGTATTTTTCATTACCTAGGATATAACATTCTATCCTTAAATGTTGATAAAACTAAATTCATACCCTTTCATGCAATGCTAATACTCTACCGCCTTTTCGGCAGCTAGTAATAGAGGAAAATGGAAACATAACTGAAATTAGCATCAGTAAAGAAATAAATTATTTAGGAGTTATTGTTGACCAACATTTAAGGTGGAACAAACATATATTACATCTGATCAAAAAGTTGAGATACACATGGTGCCAACTAAGAACATTATCTGGATTCTTGGATTGTAACGCTTTAAAAATATTATATTATTCACTTGTAGAAAGCCATTTATATTATGGTCTAACTTGTTGGGGCACAGCAACTATCTGAATCCACTCAAAATAACTCAGAAGAAGATTCTGAAGTTAATCTTACGGAAACCACAAGATTATCCAACAGACTTACTATTTAAGGAAGCCAACGTTTTGAATATTCGACAACTTTACTTTTATAAAGTTGGAAGAAAAATATTTGCGAGCTCTACCAATTTAAGTAAATGTAAACATAATTATAACACAAGAACAGACAAAATGGCTGTGGTTCCGAAGATGAATTTCACATTTAGCCAAAGATCACTCAACTACGTGTTACCCAAAGTGTACAATAAAATACCTGACCACATCAAAAGCGAAAATTCGGAACATAAATTTAAAGCTGAATTAAAGAAACATATTTTATATACAATGGATTCCAACTGCGACAATTTTATTAAAGGATGGTCTTAAATCTTTGTTTTTATTCTTTCCAGTTTTATTTTTCCTTTTTCAAACAATGATTAATTTTATATTTTACTTGCTGCACATATATGTCATTTTAATTGTAAATAAATTTGTATTTTATATTTTAGATTAATTGTAGGTAGATATTTAAGTTTATATTGTTATCTATGTCATATGTTACACTCACGCACAAGATATTGATCTTTGTGAGGCACGTTTATTCTTATTGTAACCCTCTTATTATTTTGAAAATAAACACATTATTATTATTATTATTATTATTATCACAGTTGCTCTGAAATACAAAACCATCATACTAGACAATAGTCGAATATCTACGCACACGCGATTAGACTAACAAAATCACAAACCGGCGTTTGATTCTATGCGATCAAGTTTTTCAATACACTTCCTAGTAATATAAAAAAACTTACCTCTTAATAAATTTGTAAAAAAAATGAAGGAATTTTTAGTTGGGAAAGCATTTTACAGTTGGGAGGAATATTTCCAATTTAATTTTAGTTCTTTAACATTTTAACCTATTCAGTTAATTATTTTATTTTATATTTTTGATTTATACAGGGTGACTGATGAAAAAACTTTGGTGCTGTATCTCGCTTATTTTTTATCCGATTTTAATAAATAAAACATCAAATTAAACCATTTTTAAAAGACTTTAATAGGATCTGTTATTTTTTCTCGCACCCAGTTTTTGACAAAATACGATCAACATTTTTTTTAAATTGCACTGTATATATATTTTTATTGATTCGCTAGGAGATTTTTTTTCTGAATATAAAATTGTAGACAAATTTATCCATACATCAAACTTAAGTCGAGAAATTGTGGCTCTGTATATTGTTTACTATAGGTATTTGATTTTATTTTGGTTTGATGAATGGATAAAATCGTTTTCAAATTTAGATTTAAAAAAAAATCTCCTTGCGGATCAGTACAAAATATATATACAGTGCAATTTGAAAAAAAGTTGATGGTCTTTTGTCAAAAACTGGATGCAAGAAAAAATATCAGTACAGTTTATATTAAAGTCTTTTAAAAATCATTAAATTTGATGTTTTATTTATTGATATCGGATCAAAAATAAGCGAGATACAGCACCAAAGGTTTTTCGTCAGTCACCCTGTATACATATACATATTTATGATATTTTAGGATATTTTATTTTTTAGATGTTTCAAGGTTTTATTGATTTTGTTCTTAAAATTTGTTTTAAGTTTTAATTGCACCATTTTAATATTTTATCTATTAATGTCTAACTTTTTATATTTTAACTAGAAAACATTTTATGTTTTTATTATCTTAATATTGACTATTTTTTACCAATTTGACTTATTATTGTGGAAAAACCGTAAAAGATATCAAATATTATTAAGAGACAAGAAAGTTTTTAAATTAAAGAGTCTTTGAAGTAGTATTTTTTTAGTTTTTATTAGATGCACCAATAAAAAAATAATTTAGTTTTTAAGTGGTGGTACTACTGTTTTTTACACTTCCGGTGAATCACTAATGGCCACAATAACTGAAATGATGTATCGTATTATAGTAGTTATTAATAATAAATTTCATTCAAATCGAATAAAGCGTTCAATTGTTATAAACAAAAGAAATAGAAGTTTTTGAAAGTTTGAAGACAAATTCCGGCTTAACCGTAAATTTTTGGATATAGATAAGTTGTGTTAAATCATCATATTTTGACCCCAGGAATCCATGGTCCAGCCATTTCCCCGCATTAACGGGACACCCTGTATATATATATATATACTCCTACTTACTTATTTTATTTATATACGCGTCGTGTAGAATTAAACAATTATACAAATGTGTCATTATTACAATTATATCGGTGAGTTTTATGAGTACGTGAAAATATTTATATTAAATAAAACACTAGTTTGGCACTTTTTTCACTTGGTTTATTTTATAGCTAAATGTACATTTCGGTCACAAAGTGACCATTATCAATAGCAAACTAAATAAATAACAGAAAATCAATCTAATATATACCTGCTCGGATTAGGGAAATGAGGAGAAGGTTAACAATTTTGTTAGTAATTGGGTTTTTTCGGGATTAGTGTTTCTAGTAATGGATTATTTAAAGCGGTTAAGTCAAAATTCAATAATTTGTTTTGATGCTTTTTCATATGAATTGCTTCTAACATGTTTAAATTGTAATTATTGGACATTTTTAATAATTTTACACTGTCTACCGAAAATTTATGACCTGTTCTTAACGAATGATGGGCAACTGCTGACTTTTCTTCATTTAAATTTTTTATATGATACATATGTTCTTTTAATCTGGTCATTACGTTTCTCCGGGTTTGGCCTACGTACAGTTTGTCGCAATGGGAACATTGTATTGAGTAAATACCGGATTGTTCTGATTTATTTGTTTTCGAAAATGTGTTTCCTAAAAGTATTTTTAATTTTGAAGTTGTGTAGTGAGCTGGTTGTGAATAAAATTTTTTAAATAGTTTGTTAAGGTTTTGGTTTAATTCAGGGACATATTGGAGTTTGACGAAATTTTTATTATTTAATTTTTCAATGGGTTCTAAGCGGGAGGCTGAATGGAGAGTGTATCTAAATAATTGTTTATTAATTAATTTTTTGATCGTAAATCTCGGGTAATTCAGTGATTCTGCTATTTGATATATTAATTTAATTTCGTTGTTTCTGTTGGTGTCAGTCAAAGGTAGGGAAAAGGCTCGATAAATCATACTATTAAATGCTGCAAATTTATGTTTCATGGGAGAATTAGAGTGGAAGTGTATGTAGTTAAAGGTGTGAGTGACTTTCCTATATATATCAAATTCTAGTTTATTATCTTTTTTAATGATTAAAATATCTAAAAATGGCAGTTGTTCTTTATTTTCTAATTCATACGTAAAGTTTATGCTAGGATATAAACTATTAAGTGAGGTTATGAAATTATCTAAATTTAAGTCTTCTTTAACAATTGCAAAAATATCATCTACATATCTGAACCATGTCGAAGGAAAGTGTGGAGTAGAATTTTTTGCTTTGTTTTCTAAATGATTTAGGAAGATGTTGGCAAGAAAAGGTGATAAAGGGTTTCCCATTGCGGTACCAAATGTCTGTTTGTAGAAGGAGTTGTTGAATTCAAAAACATTGCATTCCATTACTAATTTATTACAATTATAGGTTGACTTTTGTAAAACATGTACTGTTGAGCACCAATAAAATATTTGTATTTGTATTATTAGTTTTTTCTTATTAAATATTATCAAAAATGTAGCATAATTTAATAGAATGCTGGACACAAATATTATTGCATGGTAATTTATGATATAAATACTAATTTAAAATACATCTTATGTTTTTTGTGTATTATATGGAAATTTAATTAAAAGTGTCTGAAAGACCATCGGTCGATAGCCAATGAAGAAAAGCAGAATAATAATTGTTATGTCGTATTGTTATTGTAAAACTATTTTTACTAAATATGTTTATCTCTCTCTCTCTCTATAATTAAAAAAAAACTTAATTTTCATATTTTGAAGATAATTATCAACATATTGACCTTCATAAATAAGTCATATATATTAGGTCAAATTTTAGTAATGAGTTTATACTATTATTGCTAGTGCCTGTTATTTTTCTAAGAAAATACTAATTTGTCGTCTATTTATTATTATTTTATGATAATACAAATTATGTAATAATTATAGAACTATAAAATAGTAATACTATTTTCACCCTAACTTTTGTAATTATAATTGCACCCATCATTCATCCAGCAAAAACGTCTTGTTATTAGAAACGAGTTAATCATAATAATACATATTAATATTTCCCGTCTAAGTATATTTTCGGAAATTAAATTGAAATCCGTCGGTGATCGATGGGCCGTTTTTCGCGGACGAGGTGGAAATTTAAAGTAATTTAATTTGCGGCGGCTCGACGCCCGAGGAGTGGCGACCCTGTCCCTATCAATCTTGCGAAAATTTGTTTACCCTCCTCGCGAGTACCCTCTTTTATTAACAGCCAATTTCGGTTTTAAATTTATGCACGGGCTTATATAGAATTTGTGGCGTAATTAATTTGCTGATGGGGATGAGTCCATTAACGAAACAATTTTATCGAGAAATGCATCAAAGAGATGCTGCGCTTTGAAAAGGTCGCCTTGTGTTTTCCTTATATTATTAGTTCTATATAAATATATATTCATATAATATAAATGCAATTATATAATTAATTCCAAAATGAAATCCCGCACAAATAGAATTACAAATAAAAGAGAACCTTTCTCCCAGTGGAAATCTCACAAATGGATTTAATCTAATCCTTCTACACTCCTAGTCCGTTAGTCCGTTAGTTCC
This sequence comes from Ontholestes murinus, assembly GCA_963969525.1. Classification (NCBI taxonomy): domain Eukaryota; kingdom Metazoa; phylum Arthropoda; class Insecta; order Coleoptera; family Staphylinidae; genus Ontholestes; species Ontholestes murinus. The sequence continues at coordinate 60,242 of CAXAKX010000410.1, read as the reverse complement.
ACTCATCTTCCTTAATTATTTAATTTCTCAAGGCGGCGATTTAAGGGTAGATAAGATGGTAATAAGGTCCTGTAAGGTTTCATCCCGGTGGTGCCGCCGTATAATCCCTCTAACAAGATCGGTCTTAGAGACTACTTGTTGCTTAACGAAATGTCTACCCCTCTCCACAACCAAGGAGATTTATTAATATTTCATCAAAAAAGGGGGGTTGATTAATTACGGTATGTTGATAGATAAGTTTGTAAGTTTAGAAAGTTGGCCCACCCTTCGATAATAAGTAAACACACGATACTGACTGTCAACATATGAATTAATAAGTAAACCTATATAACTCACCCGTTATTATACATTTTGTAGTATTTGTAAATAGACTTAATGTTAATATTTAGTGATTATTATTAACTGTAAATTGTATCAAATTGTACACTGCTTGAACTATAATTATAAATGATTTATGACAGCCTATATGCGTAGGATGCAATTTGTGTTAATATAAATATTTCATTTCCTAATAAATAGAGCGACCTTTAACATTTCATATTAAATCCAAATATAATTAAATTCTTTATTCATTGCAAGATATTATTTTTCGTGTATTCGGGAAATATCACATTCGATTTGTTACTTTTGCCCTTTAGAAGATGTCCGTGTTCGCGCGACGTGTCGTAAAAAACAGTTTACCGAGTTCGGCCGCAGAGAGAAAACCATAAAAGTCTCTTAATTTCCAACGGTCCCAATGGGGGTTGCCATAAAATGTCCCCATTAATACGTTTCATTCATTGTGCTCGTTTTATTCCTTCTATAAATATCAAGGTGATCATGCTACCATACAGAACTATGTTAAACGCCACTAACACACATTCGCTTTCAAACGCAACGTTATCTGTTCGCTTTTATATTGAGGACACCGTAAACACCTGGCATGCTGGTACTTGGTTAATAAATAATTAATGTCAGATATTGGTCGACAAGTTTAATATACTTTTGATGTGTGTAATGTAATTATGGTAATGTAATTATTTCCCTTTTTGCGAAATGGAACATTATAGCTGATTTTTATATACGGAATGTTATTAAAATTTTATTCATTATTACATATACTGTTATTAATTAAATGACATTTAAATATTATTAGCTTAACTGAATCGACAATTTATAATATTTCATTACTTTATCTTTCTGAATTGTCATCAATGTTTTAAAATTGCATATGAATTTGAAGCTGCAATATTTAGAAGTAAAAAACTTAATATTTTTACTTTGTTGTCAATCGTGCCACTTCCTTTATCTCAGCAACTACATCCATTTCGGGCTTAGTACTGTTGCAGTAAGTTATAATTTTTGATTTGTGTTAATCTAATGGTGTCTTCATAATAATAATAATAATAATAATTTATTTACACTTTACAAACATACACAAATCAGACATTTGTACATGTAAACGTCACAGAGAATGTGAGCTTTACATTATACTATCTACTCGTCATCGCAAAATATTCTGACATCGAGTAAGGCTCTTTCTACAGATTAATTGATATGCCATTGATTTGACTTGATTGAAATTAGAAATATCTTTTATTTCACTAGACAAGTTATTATATATTTTTATACAATTATAAAAGCAGCCCTTTTAATTTTTATTTAATCTGTGTTGCGGTAAGTTATATGTGAGACCTCTCCTTGTATCATATCTGTAAGAGTAATATACATTATTGAATAGTTCTTTTTGTTTCCATATAAACTTTATACATTCATATATATGGAGCCCACAGAATGTAAGTATATTATTTTGTTTAAATATTCCTCTACAATTTTCATTGTAGTTTAACTTATATAAAATTCTAATTATTTTCTTCTGCATGATGTATACATCTATCGAGTTTGTGCTGTTGCCCCAGAATATCAGACCATACCTGAGGTGGGATACCACGTTGGCATCGTAGAATAATTTACTTATTCGAGTGTTAGTATAACGCCCGAGTACTACTCAGTTTCTTAAGGATATGTAGTATGTGTTGGTCGAAGCTTAAAGTTTCATCGATGTAAATACCCAAACATTTAAAATTATTCGAAAATGTATGAGCCATATTATTAATTTTAATTGATTTTGGTGTTTCTATCGCTTGATTAGACTTGAAATAATAATAATAATAATAATAATAGTCTTTATTTACGTATTGCCACTGATAATAATTATACATACATATTATAATAGATACATATAACTTACGTAGATGTAAGCGTCATAAATAAAAACTAGATAAATTTTAATTTAAATAAGAAACGATTAGCACGTCATTTGTTAACAGATTAAAAGATACTTATTTACTTTCAAAATTTAGCTATCATTAATAAATTCTTGATAAGAATAGTAACATTTTTGAATTAAATACTTTCTTGTTTGAGTTTTCAGTTGATTTAAGTTCACGCAATCAGTTATATAATGAGGCAATTTGTTATACACTACAATGCAAGAATATTTAGCAGATTTTTCATAAAAAGTGGTATTCTGAGGCGTTTTTTGTAACATATTTTTAAATCTTGTATGATGATTATCATCAGTATCTTTTGGATTAATTGCCACCTGCTCAACCTATTATCAGGTGTTTCTTGGAAATTGACGTCAATCGGAGATGTCATAACATCTCCGATTAGAAAATAAGCAGGAGTTAAAACATGGCAGTCATTAGGGTCGTTAGTAAGCGGGCACAGTGGTCTTGAATTTAATACGGCTTCAATTTGTACCAGTAAGGTATATAGTTTTTCTGCGGTTAGTAAAGCCCTTCCAGCTACTCTGTTAAGATGTCTGCTTCTCATAATCCTCAAAAATGAGGAGCTCTGGGCGGGATAAACGTAAATTTAATTTGTTGTTGGGTTAATCGTGAGGATATGGTCTCAGCATTCTCTGGTTTCTGCAAAAACTGTCCTAATTCTCGCAGATGGTTACGAGCGCCAAGAAAGTTTGTCACATTATCGCTGATGATCTCTGACACACACCCTCGCCGACCTATGAAGCGTGAACACGCAGCAATAAAACATTCTGTGGTCAAATTCGTGACGAGTTCTATGTGAATCGCCTTAGTGGAACAGCAAACAAAAATGCATATATAGGCTTTCACAATTCTTTTACTTTGTCTGGAACCATCCTTGATGATTAATGGGCCCCCGTAATCAACTCCAGTGCGTAGAAATGGGCGAGTCGGCTGTGTTCGAAATGATGGTAAAGAGCCCATGAAGGTGTGGTTTTGCACGAATACACTTGACACAAGATCTCACTATTTTACTAATGACATATCTTCTATGGATTGGCCAAAATTTTAGTCGCATGGCCGCCAGCGTACCTTGGCTTCCAATATGAAGATTAGACTGATGCACACTAATGGCGATAAGTTTGGTAATTTCGTGATTAGCTGGCAACACAATGGGGCATCGACGATTTACTGGCAAGTCGCTGTGTACAAGACGCCCTCCAACACAAATCAATCCATTGGAGTCCATAAATAGATTAAGTGTAACAAAGTTGCTGGTTTTGTGAACATAGGCACCTCTGGCTAATAACTCCCTTTCACGTTTAAGGTTCATACACTGCACATTTCGAATCAACACGTTAGTTGCCTGGTTTAAGTCTGTTATTGTTAAAGGTCCACTATGTATCACGTTACGCGCCAGTATATTTGTTTCAAATCGCAGTACGTACGCCATCACTCGAACTGTTTTTTCAAACGTTGAACATTTTGGAATTATATAGTCTTTGGTACACACACTAGCAATGTTGCACTTTAATTCAGGGGGTGACTCAGCAGGAATAAATTCGTCTGTAGTTATATTATTCAGCAGGAACGTGGGGCCCCTCCACCATAGTTGACTATTTCTGAGAACATCAGCCGTTGTGCCCCGAGAGATGATGTCTGCTGGGTTTTCCTTTGTTGAGACGTATATCCAAGATTGAGGGTTTGTTAATTTATGAATTTCTCCAACTCGATTTTCTACGAATGTTTTAAATTGTCTTGAGTCCGACTTTATCCATGACAACGATATCGTGGAATCAGTGTAGTAAAAACATTTACATTGCTGAAGATTTAGTGACTCACTTATTCGTTTACATAGCTCTGCTGATAGAACAGCAGCACAAAGTTACAGTCGTGGGATGCTGGTTGTCTTGACAGGTGCCACTCTGGATTTAGCACAAAGAAGATGGTTGCATATCCGTTGACCTTGCTGTACTCTAACTACGTAAATACATGTACCGTAGGCGTATTTACTGGCGTCTGCGAATCCATGTAGCTCCAGGTTACACCCCGTCGCCGAAGTTTCTATTCTCGGAATAGAAAGTGATGCCACTTGCTTCAAATTTTCAGCATACTCGAGCCAGCGTTGAATGTATACTTCCGGCAATGTATCGTCGCATCCACACTTGAATCTCCATAAATCTTGAATGAGAATCTTGCCAGTAATTATAATTGGTCCAATTAAGCCCAGCGGATCATACACTCGAGATATTTCTGACATGATATTCCTCTTCGTTTTTTATCTGGCTGGTAAGACATCACACTTGTAAGTTAATGTATCACTCACGGTGTTCCATCCTGTTCCTAACGTAGTAACAGAGTCGATGATGCTAACATCTCCTCTAGTTAACACCGTTACATTGTCAATACAATTGGGTTGAAAGTCAGAAAATAGTTCTGTATTATTGCTTGCCCAACGCTTGACTCATATCCTCCCCTGGCGAGAAGAGAATTTGTTTGATCGCGCACATTTTTTTTAAATCACTTAGAGTATCTGCACCCGTTATCAAATCATCCACGTAAAAGTGTGATAAACACCTCTGACTTCCAACTGGGTAAACATCGCACATATTTTGAGCCAGTTCTCGAAAAGCACGAATAACGAGAAATGAAGCACTTGACTTTTCGTATGTTACGGTAGTTAACTCAAACGTGGTTAACAAATCTCCTGGGTTATTTCTCCACCAGAGTCGCTGGTATTTAATATCTTCGGGTCTCATCTTTACCTGACGATACATCTTCGTGACGTCAGTGGTGACAACATATTTCCAACAGCGCATCCGTAGCATAATGGAAAATAAATCACTTTGAAGTTGGAGACCGACCATTAGAATGTCGTTGAGTGAAATTCCTGTACTGGTGGGAGCTGACCCATTGAAGACAACTCGCAGCTTAGTAGTTAGGGTATCTTGTTTAAATATGCAATGATGCGGTAAATAATAGCCTTTGTGTCTCCATTGGTTTTCCTCATGTGTCCTAACTTCAGATATTCCTCCATGAATGCACGATATGCAGTACAGGTGTCAGGCGATTTAGCAAGCCGGCGTTCGAGAGCAAAAAACTTCCGTTTTGCGGATTCACTCGAGTCGCCCAGTCTACAAGGATCCTCCTTAAAGGGAAGCGCTACTTCAAATCGACCTGTTTCATCTCTCCTGAAGTTCCGTTGAAAGTGTTCCTCACATCTGTCGTCAGCAGGTGTGAGAGTTTCTTTTTTGAAGCTCTCTAGTTCCCAAAATTTTGTCACTATGTCCTCTAATCGTACCATTGATACAGCGGCATTTGTTGTATAACTTCCGGTTCTCTCGGTAACTGCCCATAAATTATCCAGCCGAAATGGGTATTGTAAAGCGAAAATGAGTTCATCTCTAACCGACCGTCGCGCACTATATCGTAATAATATCCATTACCGATTAATAAGTCAATTTCGCCAGGTTGGAAGAATTCCGGATCCGCTAACTCGATACCAGAAGGTATACGGGAAGAATCGAATTAAATCAAACGCGAAGGAATTCGATCGATTAACCTCTCGATAACTAAAGCACTGATAGACATCTTGAATATAGTCACCCGCGACGCGATTTTTGTATTCACAGCGTAATTCAGTGTCTTTGGTTTTCCACCAACTGCTATAATCGGAACATTAGTGTTAATGTGCCGCAGTCCTAGTCGTTTAGCACATAACTCGGTTATGAGGTTCGCTTCCGAACCAGTATCCAAAATAGCTCGTACTTCTTGTTCGTGTCCATGAATGTCTTGGATAATCACTTTACACGTTGATAATAGCACTTTAGATGGCATATATGCAAAATTTACTGCGGATGTAGATGGGCCAATTGAACTAGCTGGAGTTGTTGATGCGACAGATTCCAGCTGGTTTGAATTTGATTGTTGTGATATATGTAACATAGTATGATGAGGCTTATTACATATTCGACAGGAACAGAATGCGCATCTTTTATTTCACATTTATAAATCGTGTGGTTTCCGTTACACAGACTGCATTTTCGATCCACGGTATTTGTGTGTAACACTTTTGCTTTATGGGACGCGGGCGGGTTGTTAGTACTAAACACATTGTCTTTAACCGCCTCCAATTGTTTGCACTTTGCAGAAAGGAAAGTCTCAAGTTCATCGAACGAACGAGTGGATTAAAACACACACGAGAGCTCGAACGTCGCGCACACAAAGTTTGACCCGTTTGTTTTTACAAACAAGTAAATTAACGAAAGTAAACTACTATCCATTCGGGCACTGATCGGCGCGAACATGTTCTTTTATTCTTTGTTTAAGTTCTCGTCCGGTTTCTCCAATATATGTTGCTCCGCATTCGTCACATGTTAAAGAGTATACACCATTTTTATCTAGTTTATCTGTTTTTTCCTTTAGATTACAAAATATTTGTTTTAATGTATGGCTATTTTTGTATGCTGGACTTATGTTATGCCTTTTTAGTATCTTTTGTATTTCGTCTGTCATATGTCCATGTTCGGTGAATTTTCTGTATAGTCTTTTTTGTTAATTATCTGTTTGTGTTTTAATCGGTTCCAGATTTGGTAATAATTTTTGTTGTTTCCGTTTATGTATTATTTTATCTATGATATTAGGATCATATTGATATTGTATGCTATTTGTTTGATTATATTCTCTTCTTTATTGTAATCAGTTTCTTATAATGGTGTGTTAAGGATTCGGTCGATGTATGCATACTGTGTTTGATTATGTGTGGATTGGTTAGGTATGATAGTATCTGTTTGTGCTGGTTTGTGATATATTGAGTATTTTAATTTATATACAAATTAAATATTGAAATATTAGTGCAGTTTTAATAATAATAATTAATAGTGAGAAAAATAAATTTTCTTTTTTACAGTAAAATGTAAAACATACGTGCAGAAATGCTCATAAAGAAAATTTATTTTTCTCACTATTAATTATTTTAATTTATGTTTGTCTTTATGGATTGTGAGATCAAGGAAATTTAATGCATTCTTGTTTTCGGTTTTTACTGTAAATTTTATATTTGTGTGTATATTGTTGACTGCTGTTTGAAAGTCGTATATTTCGTTTATGTTGTCTTCGTCCCATATACATAGTATATCATCTACGTACCTTTTCCAAACGATAATCTTATTTGCATTATGGATTTTATGAATTTTCTGTTCTATATGGTCTATAAATATATTTGCCAACAAACTACTGATATTTGATCCTATTGGGAGTCCATCATTCATTTTGTAATATTTACTATTAAATAAACAAAAGTTTTGTTCTGTAATATGTTTGATTATTTTGATTATATTATTTTGATCTTCTGAGCCAGTGATATTTTGTGAGATTATATTGCTAATTATTTTTATAGTTTCGTTAACAGGTATATTCGTGTACATGTTTGTAATGTCAAATGATATATGAGTGTATTTATTTGGTAGTATTATGTTTTTTAGTTTAGTCTTGTCTGTTGGCAATTTTTGTGATCAGTTTTATAACGTATTTGTGTTTTGAATATGTGATTTATGTATTGTGATAGTATTTGTGCTGGGGTATCATAGACGGTGTTAACAGGTCGAATAGATATGTTATTATTATCTTTGGTTTTTTAAGTAATTTAGGTTGTTCGTAGAGTTTTGGTGGTTTGGGGTTCATTGGTATGAATGTAGTATTATATTATATGTCTTTTGTTGCATATTTAAAGTGTAGGTTTCGTAACTTTGATAAGTTCTTTAGTTTAGTTTACATATTTTGTTATCGGATTGTTTTTAAATGAAAATTCGCACAATATATATACTAATTGTTATCGTATGAAATTCCCGCAATTATGCTGTTAACATTAATTAGTTCCTGATGGTTATTTAGTAGTAAATCTCCTCTTTCAATAGCCCGCTTGAACTCTAATCCTTCCAGGTAATTTAGCTTGGTTCCCTATTTGTATGGATTAGAATGAGTCGCTTGGAATTATAGTATTGGTGGTGGTTGATTTCCTATATATGGAATACTGCAGTTTATTCTCTTTCTTCTATATTGTTAAATCCAGAAAATTTATTTTGTTGTCCATTTCTTTTTCCATAGTGAATTGAATTTGGTTATTCTAATTATTGAGGTCTTGAAGAAATGTGTCCAGTTGCCGATTAGAGCCTCCCCATATGCAAAAAACATCGTCCACATATCTGCACCAGAATATGATGTTTGTATTCTTGTTCTTATTTAACATTTTTTCTTCGAATGATTTCATGTATAATTCAGCAAAAAGTGGTGAGGTTGGGGCTCCCATCGGCAATCCGTCTTCTTGGGCAGAGAATTTATTATAAATCTAAAATAGTTTTGGGATAAGCAGACATCTATTAGTTTTTGTAGTTCCATTTCTTCGGGCATATTGTTTTTGAGTGATTCATTAATTATGGTTTTTAATTCCGCTATTGGTATAGATGCAAACAGGCTTTTTACGACAAATGATACCATGATTATTTTCTTATCGAGTTGGAGGTTTTGGGTTTTGTCAATAAATTCTTGAGTATTTTTGATCTAATATTGAGATCTACATGGTATGCATTCTGGTAGTTTATTGTTGATATATGTGCAGATTTTATAACATGGAGCTTGGCAGTATGACACAACCGGCCGCATTGGAATGTCTGTTTTATGTATCTTTGGTGTCTCGTATAGTGCTGGAGCTCTCGGGTTCATTTTTCTGAATTTGTATTTTAGACTATCTGCAATGTTGGTAGTTGATTTAATTGCGTCTTGTATTTGTTTTTAGTATTTTCCGGTGGGGACTTTTTTTAATAGTTTGAACTTATTTTCGCTTATGAGTGTTTCCATTTTTCCGATGTACTGTGTTTTTTCCAGGATTGTAATTGTGTTGCCTTTATCTGCTTTACGGCAAAGCACACATGCACACTATATGTCCCAGAAAAAAACCTAACCCAACAAAATTTTATCCAAGAGTGATGAATTGCTCAAATACAACTATCAACCCAAATGAAATGAGACTATTGGAAAAAGGACTGAAATATTCACCTACACCAATAACGCTTAAAAACCATTATGAAGAGGTCGCAATTGAAACCGAGAGTGCATTACTCCGAGACGGCATTACCAATATCCAGGAAAAAATACCATTAAGCAACATAATTAAAATCAGCCAACAAAAGAACAAAAAAACGGGAGGAAAAACCACAATAAGGAGGAAAATACCATTAAACAAATAAGGAAAAAGTCTAAAGAAGACAACCTGATATTGTGTAAAGCAGATAAAGGCAACACAATTACAATCCTGGAAAAAACACAGTACATCGGAAAAATTGAAACACTCATAAGCAAAAATAAGTTCAAACTATTAAAAAAAGACCCCACCGGAAAATACCAAAAACAAATACAAGACGCAATTAAATCAACTACCAACATTGCAGATAGTCTAAAATACAAATTCAGAGAAATGAACCCGAGAGCTCCAGTACTATACGGGATACCAAAGATACATAAAAAAGACATTCCAATGCGGCCGGTTGTGTCATACTGCCAAGCTCCATGTTATAAAATCTGCACATATATCAACAATAAACTACCAGAATGCATACCATGTAGATCTCAATATTAGATCAAAAATACTCAAGAATTTATTGACAAAACCCAAAACGCAAAGCCTGTTTACATCTATACCAATAGCTGAATTAAAAACCATAATTAATGAATCACTCAAAAAAAATATGCCCGACTAAATGAAACTACAAAAACTAATAGATGTCTGCTTATCCCAAAACTATTTTAGATTTAATAATAAATTCTATGCCCAACAAGACGGATTGCCGATGGGAGCCCCAACCTCACCACTTTTTGCTAAATTATACATGAAATCATTCGAAAAAAATGTTAAATAAGAACAAGAATACAAACATCATATTCTGGTGCAGATATGTGGACGATGTTTTTTGCATATGGGGAGGTTCTAATCGGCAACTGGACACATTTCTTCAAGACCTCAATAACCAGAATAACCAAATTCAATCTATACCAATAGCTGAATTAAAAACCATAAATAATGAATCACTCAAAAACAATATGCCCGACTAAATGGAACTACAAAAACTAATAGATGTCTGCTTATCCCAAAACTATTTTAGATTTAATAATAAATTCTATGCCCAACAAGACGGATTGCCGATGGGAGCCCCAACCTCACCACTTTTTGCTAAATTATACATGAAATCATTCGAAAAAAAAGTTAAATAAGAACAAGAATACAAACATTATATTCTGGTGCAGATATGTGGACGATGTTTTTTGCATATAAGGAGGCTCTAATTGGCAACTGGACACATTTCTTCAAGACCTCAATAACCAGAATAACCAAATTCAATTCACTATGGAAAAAGAATTAGACAACAAAATAAATTTTCTGGATTTAACATTAGAGAAGAAAGACAATAAACAGCAGTATTCCATATATAGGAAATCAACCACCACCAATACTATAATTCCAAACGACTCATTCCAATCCATAAAAATAAAACAGTCAACATTTAATGCATATATACACCGACTCCTTACAGTACAAAAAAGAGAGCAACATCATATACGAAATAGCCAAGAACAACGGTTACGAGAGAAAGATGATAACAAGATTAATTAAGAAGAAACAAAGGAAACTAAATTATTATACAACATTCCCACCGAAAACAATCAGCATACGTATGCAGTGATCCCCTTCCTTGGCAATGTCAGCTCTAAAATTAAAAAACAATTGACATCAAAACAATAGTATTAGACAGGAACAATTTATCAAAAAGATTAGTCAATAACAAAATAGAAACGAAAGACATTTTAAAACAATCAGGAGTATATAAAATACAATGTGTAAATTACAGCGGTTTGTATGTAGGTCAAACAGGACGTAACTTCGAAACCAGGTAGAGGGAACATCAAAAAACAACTAGTCAACAGAGACCATCAATAGGATTAGCAGAATATTTCATAAACGCCGGACACCACATGGGGCAGATCACACAGATTAAGATAAGTAAAAAGGGAACCAAGCTAAATTACCTGGAAGGATTAGAGATCAAGCGGGCTATTGAAAGTGGAGATTTACTACTAAATAACAATCAGGAATTAATTAATGTTAACACCATAATTGCGGGAATTTCATACGATAACAATTAGTATATATATTGTGCGAATTTTCATTTAAAATTTGGTATTACCTTTGATAATGAACTGCAAAGTTCGAAACACGTGTCAGGAAACTGTAAATAAAAATATGGAACATAACAAGCGCTTTTCTTTACCAAACTTATAATCTTCTCTATTAAGAATTATGAGACCTGCACTTTTTTCGCCTATAACTACGGTTAGATTGTTAAGTTTAATCCTTTTTTGTATATTTTTATTAACCGTTCTGTTATTATACTGTGTTAGTACCTTAATTTTATTTTTCATTTGTGTTTGTTTTCTTTCTTCTGTTTTAATTAGTTGGATAATTTCACCTCTTGTTGTTTCTTCTTGTGGGATACCTTGGATGGCTGCTTCCAGTTCAATGGCGATTTTAGTGATGTTAGGTTCTCTGATGTCCGGTGCGTATTTATGTCCTTGATTTAATATTTGTTTTCCCTTTATAGTAAGTTCGGTCTATCTACACAAACAGATCAGACATATAAAACCAATATATCATTAATGCATTTTAATATTCAAAGCCTTAGTAATAAAAAAGACAAACTGGAAGTTCTCCTGCAAGAAAATAATATTGATATTTTGTGCATTAGCGAACATTTTCAAAGTGCGGATATGAATTTTCTACGCATTAACGATCTTACGGTGAAATCAAGTTTTTGTAGGTCTATTTATAAAGGCGGTGGAGTCGCGATTCTTTGTCGCGACGGTATCGTCACAAAAAATATCATTTTTAATAATAGCCAAGATAAACTTTTTGAAATGTGCGCTATCCAATGTAACTTTGCAAATTCGCTTACAATAACAATCTGTACTATCTATAGGTCACCAGGAGCAGATTTTGAAACGTTCATTACTAAATTAAATGAAATGCTTAGAAATGTATATAATTCAAGTAACAGACACATAGTCTGCGGTGATTTCAATATTGAATTTTTAAACGAAAATAAACATGCGAAATCGATAATAAATCTGTTTAATGAATATAACATGAATTTATGCATTGAGGAAAATACACGTATAGCTCATTCGTCAAAGTCCTGCATCGACAATATTTCCACCGATATTGACATACAAAATAAAAAAGTGGTAGATACATATATTTCAGATCATACTTTTCAAATGATTCAATTCCCAATATGTATGCCCCCAGAATTAAAACAAGTAAAATACCGAATATATAACGAAAATAATATACACAAATTTAAAAACCAATTACTATCAATCATTTGGTCGCAGGAACTATCACCAATAAACGACATAAATAAAAAATTTGATAAATTTTTTGACATATTTAACAAGGCGTTTACCAACTGTTTTCCCTTAAATTCAACTAACCCAACTAAGAAAAAACAAACATTTAAAAATCAATGGGTCACTCCCCAAATATTAAACCTATCAGCTATGTTAAGAGATATGACCAAACTAAAAAACGAATTTAATAGTAATTTTTATAATCAGCAATATAAAAATTTGAAAAAAAATGTACGACCAATTAGTAACTAACGCAAAGAAATATTATTACAATAACAGGCTTAGTAACGCAAATAATGTAAACAAAGAAACTTGGCACATAATAAACGAAAATTTAAATAAGGTTAATAAAAGTGGTATCTCACGTATCACAGTTAATAACAAAGTTATTATTAAAAAAGAAGACATTGCAACAAATTTCAACGAATTTTTCACAAGCTTATCCTCGCTCAGCAACTGCAAAACTTTAATTAATTCCAATGGTACATTTAAAATCATAACAAATATAAAATCAAAAGACTCATTCTTTTTGCAACCGACAGACAAATTTGAAATTGAAAAAATTATTAAGACAATCTGTAATAAAAAGTCGTCAGGAGTTGACGACATCCCAGGATTCATCATAATGAGTGTCAGCTCAGAAATCTCTCAAATTTTAGCGGACTTAATCAATCAATGTTTTCAAGAGGGCATCTACCCAGACAATTTAAAACAATCTAAAGTGGTGCCCATTTTTAAGAACAAAGGTAGCCCAGATGGTATCAGTAATTATCGTCCGGTATCGCTGCAAACTCATTTCTCAAAAATTTTCGAGTATTGTTTTAATATTCGTTTGTGCAAGTTTCTCGAAAACAAAAACTTATTAACACAATACCAATACGGTTTTAGACAAGGTCTATCAACCGAAAGGGCAATTTTATCTCCAATGAAGGTGATTCATTCGTCACTAGCTAGCAAAGAATTCATTATCGGGATATTCGTCGATTTTAGTCGAGCCTTCGACACGGTTGATCACCGCCTCTTACTTGAAAATATGCATGACATAGGTATCAGAAATGATCCCAACCATTTTCTGAAATCGTATTTAGATAACAGATTCCAACGGGTGGACATCGACGGGGTTCGCTCTAATAATAAAAGAGTAGGCATTGGGACTCCACAAGGCTCATGTCTATCCCCCACCCTGTTTAATATTTTTATCAACGAGCTGGCTGATAATATAGCCAATATTGCTTTTCCGGTTTTATATACGGACGATGTTAGTGCTCTTGTTGTGGCAAAAACGGAAGTCGAAGCAATCACAAAAGCTCAAGAATGTCTAAACTTAATAGAATCATGGTCTAGTAAAAATAAGCTATATATAAACAAAGAAAAAACAGTATTCATTCAATTTTCCTCGAAGAATAAATTGATTACTTCATCACCACTTCTGAAAATATTTAACACAACTATTAAATCAGTAGATTCATTTAAATTTTTGGGCCTGCATATAGACGGAAAATTAACCTGGCGAAATCATATTAACTCAGTTTTATCAACGATTGGCAGTCGTCTTTTTTAAATTAAAAATATCAAAAAGCTAGTGTCACTTAACGTTCTAAAAACTTTATACTTTACCCTAATAGAATCGTTCCTTACATATGGACTACTTTTCTGGGGCCCCAAATGTGATGATATTTTTATTTTACAGAAAAAAATTGTTAGAGCTATGAGTAACCAACCATTCAATGCACATTGTAAACCTCTTTTCAAAAGGTTACAGTTATTGACTCTGCCGTGCCTTTATATTTTTAAGCTCATAATGCATACGTTTGATACAAAACATCGCTTAAAAGCACGACAAGAAATTCATAATTATAATGACCGCAATAAAAGAGACTTAGATCTACCGAAAACCAGACTAACCACCAATAAGGAAAATCCAGCGCACGTTGGAATAAAATGTTACAATAAATTAATAAATATAGATGAACGTTTCAAAAATCTCTATAATAGAAAAACCTTTAAAAACAAACTCAAACTATATTTATTAGATAAATGTTCTTATTCCGTGTCAGAATTTTTAGATAAGGAATAATTTAATTTTAAGCCATCCATTATATCATTGTGTACCATTTCCGTTATGTTTAGTATTAAATTTTTCTTAATTTTAATGTGTAATATTGTATGTTTAAGTTGTATTGACGAACCCACAATGTAATTTTATATTCAGAGGTAATAAAAGAACTTTAACTTTAACTTTACTGAGGTTAGTAATCCTGGGGTGGAATATATGTGAAGTATATTTTTCTTTCAGTTGATGTTCTCTGTTCTTCTGTGCATTTCTTAGGTTATGGAGTTTAATGTCTTTGGTTCTTTTCATCTCATTTCTGGTGTTTGATGTTATGTTATTGATGTTTGTTATAAGTTCATTCAATTCTGTATACTGAAGACATTGTGTCAATTTATCATAAAGATAGCGTTGTCTAATTTCGATATGGTTCAGAATGTTGTATAGTTTGTGCAGTTTTGATGATATCTGTCTGAATAAAATGAGGAGAAAAATAGTGTCATGTTAAAAACAGACCTTGGTGCTAAATAAAATCGAAAGCTTTTCATCTAGTAGTAGGATTGCTAATAATTTTTTTTAAGATGCGTTTGATGTGGGAATAGCAACAGGGAGGACAGTGGATTGGTTTGAAAAAAAAATCAAACTCTTTACGGAGCAATTTGTATATATATATACCTATCGCCGAAATCAAGCAATATAAAACAAAAGCCATTACACGCCTTCATCTGTAAGTTCCGCAAAAGCCAATCCCCATAAAATCAAGAACCATTTAAACGAAATATTGCATTTTATGGTTCCTTTTAGCACATTCCAATTGCATACTTTGCATGCATTGTTAGATACATTTATCCACGCTATCGAAAACGCACTCCAAAATAAAAAAAAAAAACAAACCTGTACATATAGGAACCTCGGTGGCCTAGTAGGTAGAGCGCTTGCTCATCAGCCACGGGTTTGTGGGTTCGAATTCCAGCCATTTTTCTAAACTTTTCTAAAACCTAATGTTCGAGAATTAAACATTCAAAATGTATTTGGAGAACCTTCAGTTAGTATTATTCATGCAGAAGATAGTTCTTTACGTACCACGTCATAATCACTGCCGAAACAAACAGAAAAGGACATTAAATCTAATCATGCAAATTTAAAACATAAAACGGATCGAATGCTACGCAAGAAAGGAGGTCAATAAATTCAGATTTAATTATACTTTACATAGTAGTTATTTTAGTTGCTTTTTAGAATATATTTTGTATCATTTTGTATAAATATAGTACAATGTATAATAATAAGTATAAATTATGTCACATTAATATTAGATCTTTAGCAAGCAAATTAGATTTATTTAAGGAAAATATATCACAATAAGATTTCAATGTAGTTGCAATATCGGAAACATGGCTGACGGATGCAAATAAGAGTGTATCACTTACTATAGATGGTTATGATTTGGTTAGAAATGATAGGCAAGGGCACGGGAGCGGTGTGGCTATTTATATTAAAAAGACAATGCAATTCACGGTTCTTCATACGGAATCATTCCCGGGCATTAAACACTTATGGATTAGAGTAGCATTAAATAGGAAGTTAATCGTAATAGGGGTACTATACAGACCACCTAGTTAGGAATTTTTGGATAAATTTTAAAATACGGTATTACAATTAAGCCTTGATAATGATTATCTTACCTATAGGCGATTTCAATATAAATTTAATAATAATAATAATAATGTTTATTTGTGCAGATCACAGCGTTTTACACAGGTCAAAAGAAAAACATAATGATAAGTAAATAGATAAGCAATAATAGATAATACAATAATTTTCATACATAAGTATAAGTAGTAAAGAAAAACTGCTATCTCTGTTAAATTCACAAAAGCAGTATTTAATTTCATACTTCGGTAGAGCCATGTTGTAGTAATTTACATACGGCTTTTTGGTTGGAAAGAGATTTCAACATTCAATTATCATACAGTTATTGTTATTTGAAAAAGCAGTTTTAGAAAAGACAGACGACTTAAAGAAAATTTTGAGATTAAATTAAATTAATATTAAAATTACAATACAATTACGATTTGAAACAAAATTATAGTTAAAATTGATATTAAAATTAGAATTAGAATTAAAACTAAAATTAAACAATTTAAATTTAAACTTAAATTACAATTAAAAGTTAAAATTAAAATTTATATCTAAATTAAAATTAAAAGCCAAAATTTAAATCTAAATTATAATTAAAATCAAAATTAACATAAAGTATAAATTAAAATTAAAATTATAATTGATATTAAAATTAAAGTTAGAATTAAAATTAATATTAAAATTAAGATTAGAGATAAAATTAAAAATACAGTTATAATTGCACTTACAATTAAAATTAGAATAAGGAGTAGAATTAAAACTAGAATTAGAAATTAAAATTAACACGTAAGAACATATATAATAAATACAACTTTACTGAAAGAAATGTAAGTAAAAGTAAATAAATAAATACAAATACATAAAAACACAATTCCAAATCGCATTAAACCCGTATGCCACTGAATAAAGGTTTTTTTAAAGGATTAAATCACATCGTCATATGTAAAGAAATCATGGATATTATAAGGAGCTTTTCTCAATAAGTATTCTTTGATATTTATTTTAAATTGGCGACTAGGTAGAGCTTTTGTTTCGGATGACAATTTGTTAAAAAAATTTATCCCATAATAGTTTGAACCTGTTTTGGATTTATCTAATCTTATTTTAGGTTGCAATAAATTTAGCTTTTCTCTGATGTGGTGTTCATGATGTTCATGAGTAATATATTTTGATATGTGTGTTTTAACATAAAATAAACACTCTAAGATATAAATTGCAGGAAAAGTTAATATGCTTTCTTTAACAAAAGCATTTCTGCAATCAGCCTGGTAAGGTACTCTTGCTAATATTCTTATAAATTGGCGCTGTAGCGCAAAAATACGATGGCGTGAAGCTGAATGACCCCATACAATTATGCCATACCGAATACAAGATTCGAATAAAGCGAAATATGACATTAATAATTGTGCATGGCCTACTTTCTTTGCTAGTCCCCTGAGACAAAAAATATTTTTTGTAAAGGTTTTAGCAAGATATTGACCATGATAGTCCCATTTTAGAGATTCATCTAGCTGAACTCCAAGAAAACGAGTTGTGTTATCATATTTTATTGCATTTGGCCTTAAGGTAAAATCAATTTTTTTTTGTTTTATCTTTATTTAGGACTAATAACCTCGTCCTTCACACCAACTGGTAACCTTTTTTAAAGTCACGTTAGCTTTTCTTTCGGCTAAGATTATTTTGGAATCAACATTGATAAACGTGGTATCTTCGGCGAATAGAATAGTTTCTGTTTCACTTGCTTGTATTAAGTCGTTGATGTAAATTAGGAAGAGTACAGGTCCCAAAATAGAGCCTTGGGGGACACCAATTGCTAATTTGTTTACTTCAGATTGCTGACCTTTAAATTCAACAATTTGTTCCCTGTTTGCAAGATATGAGCGCATTAATAACAGACTTTTATTTGTGAAACCATATAGTTTTAATTTTTGTAATAGGATATCATGCGAGATGCAATCAAATGCCTTTGATAAATCTACAAATGTGCCAATGCAGTACTTTTTATTTTCGAAACTATCCAAAATTATATTTGTGATTGAAACCAGGGCATCAGTTGTCGAATGACCTGACCTAAAACCAAATTGGTTATTGCAAAAAAAATGTTTTCTTCAAAGTACTCAATTACTTGTTCCTTTAGATTTAATTCTATGATTTTAGAGATCACTGGTAGAAGCGATATTGGTCTAAAGTTAGATTTAATTTCTGTGTCACCCTTTTTGTGAACAGGAATCACCTTAGCTAATTTGAGTGCCTGTGGAAATACACCCAAATTGATAATGCCATTAATTAAATGTGTAAGCGGTGCTGCCAGGATAAACCTTACACATTTAATTATGTCGACACTCATCTCATATATATCGCTGCTTTTTGTGTTAGATTTTTTATTGTATCTAAAAAATTTACATACGATATCTCTTTAAATGAAAATTGATGTTGGTGAGTTGAGTTTATATTAAAACTAGTATTACATTTGCCTTTATGAATGGAGGTTAGTTGTTCTGCCACAGTAGAAAAATAGTCGTTAAATTCCTGGCAAGTAATATTACAATCTACGAATTTGTTTTTTTGAGTCTATGCGAGTTAAGAACAATCCAAGCAGCGCGTTGTTTGTTTGTTGATTCGTTTATGAAGATATTGTTAGATCGGGTTATGTTGTCAGAAATAGCTTGTCTATACTTTGTTCGATACTCATCACGAATAGCTTTATTATTTGGTGTGGGATTGTGTTTATAGTATGCCTCAATGAATTGCATTGTCTCCCGCATTTCTTGTAACGCCTTATTAAACCAAAAAGTATTTTTGTTGCAATGATGATTTGTTTTTTCCTTTTTATCGGATTTACTTAATTTGGCATCAACGAGCAAAACATTTACTGCACTATTAGATATATTGTGTCTTAAACAAATTATAGATGAGCCCACACGTATTACTAACACATCTGGATCACTAATAGATTATATTATTACGAATGAGTTGTGCACCACAGAAAAATCAGGTACACTACCTATGCACGGATTGTCTGATCATTTAATGGTGTAATGTGAATTATTAGAGACTGCAAAAGTCACTCATCCTAAAAAGATTATAAGTAGAAATTTCATATACTTCAATCCTGACTCATTCCTAGCAGATATTAGAAAAATAAACTGGCCTGCAATATATGATATTATCGATGTTAATGAGAAAATAGCACTTTTTAATAATAACTTATTGTTTTTTCTCAACATCCTTGCGCCGCTTACGCAAATGCACGCATCTAAAAAACAAACTCCGTGGTTAACATAAAACATAAAGGAAATGATGAAAACTACAGACAATGCATACAAACGTTATAAACATTCCCGAAATCCTGTTCATTTTGAATTTTACAAAAGTATGCGAAACATGTGCCAAAATTTCTATGGAGATAAAAAGAAAATGTGGAAAGAATTAAAGAAACTTAATGTTTATGGTAAAAGTAAAGTTAAAATTTCGAGTCTTATGGATGTAAATCTAATAAATGAATATTTTGTATCTCAAGTTAAACAGTCAAAATAAAATAGATTTCTACAATAAAATTTCAAAATTCAAATTTAAACGGGAATCATTCCAAAACACAAAAAACTCGCACTGCGGACTCGGGCGATAAAATCGTTAATGCCGTTCATACAGTACAAGACGATAAGCAGATCATTCCACCGACGGTCCAAAGTAATGATAATGAGTGGAAAATAAAAACCTACAATAAAAGAAAGGCAAATTCAGGAATCACCGGTAAAAAGAATTCAGTAGCTCCCTTGGCACTTCGCGCCCCCAAAAAACATGCATGGTTGTACATTGGAAACTGCGACGAAACTGTTGAGTGCGCTACAATCACAAACTATTTAAAAGAAAATCATCCAGAAATTACTGTAACACATATTACAGAATTAAACAATAAAGGAATCAATAAATCCTTTAAATTAGGCGCGGATTTCACAATGTTAAAGACGCTTATGGATGAAAATACTTAGCCTATTGGGATCAAAGTGAGACGTTTTACATTTAAAAGAAACGATGGTGAAAATGTTCGGCCCCGTACTACGGAAATAGTCCTTCAATAATACAAGGAAATAGCCAACGAACATCCAATTGTGACCAATTCGATATTTTATTTCTGAATGCGAGATCGTTGAGAAATAAAATAAATGAACTAGAAACATCATTGGTAGATAATTCATTCGGTGCCATCGCTATCACCGAACACTGGATGTGTGAACATGAATGCCTAACATCAAATATTAACAACTTGTCTGCAAGAAGTTACTTCGCACGGACCTGCAGCAACCATGGTGGATCCATCATATACACCGATAAAACTGTAAAAGTGGACTCTCTGAATAATATCACCCAAGAAATTAGTATTGATAAAATTTGTGAAATATCTTCTGTATATGTTAAGCATCTAAACACCTATATTGTCTGTGTTTACCGCTCTCCGTCAGGAGATTTTAATATGTTTGTGAATTTACTTATGTCTTTTCTGTCTAAAATCAAGTACCAATGTAGACATATCATTTTGGGAGGAGATTTTAATATACATTTTAATAAAAATGACAACAGAGAATTAATATTAATTGACAATCTGAGAGGTTTTAAATTAAACAAATTAGTACATTTTAATACAAGAAAAAACAATTGCATCGACAATGTATTTAGTAACACAATGCAACATTAATGTGTCAAGTATAGATACTGCTTTATCAGATCACCTAGGTATATGGGTTAGCATAGAATACACATCTGCTAACCGAACTACTGACACAAAAATATACAGACCTTACACATTAAACGGGAAAATATCCTTTTTCACCATGTTCCAAGAAATTAATTGGCGTTTTATTGAATTGACAAACAACGTAGATACTCAATGGGAACAAATAACTAACGAAATAAGTAGGGTAATTTTAACAGCATTTCCCTTAAAAAGAACTAAACAAAATTGTACAAGATCTCACCACCTTCAGTGGTATACTGCCGAACTCAACAAATGCGCGAATGTATGAAACTTATTCAAAGCGATTACAATTTACATCCCACTCAAAAAATAAAGGAACTAAGGGACAGTTACAGACAGTTCTATAACAATGCCATCAAACTGAATAAACGAAGTGCAACTGAACATTTTATAAAACAAAGTAATAATAAATCAAAATCTATGTGGTCGCTTATAAATAACCAAAGAAATGTGTCTCGTGAAGAAGCCAATAATAACATTACTTGCAATGAATTTAATTCATACTTTGCTACTATTGCAAAAGCTATTCACGACACATTACCATCATCTCAAACTAGTACTCACGACCTAATTCAAGTTGACCAAAATATCGAGTTTAATTTCGAGCAAACTACATACAGCAAGGTACGAGATGCACTCTCTAAAGTAAAATCAAGTAAATCACGTGATATATATGGTTTCAGCGCCGACTTAATTAAGAGCGTAAAAGACTTTCTTGTGGTACCACTTACCAAGCTTATAAACAACATCATAGAAACAACACAATTTCCTAGTGCACTAAAACTTGCAAAAATCATTCCTATCTATAAAACAGGTAGTAAGAGTGATATTATTAATTACCGGCCAATAGCAATTCTACCTGTTCTTTCTAAAATAGTAGAAATAATTTTAAAAGATCAATTAACTAATTACTTTGAATCAAACAATATATTCTTTTCTGGTCAATTTGGATTTCGTCCAAATCACTCGACCATAGACGCCCTACTTGCGATGAGCGAATCAATATTAAAATGTTTTGAGAATAAAACATCTTGCATAGACTCATTTGTTGATCTCACCAAGGCGTTTGATTGCGTATCGCATGATATTCTGATCAAGAAAATTACAAAGTATAACGTTCATATTGATAGTATAAAACTTGTTAAGTCGTACTTAGAAAATAGAACTCAAATAGTTGGTTTAGATAATAATTTATCCGACCCACTACCAATGATGCATGGTGTCCCACAAGGATCTGTTCTAGGTCCTATCCTCTTCCTCATTTATATAAATGACTTACCACAACATTTACATAATGTCCATACCATCTTATTTGCAGATGACACTTCTGTCTTAAATGTGGAAGACAGAGCACTAAACGATTGTAATCAACAAACTTTGAATGAATCTAAAACAAAAACTTTGAGTTTTAAAATAAATTCGCGAAATAAAGACTCCGTTAAATTTCTTGGAGTACACCTAACTGCCAATCTAAACTGGAATAAACATGGTAACGAAGTCGCGAAAAGAGTCTCCAAAAACGTGTTTTGCCTTCGAAATCTTTCACGACAGGTTTCAATCCACGTATTAAAAATTGCGTATTTTTCATTAGTTGAATCCCATTTTAGGTATGGTATTCTAATATGGGGCCATTCCGCAATCAGTCATCGTATGTTTGCACTGCAAAGGCGTGCGATACGAATTATTGCAGGTATTGGGTACAAAGATGAATGCAAACCCCAATTTGTACAGCTAAACATTCTAACTTTACCATGTATCTATATTATTGAGTGTTTACTCTACGTTAGAAAACACGAATCAAAATTTAAGAGGCACAGCCATCACAATTACTCCACAAGATGCAAGAGTAATATGTATCACACCCAGACGAGATATAAAAAATCTAATACCGGTATAAACTACTTTGGTAAAGTATTTTTTAATAAATTGCCTGAAAACATCAGAACTCTACCAGTTAATAAATTCAAAACAAAAATAAAAAAATGTCTGCTTTCAAAGGCGTTCTACACAATTGAAGAATTTATTAACGCAGATACTAAGAACATGGCATAATATCTAATACTGTTACTATACACTGATTGTATGTGTTGCATAACGTCCCGTCTGTCATTAATTTAAGATTACCCTTAATTATGTATTGTCCCCAATAATATTTTAATTAATTGATTTTAATTATAATTTTAATATATCTTCTACTTATATATTATTAAACCTGACTTTATTTTACTTTTTTACTCTTTAAATAACTAGATCTATAAGATTATTTTAACTATTTAAATTTTTTAGATGGCATGTTTTTAATTCCTATTTGAATATTATATGAAGTTATTGTGTTCTTATTTTTATTTGTGTCACTCAAAATGCCTTCATGTGTTTGGGTACTTGATTTTAGATATTGTTAGTTTTAGGCTTGTTTTGTAATTACTGCTGCATTTAATTAATTAGGTTAAGTAAGTTTATTTACCATATTTTGTTATTTGACATGTGTAAAATGTAATATTATTAACACGAATAAATCAAATCAAATCAAATCAAATAAAAATACCAAAACTGAATTTAAAACTCGTTTAGAATTTTCTACTGTGACGGATTTGGAGGTTTTAAAAATAATTAATTCTATAAAAACCAATGCCACTGCTGTTTATAATATCAATATTCGGACTATTAAGTTATGTTTTCCAGTTCTTTTAGAATATATTACACACATTATTAACTCATGTATTACACAAAATCGGTTTCCTGATTGTCGGAAGGAGTCAATTATAATTCCTATACCGAAAACTAATACCCCTTCCACATTCAAAGATCTGCGGCCTATAAATAAATATTCTGCCTACGATATCCAAGATTCTAGAAAAGGTTTTAGGAAAACAACTCCGAAATCATCTAAATGAGTATTCTATTTTACCATTACAACAATCAGGATTTCGACCTGGTCATAGTTGCTGTACTGCCCTTAGTCATATCATTGATGATATTGTTCGATCAATTGATGCAGGCAAAGTAAGTGCTTTAGTACTCTTAGATTACAGCAAATTACCTTAGATCATAAAGGACTGATTAGCATATTGATTTATTTATTTATTTCCCAACAGAAATACATCCAATTACAGGGAAACATCTGAAATATAATACATTGAAATATTAGTACTAACAAAAATACAAGTTCTAACAAGTTAAACTAAGGGTGTCTTTTAAATTAACAGAAAACAGTGAAAGGCTTGGACAAAATATATCAACAAAACATTGAACTTTGTGATAATTGCTCAACATGTGGTATAGTGGAGAATTAAAAAAATGCGTTGTAATAGGTTTATCATAATAAAATGTTAATGAGTTGCGAGTGATTTTTTTTTTGCATATTGCAATATGTTGTTTTAGGCCGAGCTGCCGTTGACATTATGAGTAGTTATTTACAAGACAGAAAATAAAGACTAACTATTGATGAAAATACATCCTCATCCCGAGTAATCACTTGCGGTGTAGGCCAAGGCACAATACTAGGACCACTTTTATACACAATTTATACTTGCTCCTTGTATTTCGTCTTAAGATATACTTCTTATCATCTGTATGCAGATGACACTCAAGTGTGCCTCTCCTTTGATATAAATAATCTTGACGTTGCACAAAACTAAATAAATAATGATCTAAAACGTCTGGTTGAAAACTCTGTTGATCATGAACTGCAAATTAATCCATCAAAGACTCAAATTATTCTATTCGGTTCCCAAAATAATAGAAATATTGCAAAACAAAATTTAAAAATAACTCTGAATGGAGTTGTTCTAACTATTAGTGACTGCGTTAAAAACTTAGAATTATTTATAGATTCAAATTTGAAATTTAAAACCAACACCTCTTATCTTTTACGAAATGCTTATATAGCATTAAAATCAATATTTATGAACAGACATATGCTTAATACAAAAACTAAAATAATGCTATGTTAAAGCTTGGTACTATCCACTTTAATTATTGTGATGTTATATACACCAAATTTTTGGATCAAATTGATGTGAAACGTATACAAAAAATACAAAATTCCTGTTTACGTTTGATATATATAAAAGGATCTAGAATATCACATAAGTTGCAAGAAGCACAGTGGCTTAATATGGACAACCGTCGCAATCTACATTCTGCCTGCTTTTTCTACAAAATTGTAACAACAAAATGCCCACAATATTTACATAATAAAATAACTTATAGAAGTGATTTGATTGTATTGGCTTTTAGTTGTTGAAAGTCCATTTTAAATTCACTGTTAGGTGTTGTAACTAAAACACAAACTTTCAAAGATACTCTTGGAAAGTTTGTGTTTTAGTTACAACACCTAACAGTGAATTTGTAGAAGTGATATGCACAATATAAATGTTAGATAGAGGAGCCTCATGTCAATACCTAAACATAAACTCCAGATTCTTAAGAAGTCATTCTCATACTCTATAACGCAATGCTTTAACCGGATACTTTTTCGATATTGTAACTATATGATTTTAAGTCAAAATATAAACTAATGCTACAAACTGAGACCTCAAAAAATTAACTATAAGTTATGATCATAAGTCATGTCGCATTTTCTTATTGTTTTCACTTAATTTTTGTCTATGCTTTTTTATGTATTTTGTATTTATGTGTGAGTCTGGTGGAAGAACAGTATAGTTCTTAGCCATTCGGCTAATACTAATACTGATCCAGATCTCTTTGACCATTATTACAATTTTTTTGTCTTTCTGTATAATATTTTGTATTGCAATTATAATGGTCAATAAATGATTTAAATAAAATAAATTAAATAAACATAGTGTTCTCATAGTTTGTTCGCTTTTCTGGATATAGTAAGTTGTCTGTCAAAATTATTGCCACGAGAGTCAAAAACTTTTCTGCAGGTACTAATCCAAGTGTTCATATTAGACTCAGTTTTTTAAATCTTTGTTTACTATATTATATTCATATCTGAGACCTATTAAATTTGTATTATAATACTGTTTAGTAAATAAATTATTAATAAATATTATATACGTAGCAAATAATCACACAAGGTAAATTAGACAACGCTATTTTAATTGCAATTAGTCAGAAATATTGAGGCACAAAAGTTAAATTTGCTGATATATTAAATATTGAAGTTGAAAGGTAAAACAGATAATAATACAGAAGTAACTTCGGAATTTATGTAAGGAGTAAGGAATTTATAAATGAACCATATAACACGGATCCCTCTGAATTAATAATCTAATTAAATTTGTGATGAAATCGATACTAAATGCGAGGACAAGAAGCATATACTTATTATATAAGGTAAATGGAGAATTTATATAGTATTTGAAATATTTGAAATAAGCTTCACTTCTATAAAATAAAATAATTTTAACTTTAAAAATCGTTTGTGTCATTAAACATTATTATGAAAATTATGAGACAGTAACACATATATTTTTATTAGAAATGTATATTATAAGTAACATACAAATACAAAATGTTTTGAATCAAATATGGTTTATCTATAAAAACCCAATCAAGCTTATTTGTAAAGTAAGTTAATAATAATAAAAATAATAATAATAATAATTCTTTATTAATGCGTTAACATAAAATGTTTTACACACGTCACATAAGATAAGGATAATCCAGATTAAAAATTGAATTAAAACTACATTTACATTTAAAATAAAAATTAAAATTAATCTAAAACATTTCATATGACTTATAAGTACATGCACTTAATAACATAAAATACTAATACATACAGTTTATTGGTGAAATATATATAAAAAAGAAAATTTAAAAAAAATCACAAACATACGTAACATCTGATTAAGTCACAAACAATACACTTTAAAATTGTGTTGGAAGAACTCTTCCCACGAGTAAAACGCTTGTACAACCAGAATGTTTTTATGTTTAATGCTTGAAGCCATCACTTTGTGATACATCTTGAGTCAGGAACATTAAATGAAAATACACTTCGTTGATATCACACACAGGATTTATTACGTGACTATAGTTTCAATCTTTAAAAGGCCATTATCAAACGTACAGTAAATGACAAACTTAACTTAGGCGGTATTTATACAAAAACAAGGCGGATTAAAAAGGGGGTATATGGTAATCAACGGTAATAAGATATATACAATCGCTTTGAAAATTTGTAAATATTAAGTCAGTCTGGTCGTTAATTATGGGGTTTTCCGGATTACGTTTGTGTTTTGGATTTCGGACCTTTTTCTGAAAAATGTAATATTTCCAAGGGATTAGTTTCTGGGACGTGATTATTTTCAATTAAGTGATTCGCAAAGGTGGAGTTTGTTTTATTATTATAAAAAGATCTCATATGCTCTTTTAGGCGAATGTCAAAATTTCGACCAGACTGACCAATATATATATACCCTTACAAGATCCACATTTTAGTTTATATACAACAGATCGTTTCATTTTTGTGGTCTTCTGTTTTGCATTAAATAAGATGTTGTTGAGTTTCTTGTGTTTTAAATGAAACTTGAATATCATGTTTTTCCAAATTTCTTTTTATTCTGTAGCTCGGTTTTCCAAAGAAAGTTAATGTGACAAACGGTTTTTTCTCTCTAGCGGATGTCCCGTAATAAAGCATTGATTTTAATTTTGATTTTGAAACTATAGTCACGTAATAAATCCTGTGTGTGATATCAACGAAGTGTATTTTCATTTAATGTTCCAGAATATTTACATCACTATTAAAAATTTCGTATCTGGGAGAGTTTTGAAATGAGGAGGAAGCACGTTAAAAAACCTAATGGCGTGGAATCTAACCCCCGTTTTCGATTTGGTCAAGCTCACCGATTTTGGATAAATATTATGCTCTTGTCTAGTGAAATGGTTGTGTTTGTCGCAGACACTTTGATAATGACCTATATGTTTTTTAAATATGAAAGAGAGTAAAGGATATATATGCACGATAGCGTCAGTATCTGTAAATATTTGAATGCCTGGCGACAATCCTCGGTATACCCTAAACCAGACATAATTCTAACGACTTAACGCTGAAGCTCAAAAATACGGTGTCTCATTGCAGAGTGTCCCCATATTATTAAACCGTATGAAATGTGGCTCTGGCATAGCGAGAAATAAGCTGTTCTTAGCACCTCTTTTGAGACTAACTTTGAGAGGCTTCGAATTAGGAAGATATTTGAGCACAATTTACTGGAAAGAGCGTCGCTGTGGTTTGCCCATGTCAGATGCAAGTCGATGTGGATTCCTAAAAATGGCGTCAATTCTCTTTGGCTTGCTCCATTCCCAAGATAAATTATGAGGGAAGCAGTTTTGCAGGAGTTTAACTTTAATCGGTTGCTAACGAACCAGCTAGAGGCCAATTTAAGTGAATCTGTATGTAATGTTTCCAAGTTTTTCGATTGGCTATTTAAGATGGTATCGTCAGCATATAAAATAACGTCCGTATTTGGAACCGAGAGCGGTAGATCGTTTATATAGATTAAAAACAATAGAGGGCCCAGAATAGAGCCCTGAGGGACACTGTATTTTAGAGGCAATGACTCGGAAATACTTTCATCTGTTAATACGCGTTGAGTTCTCCCAGAAAGGTATGGCATTAGTAGACCGCAGCTGTCAGGGTGTAAGTTATAGAAATATAACTTTCTTAAAAGAATTTCATGGGAGATGCAGTCAAACGCTTTTGACAGGTAAAGAAAACTAGATTTTGATACTGAGCCCTCTTCAAGAGAGTCTGTAATTAATTCTGTAAGCGATAATATTGCATCTGTTGTGGAGCGTCCTTTCCTGAAACCGAACTGTTTGTTAATTAGGAACTTAGTCTTTTCGAAATATTTAATCAACTGCATCTGAAGAATTGTTTCTAGTATTTTACGTTTTATGGGCAAAAGAGATATAGGGCGATAATTGTCCGAATCGTCACATTCGCCTTTCTTAAATATAGGAATAACTAAAGCTCTCTTCAAAGCCTCTGGAAAGATGTTATTTCGGATGCACATATTTAACAGTTTCGTTAAAGGTATAATAATAGTGTTTAGTATCGCTTTCATAATGTCAGGACGAAGGCCATACATGTCTCTGCTTTTACTAGTTTTTAAAGTACGTATAGCTTGAGTTACGATACTTGTAAAGACTTCAATGAATTTAAAGCATTTTTCAGGATTTAATGGGTTTCTACACATTAATAATACTGGGTCGGTGTCAGATTTAGGTAATGAATTTAAGATTTTATTTGACACGTCGGAGAAGTATATGTGAAATTTATTTGCTCTAATGCTTGTGATCTTTTTGTTTTTGTTAGCATTCGATGTCCTTTTTGCGTTGATAATAGACCACATAGCTTTTGGCCTAAAGTTCTCGTTTTTAATGTAATTAATGTTTGTTTGTAGCTTACGCGACTCAATAGCACGTCTGTATTGGGCTTTGTATGTATTCCGTAGTTCTCTTATTTCTAGATCTTGGTTTTGGTTATACATTTCCGATATTAAAGTTAGAATTTCTCTCATATTACTTAAGTTCTTGTCAAACCATTTAACATTATTATTATTATGTTGATTGGACGTTAGTTTTCGTTTTTGCGGAAAAGCAGTGTGGAAATGTTTGAGCAAAATTGAGAGAAACATGTTAAAACGTTTATTAGTATTTGTATTAAAGGAGTCTGCAATAAAGCTCTATGATTCTGTTTCTAAAAGTTGAAATAAAGTAAATTTACCTACGGCTGTAATAGGTCATGTGACTCTATGTCGCTGCTTTTCTCTTGATGACTTTTCTGCTAGAATACTGAATAAAATTCCCCTGTGGTCAGAAATTCCTGTTTAGAGTGGTTGTGCTCTCACGTCGGGATAGTTAGTACATATATTATCGATGCAATTTCCTAATTGAGTAGGGAAGTGAACTATGAGTTCTAAATCATAGCTTTGAAAAAAGTCCGCAAGAGTAAATTTATTATTGTCATCCCCATTAAATCTGAGGTCAGCCGCCAAAAACACATATTTGTTGTTAACATTAATTGTGTCTAATACGCAAGATAGAGTCTGTAAAAATGTATTAAAGTCACCACTGGGAGATCGATAGGCTGCTAGTATTACATTATTTTGTGTTTCGATGCCAGCAATTTCACAATTCTTCTTTGAAGAAAGGTTAGAAGTATTATGTAGAGGAGTGTGCTGGATGTCATTCCTTGCCATAATTAATATTCCACCGCCGGGACACGATTTCCGGGAGAATTGCGCTGCTACGTGGAAGCTTGAGATGACAACAGCCATCGTTTCTTCTTTAATGAGCCAGTGTTCACATAAGCACGTGGTTATCGGTTAAAAAATTCCGTGAGTGAGTGCGGAAGCCGGTGTTTGAGGTGGAAGGGAAGAGAGTCCCGCCGCGCTACCTTTATGTTTGCCATCATGAGGTTGTTGCCAAGCTGCTGCTGGTAAAACTTGTTCGTCAGCCTGGAGCAGTACTCTTCCAGCATAGGTACTGAT
Organism: Ontholestes murinus; assembly: GCA_963969525.1. NCBI lineage: Eukaryota > Metazoa > Arthropoda > Insecta > Coleoptera > Staphylinidae > Ontholestes > Ontholestes murinus. The sequence continues at coordinate 29,624 of CAXAKX010000410.1, read as the reverse complement.
GTCTCGTCGTGCAGGTATGCTATACGCTCATACCTGCCTTACTTAACGCGAGCCCTAAACATTTATTCTGGATGATTTGTAAGTTATGGCGATGTGTGCGTGATGCACAGTTCCAGACGGGAACTGCATAAGACATCACCGGTCGTATGACGGTTTTATATAGTGTTGCCTTGTTGGCTGAATTTAATTTGCTACTTTGAAATACTATTGTTAATGTTAATGTGAATTTTCCACTTATCAAAGAATTCGCAAATCAAGTTCGCATGTATTTGTACCTTTTTCATTGCCACCGGTGCGCACCAAGAGTCCGAGTACACGGCTGTGTCGTCGGCAAATAACGCTAGGTTGGACTTGGGCATTTTCAGGATGTCATTACTATATAAATTGAATAAAATTGGAGCAAGTACGCTTCCCTGGGGCATACCAGATTGGGTTGCCTTGGCTTCAGATAATACATTGCCGACAGCTACACGTAATGTCCGTTTATCAATAAATGATTTGAGCATGCACACAAGGTAGGGTGGCATGCGTGATTTAATCAGTTTATTATCATCTGCCACTCTCCGGTTTCGCCACCACTTGTAAGTTTTATGACGGGGGAAAAACGCACTAGTTGTAAATTCGGATTTACAAACGCGTGCTTTGTTTACCCGTTCATCACGATGACAAGTTTTGTAGGTTAAAATAAAAATTAGCACTTTAACTTAACTTCTATAACGTATAAAGTTATGTTTTTTCAATTTTCACTTTAACAATCACTTACTATGTGTATTCAGATGTAATGACAGGGCAAGGGGTGTAAATAAAAATTGATTATTTAAAATACATCTTGTCTATTCTGGCGATACGTTACAACTGATTATTCATTAATCGATTTTACATTTATCGCGCAATGTCCGTGTTGCTAAGTGAGTAATAATTATTCAGCATTATGGGCCTGCAATTTGTTCCAATTTGTTGTAATAGTTTATTGAACTATTAATTGCAAACCCATCAATAATTATCACTCACTACACCACCCCTCTTATTAAAAAACAACAAAAAAATGACTTAACCTATTCCTACACTTCACTGTTCGTTATATAATTTCACTCTGTTTTTATGCACTAAATCAATTCGATTTTTTATCCGTATCCGCACGTTTGGGTCCTCGTCGCTTACAATAATATAAGGCCCAAGAAATACCGGTTCACTTTTGTCACTGGACGGATTACGCACTAATACCCTATCATCTACACCAGAGGTGTCCAACCTTTTCCAAAGCAAGTGCGCAATGAAAAATTTTTAAAACGTGGTGGGAGCATGTGTTTTTTTATTGTCAGGAGGGAAAATAAAAAAATACAAATATTCTTTTTTAACGGTAGGATAATATATTGAAACAATTATAATTTATAATACAAAATATATAATAAACAAATAATACTAATAATCATTTTTTTACCTAGTTAATTATTTTTATAATCATAATACATAAACGAAACAAACAAATAAACATATAATATAAATATAAATATTATAAACAATTATTAGCTTCTTTAATGAGAAGGTTGGTGCTGTATTTCTTCACACAATTTTTCAAAATCAAGACTGTAATTTGATACTGCTATTTTTAAGCAATCATTCAAATTTGTATCTGTAATATTTGATCTGAACTTATTTTTGATAAACTGCATGGAAGAAAAAGTGGCTTCACTTAGATAAGTAGATCCAAAAAAAGATTTTAGCTTCAATGCGCAATTTTTTAATATGGGATATTTATATGAATTAACAAATTTCCAAAATGTTTTGTCCATGTTAACAGCTTTTAAAGCGACGTCATTTTGTAATTCTATAATCTCTAATTCTAAATTTTGTATATTTGTTGAATTATGAAATTTATTTAATTCCGTACTTAAAACACTAACATCAACGTTAGTCATAGGATTTTCAAAGAAAAGTATAATCAGTTCCAAATCGTCAAATTGTTTAAATCTTTCGTTAAAATTATCACTTAATTTAGTTAGATAATTTACGTATTTTTGGGAGTCTATCTGATTTTCCTGAATTATTTTTGTCATTTGAGGAAAATGAGTAAATGACTTGTTTTGAAAATGTGAAATCCAAAGGGTTAATTTAGCTTTAAATGCTTTAATAGTACTTACCATATCTACGAAATCTTTATTCTGACCTTGCAATTCAAGATTTAACTGATTTAATTTCTGATAAATATCAGTTAAAAACGATAAATCACATAGCCAGTTAACATCGTCAAGAAAATCGTAAATATCCCCTTTTTCTTCAAGAAATGCTTTTATTTCAACAATTAAATTAAGAAAACGTTGTAGTACTTTGCCTTTGCTAAGCCACCTTACTTCTGTATAAGTTAATAAATCGGAATACTCGGTATCATTGTCTTCTAGCAGTTTTTTGAAAAGTCTGTGCTGCAAAGGTGCAGCTTTTATAGAATTTATTATTTTAGTGATGGGATTCAAAACATGGTTAAGTGAAAGAACCTTAGAGCACAAAACTTGTTGGTGCACTATGCAATGATAAGTAAAAAATTTTGGAAATAATTCATCTTTTGTGCACAATCTTACAAAACCCTTATTTTTACCGATCATGGCTGGAGCTCCATCCGTTGTAATTGAAGATAATTTATGCAGGGGAAGTTTCCGTTCCAAAACAAAATTTTTAAAGACTAGATAAATATCTTCACCTCTGGTTTTCTCTTTTAGTGGCAAAAGACATAGCATTTCTTCCTTAACAGAGTAATCTTCAAAAATCATTCTTGTTATTATTATTAATTGCGCTGTTCCTGTCAAATCTAATGATTCGTCCATTTGAAGTGAAAACCAAGAACATTTATTCATATCAGATTCAAGTTGATCATTAATATTGGTCGATATTGCAGTTGCTCTTCTTTGGAGTGAATTGCGTGATAATTGTAAATCATTTATAGCACTAACTATTTCTTGTTTATTAGAAAAAGTATTAAAGAGTGAATCGGCACCAGCAAGTAAAGCATTTTTAAATAATTCTCCAGTTAGGTATGATTTCTTATTCTTCAAAAGAAAATGAGAAATTTTGAACGATGCAAGAGTAACATTTTTTGATTTGTACATCACCCTCTTAAACAATGATTGTTGACTTACTAATGCCTTTTTTAAAGTATTTATTTTCTCTTTTCTTACTGCACTATTGGGCATGTTCCAATTTATAATGTCGTTCAATATTATATTTTTTTGTTGTTACGCTGCGATTGCACAAAAGACATACGGCATTTTCCTTTATTTCCACGAAACAATATTCATCTTCCCACTCCTTCTGAAATGTGTAAAGCCGTGGTCGTTTACTTGGTCCTGCTTCAGACATGTTTTTTGTTGGTATATTTTTGTACCGTTCCCAAGAATAATTTTAAATTTGTGAATTAATGGAGACAACTATAACACATATTCTACACAAGACGCGTCGTCGCTGAAACAGCACTGTCCAATATACGTATCGTTCTGCTGCGTGCGGTCGCTGAACGATAGCAATCGGGCGCTCACTACATCAGAAGTACAATCCGTCCAAATAAGAGAGGCCGGTTGAAATAGCTTTCGCGCAGAGGGAGAGGGAGCGGGGGATGCCCGAGTACACTCGGAGAAAAAAAGAATGCACAAACGCGTAGCTTTGGTAAGATGTTCGATTTGTGTTGTGTGCACGGATAGTACACAACGAAAGACGAACGAGTCATACCGAAGCGGTGGCGGGAAATTTTTGTCACTGCGCCACCGGCCTCTCTTATTTGGACGAACTGTAGACGCATTCGCACCGCATTTTACGCCACCTGCATGCACATCACCGCAAGCCACCCAATTGCACTAATAATTAAAATAATTGAATAAAATCAGAATATTTAGAAATTAAAAAAAAAAATAGAAAAATTTGAAAATATTCCGTGGGCGCATTACGGATTCACCGTGGGCGCACCTGCGCCCGCGGGCGCGGGGTTGGACACCACTGATCTACACTATACATAGTCTTTCTTCTATTATGTTGACATTGTTTTGCTCTACTTCTTTTCGAGTCTATCAAATTCCTTTGAGCATCCTGCCAAGACACTTGTAATCTATATCTCATTTCATTTGGATAGTCGTCAAATGTATACAAAGGCTCAATGGTTTCTAATACATTTGACGGTATACGACTTGATTTACCAAAAACTAGTTCATGTGGCGTGTACTTTGTAGCCGTATGAACAGTATTATTAAAAGAAAATGCCCAGAATGGAACCCAAGAACCCCAATCTCCGGCATGTTGAGATGCATAGATTCTAAGGTTTGCTGATAGATGCTTATGAGTAGAGAGCGGATAAAAAAGCTTAAAAAATGTGAAAAAAAGCACTTAAAAAGGCACAAAATTTAGAGAAAAAAAGCATTAAAAAAGCATAAAAACAGGAAAAAAGCATTAAAAGGCACAAAATTTAGAGAAAAAAAAGCATTAAAAACAGGAAAAAAGCATAAAAACACGAAAAAAGCACTAAAGAAAACTATATTTCCTTGATATGTTACACGTTTATCAACATATTTTACAAAGAAATTTGGCTTAAAACTAAAATAAACATACTTTCTTTACGCAATATATAATATCATGTAAGTATTTAAAAATAAAATTTTAATTTTGTATACGTTTCAAAATAACTAAAATCTATTCATAAAAAGAGTAGATCATTAAATGTTGTTCTAAGGGTTTAATTGTAAAAATTATTACTTCTGACGCTCAATAAATTTTTGAAAGTAGAAAAGCTTCTCTTTATTTTAAATTATAGCTGGATCCATTTGAAAAAATCAAGTTTAATTTATTTAATATTAAAAATCCTTCATTTTCAACGAATACTTCTTTCGATATTATTTTGATTTCTTGGCCAATGCATGCAGGTATTTTCTAAAATGAATCTGCTTTTATAAAGATTTGATTGTGTTGCTCACAAAATTTAAACGCCATTTTATGTAACTCAATTGTTATGAAGAAAGCTCTTGTTTCTTAAGAACTGTTTAACAGTCTTTAACTGATTTGCTTGTCGTTTCGGGAAAGTTGTATATAACCTTATTAAATTCTTCAAAATTGTTCGCATAGTACATCGTAGAATATAGCCAAGTTCCCCATTTTGTTAGCACTGGTTTATGTGGCAGTGAGATATCAGCTAATGACTCCTTAAATAATTGCACTCACAGAAGAATATAAGAACTATTTTTCCATATTTAATTAAATCTACAAATGGAAATTTCATTCTTATAGTTTCAGAAATTCGTTTCTATCCATGTGCTAAACTTGTACAATGCACAAAATGCATTATTAGTAAAATTTTGTAACTTGGTATTGTCTACGGCAAAAATAAGCTTGTCAGTCCATCATTTATGAATTTTGCTATAATGTTATTATCAGTTTTCTTCAATTCTTTTGTATATATCAAAATACTATTGGTCGGATGTCTTCATGTTAAACTCATTTTATTAAATTAAACAAGTCTGTGGTTTCATCCACACCAAACCACATATAATTATTGTTAATAATATCTTTAATTTTTTGTATGGTTTCATAGTATCTAAGAGCTACATAATTTTTTCTCGGGAATGCGTATTTTACAATATTTTCCCAAGAAAGATTTAAATGCATTATTTTGTAATTTTCTTAAAGGGATATTAGAATGTAAAAGTATTTTGCACAAATGTGAATTTAATTGAAGATGATGCTAAAGATTGTGAAATTGTGCTGTTTTGTTAGTTCAGCTTTGAACTTTTTGAAACGTTCTTGACGTAGTGTTGTTATAACATGTTTTACATACAAGTCTTGACTAGTTAGGATGCAGTTGGGAACTAAAATAAAACTTACTATTTTTAAACATGCCTTACAAAATAATGTATAATTTTCACTTATTAATTCTGGATAGCCTCTAATTAATTATTGTATTGTGGTTTTCACCTTTTGCATTATGGGTTAAATATACATGTGAATTATATAATATAATTTATCTGTGATTCCCCAAGTTAATACGATTCACGCATATATTAATTTTTGATAAATAAGCAAAGTTTTTGGAATGTCAATTCAATAGTTTATGAATGCGAGTTTGAATATGAAAATTAACGAAAACGGTAAATATGCGCCAGTCGTCCCATCGGTACTTTTGCCGAGAGAAGGAAATTGATACGGTTGCAGAACACCTGATTATTAGCTATCACTTAAATTTGTTTACATTTAATACTTACTGGGGCCCCTATTTATTTTTTAACGACGTTTACATTCGGAATATCATAGGTGTGATTCCTATGAAGCGTTCGTCTGTATTATCTGAATAATGAGACGGTCTATTATATCTACTTATTTATAAACGAATCCATTGAAATTGGTAATTTATTCTAATATTTATTGATAATAAAGTTCATTATAATTATTGTATCATATTATGAAGATTTTTAACAATTATGTTGTCAAAAGACACGAAGAAAATATGTAATACAAATATAATCTATAAATGATGGGATACAGATTTTTACGAAAATTCTCTATATTAGCACATTAATTTAATATCAGCGTGAAATTATTATTAAATGTTTTTTAAATGTTTAAGAAAATGCTCCAAATAAGCATCAAAATCTAAAAAAAGCATGAAAATAAGCATAAAAAGTCAAAATAAGCACAAAAAGTCAAAATAAGCAAAAAAGCCCAAAAAAACTTAGCGCTAAGTAATCACATTCTTCAAGATTCGTATAGATATTAAGAAATTTTTTCGATGCTATTAATATTATGGATAAGCATAATGCTAGAAATCCGCTCTCTACTTATGAGTATTCTCCAAAGCTCCAAGCGTCTCATGATGGTATGCAGTTGAATTTAAATGCTCAATGTTCAAAAGTTTACACATTTCTTTAAATACACATGCCATAAACTCGGTGCCTCTGTCAGTAACTATAAAGGGAGGTATTCCGAACCTTAGGGAAAAATTTTCAACAAATGCTTTAGCTACCGTGCTTGCTTCCTTATTTGGAATTGCGTAACATTCAACAAATTTGCTAAGTTCACACTGTATGGTTAAAATGTATCGATTGTCATTAGAATCTTGATTCAAAGGACCTACTAGATCAAGGAAAACTTTTTGAAAAGCCTCCGATGCAGTAGTTGTAATTGTAAGAGGTTGTTTTTTAATATTCGAGTGTTTGTAACGTTGACAATAATCGCATCGTGTAATGAAATTTTCTATATCTTTTCTTAGACCATGCCAAAAATAAGTTCTTGAAATATTGTCAAAAGTTCTCTTTATACCTGCATGTCCTCCTGTTGGAAGTATGTGGTAATCATTTATAATTAATTTACGAGTTGCTTTGTCATCAATTTTAATTTTTTCCTTAATTAAACAAATAATTAAACCACTGGTCTTAAAAATATTCGATTGTTGGAATATTCCTTGAATGCATTTTTCATTTATATTATTTTTATATATTATTAATTTTTTGATTGTATTATTTGTGCAAATATTAACAAGTTCTCTCAACATTTTACCTAAGTCTAATGCTGATCGAGTAGCTCGTTCTTTTATATAAATTACATTCACTTCTTTATCATAAAATACAGTCGACTGTTTCATATTATTTATAATTTTCACAAAATCTTTATCAATTACAATTCTGACGTCAGTTCCATCAATTGGAGGTTTTAAGAGTTCAACCAAGGTAGGGTGATCAGTCCTACGATTGACCTTTTCTTCAACGGATGGGCTCTTTTTATTTTGTGTTTCATTTTTTCTTGTCTGTGCTCTTGTCGTAATATTTATTTGTTCGTCGTCACATTTAGTCATATTTTTTAAACTGTCTAAGTCTATTCTAATCCTAGATAAGGCATCTGCGATGACATTATCTTTACCCTTAATGTAGGTTACAACAAAGTCATACTCTTCTAGTCGCAGTCTGAATTTTGTTAGTCTACTGGATGGATTCGTCATTGTGAATAAATAAACCAAAGGCCTGTGGTCAGTAAATATTTCAAATTTCCTGCCATAAAGATATGGTCTAAATTTTGTAACTGCCCAGACAATAGCAAGGAGTTCCTTTTCAATAGTACAATAATTTTTCTCTCCTGGTGACAACGTTCTACTAGCGTATGCAACTGGTTTATCATCTCCGTTCGATAAAACAGCTCCAATCGCGTAGCCCGATGCATCAGTTTTTAAAATGAAGTTGTTGTTATTTGCGAAGTTAGGAAATTGTAGTATTGGTGGATTTATAAGGGCATTTTTAAGATTGTCGAATGAAGTTTGACATTCTTCTGACCATATAAATTCTACGCCTTTCTTTGATAGTTGGTTTAAAGGACCGGCTATTTTCGCAAAATTTTTAATAAACTTTCTGTAGTAGTTCGCAAAAGCTACAGATCGTTTAGTTTCGTCGGCATTTCCTGGTATAGGATACTTTTGCATTATTGTAACCTTCTCTGGATCTGGTGATATACCTTCTGAAGATATTGAATGTCCTAAATATAAAATTTCTTTCTTCAAAAAATTACATTTAGTAGGGTTTAATTTTAAATTGACTTTTCGTAATCTTTCGAAAACTTTAATTAAATTTGTATTATGTGTCTGTAAATTATTTCCGAAAACAATTAAGTCATCGAGGTACACAAAACAATTTTCATAATTAAGACCTGACATTGCAACTGTCATTGCTCTTGAAAAAGCATTTGGACTTATTTTAAGCCCCATCGGCAATCTTGTCATTTGAAATTGACCACGACCTGTAGTAAATGCTGTAACTGGTCTACATTCTTTTTCCAACTCAATTTGATAATACCCTTGGTATAGGTCTAAATGTGAGAAATATATGGCTCCAGAAGGAGCATCTAAAATCTCTTCTATACAAGGCAATGGAAATTTGTCATCAACTATTCTTTTATTAAGTTGCCTATAATCGATTACGATTCTCCATTTTTTGTTTCCATTCATGTCTGATTTTTTTGGAACTATCAACAAAGGTGCATTCCATTCAGAACTGGCCGGTTCAATTATTTGATCATTTAACATAGAATCAATTTGTTTATTTATTTCAGTTTGATGAATTTGCGGAAGACGGTATGGTTTAATATATGCTGGCGATACTTTATTCTGCAATGTAATACGTTGTTTATAAACATTTGAAACTATTAACGAATCGTTTTGCAAATGAAATATATCTGCATATTTTGCACAAATTTTATGAATTGAATCTCGCTCTTCCGAATTTAAAGTTTCTACGTTAATATTCTCAAACAATCTATCGACTCTATCTGGTGTTGTGTCAAATTTATTAAAATTAAATATATTAAAAGTTGATAACTTTTCTACCCTAGGCTTAAAATTTCGTAAGTTTATGTCGGTATCTGTAACATTTAGTAACTTTATTGGTATTAAATTATCTTTGTTTGGTTTGGTTATTATACCTGCGGTATAAACACCCTCGCAAACTTCTTGAGAAAAGACAATGCAGTCCTCTTGTATATCTGATTTAAAATATTTAATTATTTCACACCTCGGTGGGATCAACGTAAATATGTCGTTTTGTGATTTCAAAGGAACTGTTACTTGTGAATTATTTATATCTAATTTTAAATAATAATGTCTGTAGTCTATAATTGACCCATATTTGCTTAAAAAATCCGAACCTAATATTCCGTTCATGCGTTCACTACAATCATTCACAACGTAAAAATTATGATTTATCCCCCCAGATTCACTGTCTAAAAAGCCAAATGATAAATTTACTAATCCTAATGCTTTAGTATTACCAGCGAATCCGTTAATTTTTATGCATTTACTGGCATCTATCACTTCACCCTGTAACCATTCATTCTTAAAAATTACACTTACTGATGCCCCTGTGTCAACCAAAAATAGTAATTCTTTCATTATATATCTTACTCTTACATAACTTAACCCATTAATATCTAAAATCCATTCATCATTATTAATATTAGTTGTCGGCACGAAAAAAATTCTGCACATCAAGCGTTTCACGTAAAGTATCACTTTCGCGTGTATTACGTTCCTTAGGAATTTGTCGAGTAGCAGTTTCCTGACCTGACTCACTACTCTCATTCAAGCAATTAATTCTTCCTGCTGTTCTGTTATAATAATTCCTGTTTTGATTATTGAAGTTGTTTCCACCACGATTTGAATTATTATTGTTACTACCTCTATTAAAACCGAAAATAATTTTGATTCCTATTATTTCCACGACCATTATTATAGAAAATTTGTTCATTTTGACTTGTGTTGTTATTTTTGCTAAGGTCTTCTTCCTCTTCGGCCGCCGTTATAGCATCCCTTAATTTCGTGAAGTTACGCCCCTTTATAATTACTCTAATTTCATTATTTTTTAAACCATTGGCAAAAGTTTGAACTGCCAATTTTTCATTAGCCTCTGACAACGCACTTATAGCATCTGCATTGTTAATTTCATTCGCTTGGGCTAAAGTTAATTTACCCATAAGCTCCTCAATACTAGCTCCATATGCCTTAACTGATTTTGCGTTTTGTTTGACTATTCCAAATTCTGAATACAACGAAGCAACTGACTGTTTTTTTATTAAATTGTTTTTAATATCTTTAACTAAATCGTCATTTGACTCGTACGTCTTTTTAAACCTAGATTTTGCTAAAACAGATAACTTCATTTTCAATACAAATTGTGTCAGCAAACCTTTACTTGGTGCATCTAAGATTGTATCATAAAATTCGATAGCCTCAACAAGTTGTAGAGTAACATTATCATCACCATTCATGCGTGGTAACATAGCCGTAGCTGTTTTGATGTCAAATTTTTCAGCCATGTTTAACTCATTTTCTAACTTAATATTCCCCGATTTAGCAATAATTTCCAACCTATCTAGTAATTTAGTCCTAATATCTAATGCGATTATATCTATCTCGCTTATAACAGAAGTAACTACCTTAATTTCATGATCTAATAATATTTTCGCTTCATCTTTTCCAGATAATATAATTTCTTGTAGATTAATATCCCTAATAATTGTATTTACCCTATCTAGTTTACTCTGTGTTTTACCTAGATCTAAACGTCTAGCCTGATTATCCTTGTTAATGTTACTTTGAAAATGTTTTAATTCATCAAAAACTTTAGTAAAATACTCTAAACTGTTACTCATAATATAAAATAAAAATAGCTAATTTGTATATAAACTAAAACGCTAACCCGATCGCGAAAAAAAAGTTCATTGCGCTACCTGTACGTTCTTTTCCACTCAGCAAAATTGTGTGCACAGCTTGCAGTGTTGGTCTACTTCCCGGTTTCCTGAAGATTCGCCATGGAGATGCGCGTAAATTCCTCCCTGGTGGCACGGCGGACGGTTTTCCGGAAACTCTTCTTAAGACAGCGTACTAGTATAAACGCTCCAATCACCATCAGTACGACAAATGCGATTAAACCCATTATCTCGTAATGCGACGTACTACTAATATTAACTTGGCCTCCAGCGGATTGAGCTATGATAACTTCTTCTTTTCGCTCATCCTTACTCTGATTTTTCCCCATTGTGTATTTTTTTTTTCTTGTGCACTACCGATTCATTTTCGGACACTATCTTGAATTTTCCAGTTCGCACGCAGGATCGCCATGTAATGACAGGGCAAGGGGTGTAAATAAAAATTGATTATTTAAAATACATCTTGTCTATTCTGGCGATACGTTACAACTGATTATTCATTAATCGATTTTACATTTATCACGCAATGTCCGTGTTGCTAAGTGAGTAATAATTATTCAGCATTATGGGCCTGCAATTTGTTCCAATTTGTTGTAATAGTTTATTGAACTATTAATTGCAAACCCATCAATGATTATCACTCACTACACAGAGACAGTTGTTTAGCGTGAAATTCAGTCCACATTTAGACATGTGGAAGTTATTTAATTCTTAATTTTTAATTCTCGTTGCTATAAATATGCTACAGGTAACAGTAAAGGATTTTTTTATATAAAAATTCTACATAGATATAATATTTTATGCAAAGATAGTCTGAATAATTATAAGACGCTTTAATTGATCAATGTACAGTAAAAATTATTATTATAAATGAATGGCTTGAATTGGCATGATATTAATAGTAATAATAATTTTACAAAAGAAGCTAATAATGATATGCTTTTATAATTATAATTATACAATACAAAATATTATTTTTATATATACAGGGTGACTGACGAAAAACCTTTGGTGCTGTATCTCGCTTATTTTTTATCCGATTTTAATAAATAAAACATCAAATTAAATAATTTTTAAAAGACTTTAATATGAACTGAACTGATATTTTTAACAAAATTTGTTAAAATCCTTTAGTTCGTTGTAGAAAATTAAATAATAATTTAAAAATACGAAAACATTTCGTGAATCTACAACAATGAGTCTTACTAAGACTACAAAACAAATCAATTTTGAAACAACTACTTCTCTGGCTAAAACTTCGACAGATATTGAATAAAACAAAATTAATTTGCGTGTTACGAATAGTACAACTATCAAAGCAACACTAATTTGAATGAAATTATTTCTGTTGAATAAACTAATAAATGAATAAAGTGTATTTTAGATTGTTTAAATGTGGCTATAACATGAAAAATTATAAACAAAAATTGAATTTAAACTGATTTCATTAAATTAAATTAGCAGAAGCAATAAAAATCGAGCATTCAAGTTTATAATCATTTGCAGACACGTATTTCGAACTTTCCTCTCTTGAGTACAACTTTATTATAAAATTGATTTTAAATACAAATAAAAACATTTACTGAAATAAATATAATGAAATATAATAATAAATATAATGAAATTTCATATTTTTTCTTGCATCCAGTTTTTGACAAAAGACGATCAACTTTTTTTTTCAAATTGCATTGTATAAATATTTTTTATTGATCCGCAAGGAGATTTTTTTCTGAATATAAAATGGTAAACAATTTTTTCCATACATCAAACTAAAGTCGAGAAATTGAGGATTTTTGGAAACAAATTTAAAAATCAAGTACCCATACTAAACAATATACAGACCCTGTATAATAATACTCATATTTTTATAAATATAATTTAGTAATATGCATATTTATTTAGATGTAATGTATTGATTGCCCGTTTCCGCCATAATCATTGTACAATAAACCAAGTATTAAAAATTTATATACACATACAAAAATATTCGTTATTGAATGCCTGAAATTCATTTATTTCATTTTTTACGATCAGCACTTTACATTTGGTTAAATATTGTGATTTATCGAAAAAACGCCGTGTACATCAAACCTCGCTACTGGATTGGTCACTCGTAAACATCGAGTAATGAAGTCAAGCACGAGTGTATGTTGGAATCGTTCGCAAAAATACGCTGCAAATATTTTTTGTATCCATATAGCATAAAATGGTGGATGCGCCGGGCTTTCAATTATTTACTTGTATTTAAATAATGATATATTAAAGAACTGATAAATATTTATGACGTTTTTTTGTGCAATGTATTTTTTCATACTTACACCTAAATAAATATTGACCTATTTACATTTATAATAGCTTTTTTCAGTATATGCACTATTTAAATGAAAATCTTAACAGTTACTATTTATATTAAATGTTTCAGTTGAATATAATTCATTTATTATTTAATTTAAATTAGTAATCGTGGACAAATTAAAGAGATCATATCATTTTGGTGAAATTATATGGCTGAAACTTATAGATTTTTGTGAATGTGTGTTTAATAATATGGTATTATTACAAAGAATAGAATATTTCTTACCACAAATAAATTATTAGTGATACAAACACGTAATAAGTATTTTAATCTGTGTGAAATTATGGATTACCACCCTCCTGATGATAATATCATTTCAATTAGAAAACCTATTATAATAAAGTACAGAACAATTTAAGTATGAAATATTTATGTTAATGCTTTATATTCAATTATTTTTACTACATAAATATTGAAAAAAAACCAATTAAGATACATGTTATATAACATACATAATTTTATGATTTATTAAATTGCACACGAACGCAAATTAAACAACATCCTGCTTTAGCGGTTCCGTCCATTTTTCAAATGCAAATTCCCCGGAATAAATTATGGCCGCAACATGCGAAATATCATTTCATATAATTTTCCTCTTTAAAAATAATCTCTATCACCGTATAAATTGTGTCAGATAACTGAAAGTCATTAATTACCCTTGAATCCTACCAGCGGCACAAAGAAGATGATTATCTAGTGACAGTTTACGTGAACGCCAAGAATTCAAGGTTTCGCAACGAGATAACGCCTGTTAATTAGTTATAAAGAAACGCTGATTTATTCAATTTTACACCGTGGATGATTTGCATATATATCGCGGGTCTTAAATCACCAAACTCGCTGTTAATGGTGCAAAAAAATTGGATTTATTTGTGATTATTTTTATGATTCATTTAATATTAACGTATTTAACAGGAATTATTTTAATCATAATATGTAGAATATGAGTTCATACATAGGTCGATAGTATTATTTTATGATCGTTTTAAGTAAGTATTTTATCACACGCTTTGGTATCCTAAAAATAACAATGCTTTATGCATACTTTTATAGTGCCGTTTACTTCGTTCTGGAATGGGAGAGGTGTAAAAATAATAAGGTTTTTTCTTTTGTCGCATTAAATGTATTTTATGTAAAATTGCATGCGATAAGTTCTTATTTATTTTTTATATCTTGCTTAATTACATGTTAATTAATTTCACAACCTCATTTAAATTAAAAATGTTAATATACTTTTAATAAATATTTTAACATAAATTTAATTTAACGTTAAATATGTAAGCAGTATATTTTTACTTTTAAATTACAAATCAAAATTAAATATCTGAAATGATTCGAAAATTATAAATATTATCAAAGAAGAAATCCCAGTCTTCATATGAATATTCTGCAATAAAAACAATAATTAAAAGCAAAATATGAACATATCTTAACTATATATATCTAAGGTTGGGAATCAAATTATCTCTAACCGAAATCAGTTTTGAGAAAATAAAAATAAAAACATGAATATTCTAACAACAGTTCTTTAAAAACTTCTTAATGATAATGATACGTTACTTGTTTTTATTCTAAGGGATGTTATGTGAACAATTTACTATATTTTTCAATTTATTAATTTGAACTTAATAAAAATTGTATTAATTTGTTCTAGACCTATATGATTTTTCTTAAACATTAATAATTTTTGACCGATTTCAATCCTACCATATTATACAAAAAGATTTGATAGAGTTCTGTATTCTTTAATATATCAATTATATGAAACCATATATATCAGATAAACTACATGTTTTTTATGTTCGTTTTTTATAAATCAACCGATGGATTCTTATCTGAATACACGTGAGTAATATGATAACAATTTTTAATATAATTCCTACTTTGTGACATTAGGTGCACCACAAAGCTTAATAGCAGGCTCTAATTTGTATTATTATTAATGCTTTTTTAGAAAAGGAAAACTGTGAACATCATTGTGCAGATATTCTCAAAATTTATTCTGTGGTTAAAGTTTATAATTGCTGTTGAAAAAATGTGTATTCCAAGTTACTAACGCAACATATATGGACTCCTAAAAACCAACATCAGTCCCAAATGTTTAAAAGTGGACAACGCGGATTTTTAAAATTTTAGATTTTAAGTTAGATAGTTTTTATCTTAATACATCACTCCTATTATTTAATTTTGAATCCCTCGAATCGGGGATGACTCTTATTTGAAACTACTTTTTGTCTTGATTAGGTGGATTTTGTTGAAATTCAGATTTTTTTAATGACAATTTCTTTATTGCTACAGTTTTCCATACAATACATTTAAATAGTTAAATAATAATTATTTTTAATGCACAGCATGGGTCTGTAGTGATATAATGATTTTTTCCCTGTCCTCACCTCGGGAATTAGGACACGGCGGGACGGATCTCGGGCTAACGGTATTGGGGAATATAGTTTTCCTCTATTTAGCTACTTTATTTTGTTTTATTATTTATTAGTAAATGTTTAATTTTTAATTTAAAAGCTATTTAATGTAGTGTCCGTATATATTCCTGCAGATTATGAAATTATTGAATGTTGTCACTTGTCAGAGAATGTGTATATTGTCTTGTTCTGAATTTTTCTGTCCTGATGTTTGATCTTCTTCTTGTATTGAATGTATGGGTCTCCTAATTAAGTTTTAACTTAATGCCTGTTTTGATTAGTTTATTTTTATTTTTATCAAGCAGAAATGACTTAAGCGGATCTGAATTGGTTTTCGAAACAGCATATTAGATGTGTTTGTTCCAATTAAATCTTATGTCCATGTTAAGACGAAAATATTTAGCTTAGTTAATCCATGGAATAAGGATAATAATAATAATAATAATAATAATAATAATAATAATAATGTTTATTAACGGTTTAACCTTTTTACAAAATTCTACAATCATAAATATTACAGTATATTTAGTACTTAAGTAACTTAACCTAAAATAGAGTAAGGTATTACTAATGCGAACAATAATGAATATGTTTTAGAGAAAGCATAAACTTTGCGTGCGAATTTGAGAAAATATTAAAATTAGTATTAAGCGAAAGTGCATTCGAAATACGCATAAAACGTGTTATTGGACTATTAAGACCATAGTTCGTTCTATGGAACGCTATACGAAATATAGGGGGATGTCGAACTGGGCGATTGTCATATTTAATGTAAAAGTCCACGAGAGATAGGAGATCGGAACATTTAATTTCACCACTAATGATTTAAAAAAAGTCGATATGTCGGCATAAAATCTTCTACAGCATAGAAGATCAATATGAAGACTTGATCTTATTTCTACAAGGTCAATATTATTGCTATAACCTAGTTTAAACGAAATAGATTTTAAGAATTTATTTTGTATATGTTCAATTTTATTTATATAGATAACCTGATGTGGAGACCATACACAA
Source organism: Ontholestes murinus (assembly GCA_963969525.1). Classification (NCBI taxonomy): domain Eukaryota; kingdom Metazoa; phylum Arthropoda; class Insecta; order Coleoptera; family Staphylinidae; genus Ontholestes; species Ontholestes murinus. Next base: position 12,623 of record CAXAKX010000410.1, on the reverse strand, counting down.
GAGGCATACTCAAGATGGGAACGCACAAATGCCACGTAAACTAATTTATACGCAGAATATGATAAGTCTTTTGACATCCTTTTTATGTAACTTAACATTTTAGAAGCGCGATTACAAATGTAATTAATATGATCTTCAAATGACAATTTGCAGTTAAACAATATACCAAGGTCCTTTATTACGCTCACTTTAACTAATGTGTTATTATTAATTTCATAATAAAAACTATGCGGCGATTTCTTATGCGAAAAAGTAATAGATTTATATTTTTCGGTATTAAAAAATAAATAATTTTGGCAACACCAGTTACGGATAGAAGTGATATCACTTTGAAGCAACAAACAATCATTAAACGTTACAATTTCTCTATACAATTTTAAATCATCGGCAAATAACAGAAAATTCGAGTTACAGATTGCCTGTGAAATGTCGTTGATAAAGAGAAGAAACAGTAAGGGTCCACAATGAGACCCCTGCGGTACCCCAGATGGAACCAGAATAACATCAGAGATATGATTTTTTATTTTAACACATTGACTGCGATCAGTTAAAAAACTCTTAATCCATCTAACAACGGATTCATGAAATCCCAAAGCATACAATTTCAAAATTAAAAACAGTATGATTAACTTTATCAAATACCTTGGAAAAATCTGTATAGATAGCATCGACTGAATTTTTATTTTCCAAGGCATTGATGATAAATGATTTGTAGACCAATAAGTTTGTAGTAGTTGATCGTCCAGAACGAAATTTTGATAGATATAAGTTCATCGAGTAGTTTTGGTATTGCTGATTGAATAGAAATACCGCGATAATTTGAGATATCATTCTTACTACCGGCTTTAAAAATAGGAGTAATATAACTTCTTTTCCAAAGAAATGGAAAAGTACTTGTAACTATAGAATGATTATAAATGATAAATAATGGTAAAGTTAAAGAATATACACAATTTTTAAGAAAGATATTAGGTATACCATCTGGACCTGAACTGTTGCTAAGTTTCAATGAGTTAATGGCATTAAATAATTCTACTTGATCATGATCATTATTAGTGGTTTTTACAAAATTCCAAAACTTTCTAGGATTCTGATGTATGCTGCTATTTACGGATTCGATATATTTATTATATAAGTAATCTCTTAAATGATTACAACGGGATCGAAGCAGTTTAAATATCTGGTAGTTTTCCGAAGTTTGATATTGCTTATATTTTTATGAGCATTTGATCATCTCTTTGGTTAACCAGGGAGGGTAAGTGGAATGCCTAATACACTTAGTAGGAGAAAACATTTTGATTGCATCATACAAAAACTTGCAGAGAATATCGACCATAGTATCCACATCATTTACATTTAAAACGACCCGCCAGTCAATAGATGATATATATATATATATATTGATTAACAGCATAATAATTAGTTTTCGTAAAATCATAAATATATTCCTCATATTTGATCAGCTTTTGTGGTTCATTAAATTTAAAAGAAATAAGATGAGGAATATGGTGATGGGTAATATTAAATAACAAGTCGGGCGCGTTAGATACAAAAAATCCTTCGTGGGCAAATATTAAATCTAAAAATACATTATTTTCATTGGGGATTTTACATATTTGACAAAGATTATGAAAACTAAAACGGCTAATTAAAAGTTTGGTTACACATGAGGCCTGATTATTGGTGATAAGCTCAACATCATCATTTGACCACGTTGCCGATGGTATATTGTAATCACCACATATACGTAATTTAGAGTTGGGGAATTGATCATTAATAATATCAACTGTATCACAGTGAAATTCAAATTTCTCAATTGACGAGTTAGGTGGAAAATAAACAGCGCCCACAATTAATTTTTTAGCACCAATAGAGATCTCAACAAATAGTTGTTCAATAATATTATTACTGGTATTAATAGCCTTACAAATAAGATTTTTATGAACTGCAATTAGAACTCCACCGCCACGAGTTTTATTACTTGTATTAGGATTACGGTCCTCACGAAAAATATTATAATTAGGAAGTTTCAACTCGTAACTTTAAACTTCACTATCTAGCCATGTTTCTACTATAATAATAATATCATAAAAAGTACAATTAGCATTTAACATTAAATTTTGAAGTTTCGTCCGGATGCCACCTGCGTTGTGGAAGAAAACATTTAGTTTTTTGGCAGATTTCTTGGTTCTGTGTGTGTAGACGACGTCTTGACGATTTTTGGAACCCCAGAGATAAATTTTATAATCAAGTTATCCTCACCATTTCCCTTTCTTCGAAGTAATTCTTTTTTAGTAGAATTAAACTCGTCCCTTTGAATTTTGGTTCTATCAAAACCAAATTTGATGGCATTATCCTTTAAATTAGTTGTTTTCGCAATTATATTTCTCACACAATCATTATTCTGGAGAATTGGTTTTAATGGTCGAGCTCGAGAATTTTTAGAACCAACACGATATATTTTTATTGGACTAAAATCAATGGCAAGAGGCGTTAAAATAGTTTTAATGGAAGATATTTAATATTCTTGTCTGGCTTGAGGTGTTGTTGCCTGTGATTCGGGAACATTGTAAATCATCAAATTATTAGTTCTTCTACGACGATCTTCTACTTCATTGACGATCTCGAAGTCCAAATTACTAGTATTTCCGAATATGCATTTAGTTTCCAGTTGTACAATCCTTTCTTTAAGTAATGCAATATCTTTTTCAATCGCATTAAATTTTAAGGTCATATCTTGTTTTAATTCCCGAACCGTATTTTGAATCGCGCCCTGAATCTCTAGTTTCATAAGAGGAACAAATTCATTTTTGAAAATAGCACGGATAGAATCTAACAATGAAAGATCTGATGAACAATGTACGTCGTTGACTATTCCAATGGATGGCCGTTTCGTTGTAAGTTGTGCTGAATTAGACGAAACGCACTTTTGGCAAAACCATTTTTAAAATATGCTACTTCTTTTAAAGATAAACCATCTAAGCAATCAGCATGAAAACGACTGTTACAACCCGCACATTTTAAACCCTTCGAGCGAGGCCCAATATAATGGTTGCATCCTCCGCAGGAACGAGTCATTTTAAGATAAAAAGGGAATTAGTAATAAATTATAATTCAATAAGATAGTGGAAAGGAGTACATAAGAAAACAAAGGTAGTTGTATATATATATAATAAGTAATAATCGTTTATGATAAGGATGCGGCAGAAATTTTCACGGCCGGGGTCACGGGCAATGAACTCGGCTGAGTTTCGGAATAAGGAGAAAAAAACATAAATATGGAATAAACGGAGAAATAAATGAGGTTATTTTAAAAACATCCAAATATCTACTAAATAAGCACAAATTACACTGCTAACCTGTATCGATAATAAGGGCGACATGCAGGGCTATAGAAGTACGTTTGCACTGAGAATTAAAACTTTGTAAATACGACAAATTTAACTTTTCACTGTCACCGATGTACATACACGTGCACTCTTGCAAATTTGATGACTTGAATGTGAGGCTACTTAAGATAATCAAAAACCCTGGGAGAAGTAAATGACTTGGCTTTTCTCTGTCTTAATAGATTTGCTATTCGAGTGCCTAATCCTAGTGTTTGTCGAGGATTTCTATTTTACTCATCATATGCCTGGTAAGTTTTTTACGACACATATATACGATATCATCCGCGTACTAAGCCGTTAGTATGTGATCAGGTGCCATGTACATATTTGTTGTACAAGGTAGAAGATAGCAGTAATCCCTGTGAGACGTCTAGAGTCATTTATCTTCTTTCGAAAATAGCATATTCACATGGTATCTAAAAAGTCTTTTTAGTGATAAACTTTCTAGACTCACCAGGTATGTTGGGCTATTTTGATTAGTCCATCTCTTCATAAAATACTGACACAGTTTATGATTTCAATGGTTTTATTACCCTATAACAATGTTTCACCACACAGTGGCTTCTTCAGGTAGATGTTTTAGAGTAATAATGAAACCATATCTTCATATCATATGTATCAGTATTTTATTAAGTGATATAAAGTTTCAACAAATAACTGCCTCATCAATCCAGTAATTAGTCAATTTTCATAGATGGGGTCAAGATGCTTTATTTACGATTAAAACCTTTGATTATATAATCGTTGGTTCGGACTCGTTTGTGGAAAGACACGCATTTTATAAAGCTGAGTTGAGCGTAATGGAAATTTTATGGTCTAAATTAATTTAAAAAAAAGGATAACACTGATATAATTGTGTTTTATAAATTTAAATACACAGCCCCACCAAACCAAATTTGTGGTCATCCATTTAAAAAAACGTATATAACTTCTTGAGCAGTTTACCTAATACCCAGAATAAACTATAGGTCGATGATTTTGTACTACTTTGTAATCTTTTTCGGATTTAGGCAAATGAACTAGAGTAGCCTGTTTTAATATCATTGAAATTTAGCGCATTCGTTGTAAATATATGCGAGGAACATAATTGCCTTAAGTTAAAGATTCTTGAGACAATCGTAATTGATTTATTATATCTGGGCACCTTTTGTTCGGTGTTCTTTTTGATAAATTTAAATACTTCTCTAACCCTAATTAATTTACGGACACAGCTTGGAAATCGCTTAAAGCAATAAAGAGCCTCTTCGATTTCATCTATAAGCTTATTGCTAGTGATGTCCTCGAGAAGTGCAAATCCAGGATATCCGCTTTATCTTTTACGAGGTGATAACAGGAGTTATGACTCTGGTTTTGATGTCTTTAAGATCTTTAATAACTAGGGTTTGTTGTGCCTTCCCCAATGGTCGTTTTGTAGTTATTTAAGCTCGTTCTTGAAGAATTTATTGAAAAGATATCGCCGGATATTGAGCGGATCATCTGAAGAGACTTTCTTTACTGTGGAATATATGCCAAGATGACTATTGTTGGTTTGAGTTTACGTGAAACGTTTTTTAAATGAAAATAACATTTAGTTTATTAGTTACAAAGGGAAAAATGCATCAGTTTATTTTTAGTTAGTAAGCAAGATACTTGGCTCCAAGTATTGTGGGAATATCTTCGTTGAAGATTTAATCATAATCTTAAGGAATTAATGATTTCGGTGTTGAATGATAAACACCAGTGACTAACTTTTTTGACGTTTACCCAGACGATGATCGATGTGTTCTAAATGTTGTGTATCTGGTCCGCTCTTGTTCCGATCTTTTAGATCGTTTACGTTCAAAGTTAAAATTCTGTACGCCTTAAAGTTTACTGTATTGTTTAGAATTAGAAAAGGTAGGAGGAGCGTTAACGGTGCCAGTACTAGAATAGGCATTTATGGCCCTAACCAAAACCACAGGAGCTTCATGGCTCTGGGCACGACGCCCACGATTTTGCAAGCGGAAACGATTGCAATTGATGTGTGCGCCAGAGAATGCTTGGATAGGCGCCTAAATGGCGCGCATATATACATCTGCTCAGACAGCCAAGCCGCATTAAAGGCCGTTCGAGCCTATGAATTGTCGAAGATCCCTCTCGCAACTGGCGAAGAACAACTTGTTGACCCTCATGTGGGTCCAAGGGCACGGGGATATTAAAGGCAACCGATGATCTCGCAAAAAGAGGTGCAAATGCCACTCCTATAGGACCAGAGCCGTTTTGTGGACTCCCCGTGGCGCATAGAAGAGAGGTGGTGCAAAAATGGGAAGAGAACAGAAGACGTAAGCATTGGAACAATGTACCAGGTCTACGTCAATCAAAACGACTCCTGAAACTCGATCACAGCCACAAGGTGCTTGAACTCACAACGAACGAGCTAAGAACTTTCACCGGACTCATGACAGGGCATTGTGCCCTCCGATACCATTTGTGGAAAATGGGAAAAGAGGAAAGTGGAAACTGCAGATTGTGTGATTCGGCAGATGAAACTACCGAGCACATACTATGCACTTGTGTCGCGAGTGCTCACAAGCGTCTTTCACACTTCGGCAGGGACCGATTATCTCCTGAAGAAGTGAGCATTATCACCCCCAAGGTAGTTACCAGGTTCATGGTGGACGTGGGACTGCTTGGGAAGTGATTGGTTAAGGGTAGAACAATAGATCTGTTAGGTCGCAGTTCACGAGAGGCTAACACACCTCACTAAGACCCTACTTAACCTATAACCTATATAACGGTGCCGCAGAAGACGTCCTGGTGACGGACTGGCAAGGAAGTAGTACCGGCGGTACTCTCTGGAACCAACTCGCACTGGAGGCGGCACAGGGATCCCTGGTTAAGCTCACCATCGATTAGCAGCCGCAGGCTTCGATTAAACAGTTTCCCGCAAGTGCTACTTGCTTGAGCTTCGACGCCACGTCAACGGGTGGTCACCGGCTAGCTGTGAAAAGTAAGGAACAAGAGAAAATGTGTAAATTAAAACATGGGGCCGGAGAAGAAGAGAATATATTACAAGACAAAGAAACATATAGAATTAATTTGAAAGGCAAGAGGCTTTAATCGGCAAAGCCGACCAGGCTGACCACCGCTGCTGATGGCAGACGACTGGTAAAGAGCGAAGGTCTTTGTCTGGTTTTATACGGTGATCTTGGGTACCGCGGCTTTGTTTCGGTCAAATAGGCCCCGCAATTCCCGGAACAGGTAATAATCCTCTTCGCCGAAAAGGGCCCGTCCTATTGTTCCGCACTGGCAGCTGCTCATTTTGTAAAATATCTCGTTTGGATTATTTCAATAATGCAGAATTTATGCAAATTATTATTAGGAGCAATGGGTAGCTCATAAAATAGATTAAAATATAATTACGCATCTGTTACGACGTTCAGGTAAACTGAACGCCGGTAACAGGGGTAACACTTCCTCTGACTTGGCCAAGTCTTTTTAATTGTAGGTGTGGTGACCAGTGCAGTTGCAACATTGAGGGTCGCCGTCGCGTTTTGGGTCGCGTTTGCAATTCAAGATGCTATGTTCGCCTGGGCATTTTACCCAGAGAGGGACTAAATTATAACGTTCTGCGCTGTGTACGAAATCTTAACAACGTGGTTCGGTTTAGATTTGCAAGTTATATTCTAAGGTTGCGTAGACGCGTGCCTACATAGAGGATATTGGAAGACAAGGTGGATCAGTAAATTAGCTTCTAAGAGTATTCAGATTTTGACTAAGTGTTAAAAGACGTTTTTTTGGATTTAGATTTTTAATTTTTGTAGTGCTAAATGATCTTCACGATATAGCTGTGGAGACATTTGAAATGAGGGTAGTTAGAATGAATTTTAGATTGTTAATTATCGCTTACATTTTGTAGGCCATAATATAGCAATTAGAATCCGTACTAGGTTGGTGTTTAGATGGGTGGGCCGGAAAGTGGCTTTTTCGCTTTTTTTTCTTTTACTGTTTTCATTAGGAAAGCTGTCGGAGTTTTATTTATTACAGCCACTAAAATTTCCTTTTCTACAGCCAGACCTATAAGCAATTGCTGGTTTAAATGTTGTGTTATATGTATCCCTTATTGTATACAGATTCAACAAAAGAACTATTCCAAATTTGGTTGAGGATATTAGAAAGAGCCTAGACCTATTTTCGACAGCATTTAATTTTAACTCATGAACTGAAACGTTGCATCAGGAATTCATCAAATATCTGCCCAGCATATAAACACATTTCTTTTAAAATATCAAAGAATTTACCATTTAAAAGAAATGGTAGACACTACCTTTTTAATATATTTCATAAATGATGGGCGAACTCTAAAATGTTTCTCTTTACCTAAAAAAAACTAATTCTACCAATTTTTAAGAAGTCAGCCAGCAGAAAACTTGGTAGCGACTCTGTAACTGTATACAGGAAAATGTACTTCTCTTCATGTATTACTAAAACATATTAAAGGTTAAGTAAAATGAGATTGAACTGGATTCAATAATCCATCATGAATATCCTTTTTGTAAGGTAGTGGCATTCTCTTACGAAATAAAACTTCTCCTCCGGGGATATTTAAAGGACTGGTTAATGCCATTGGATTTTTCCAGTCAAAAATTAACTATTCTAAATAACCAATCGTCCTGCATAACGGTTTCCTCAAACAGGAGCAGCGTCACTGAGCGATTTACGGTGGCTCATTGTAAATTTGGTCTAAGTGGTTGCCAATTAGAACATTTTGGGGCCGTTGATGTTTCACATCGATATCGAACTTAGCAAAATTGATCCTAGGCAAGGAGATCGTTATCCAACTTATCGTAAAAGGCTAATACAGTCTCCCGAATGAACTCCATCCCACTCGGCATGGATGTCTCACAGTGAATTTGAAAGTTCCGCATGTACAGCGGAGCATTTAAAACGCATCGTAATTCAACGTTTTGTTGGCGTTGCAGTCTGGAGATAAGTTTACAAATTTGAGTCAACTTTTGGACCCGAGCAGATGCCGTGAATTCAGATCTTCAATCCGTGTGTTAAGACTGGTTTTAGTGTTTGAGTTCCCACATGGTGGCAGCACTGCGCTCTTATATTTGACCACGTTGCATTAAACATCATTCGGAACTTGTTTTTGTGCAGTGAATTTGCTTCAAAACATGTGAAAATGCAAAGACAACTTTGCGAAGTCGATTCAAAGTGTTTTTCTTACGTTTGTGGATTTTTTGCAAAATTGCCACAAGATTGGAGCTCGAATATCTCTCAGGACACGTTTTCTGCATTCACATCATGATTGTTTCTCACAAAATTTGAGCGACTTGAGCGACGAGCAAAGAGAGCAACTACAACAAGATATAGCGAAAATCGAAAAGAGATACTAATATTTCGAAAACTAGAACCACTTTAAGAAAACGGACTGCTGATTTGGATTCAGCTCCCCAATTTACCTTTTAAACAGTTTTTGGTTGCGCAGGTTCAAAACCGTGTATACTTGTGTAATCATTTTGTAAAAATTAACCCTAGTTTTGGGTGCTATTTTTGGTCCAGAATGTATCAACGGCCATTTCATTCAAAGGGACAGTTTTTCCTAATTAATGGCATATTAGATTGGATTCAACCATTGTAGATGTTTGTTAAAAATTATTCCAAAGTATTTAACTTTATCTTGAACAGGAATTAAAAACTCTCCAAAAGTATATTTTGGGAAGTCGATGACTTTATGTTTATTTTTGCTGAAGTACACAGAGACACTTTTAGTAGGCTATATCGCTCAACGCCCCTTATGAGTTTGAGTTTCCGTGAATGAAAGTTGGGCTCACAGGATTCACCTTTTTGATATTCAACATCAAGTTGCTAATGAACTGACGCGAGTTCTACCATTACGATTGGATAGTCTGCTGTTCCACTCAGGGCTTTTGGAATTTAAATCGCTGGTCATATTGGTTGGCATACCGTCATTGAAAACACAATTTAAGTCATCAGGCAACAATTAGTAGGAAGGCAATCGTTATGCTGAGATGATTTTTAAGAGACCATGTTCTGTATTAAGAACAATCGCAGTTGCCTGGAGACTTGACAGATTGTCAAACTTAAGTAGTGAGTGGGCTAGCCCTTTCTTAATACAAATTGCGGTACGGTTATGACTGTTGTTATTGACCTGTAGGTACGTCATGTAACCTAGAACTCTTAGATTCAGGCGTAGCTGGGCTTAGGTTCACTCGTCAGTATAATTCTCCTGAACAAAAGGCTCGTCAATACCTTCTCGAAGCCAATTCTAATTCAAGAGAGAATCTAGGAGATGAATCTGGTTATTATATTTTACTGCTATTTGTCATAGGAAACGCTAGGCTCTTTTATTTGGGCAGAATGAAAGCTGCGGTAAGAGCAAACACGATAATGACTCAATCGGCATCAGTTGCCAAGAACTTTTGTAGCAGCCCTTTTTGTTTCTCAGGGTTATAAGAAGGCGATAGATCTGGAAAATCTGCAGATGGAAGTTGGAAGGCCTATTGAAAGAGGACTGAGAGGGCTTGGTACGCCTTGAAATGTGTGATGATTGCCTGCGTATTTAACGCAGAGGATTTAGCTCGACAGTAACATTATTTGCATTGATTGATGTGTTTTGATTTTAGTTTAGGTTCTACTTTAATAGTAAGCACATTAACACGAACAATACAATAAAGGTAGTTACTGACCTACATTATACCAAAATCAGTTTTAAACATATCAGCAATTATGGAGTCGGGCGGACAACAACTACAATTGGGAGAGATTACACCTATTCATTTAAGTCTAAGGCTTAACTTATTAGAAGAACAAGAGATCAGGGGATTATCTAGTGAATAAATCGCAAAAAATAATAAACACCGATGACATTATTATCGTCGCAGATTCCTACAGTGGGCGACACGCCTTGTGTCTCGAGATTTGTCAGTTGACATTTTCATTTACAGATTAGTTTGGTAATGATCTATAAAGATTAAAACACCTATTCTGATTAAATATATATATATATATACAGGGTGTCCCGTTAATGCGGGGAAATGGCTGGACCATAGATTCCTGAGGTCAAAATATGATGATTTAACGCAACTTATCTATATCCAAAAAATTACGGTTAAGCCGGAATTTGGCTTCAAAGTTTCAAAATTTTTTATTTCTTTTGTTTATAACAATTTAACGCTTTATTTGATTTGAATGAAATTTATTTTTAATAACTACCATAATATAATACATCATTTCAGTTATTATGAGTATTATTCGTTAACAAAAAGTATAAGAAACAGTAGTACCACCACTTAAAAACTAAAATATTTTTTTATTGGTGGATCCAATAAAAACTAAAAAAATACTACTTGAAAGACCATTTAATTCAAAAACTTTTTCATCTCTTAATAATATTTGATATGTTTTACGGTTTTCCCACAAAAAAATAAAATATATATATTTTATCTAGTAAAAACAAAATCTAGTTTTTCATCGAATCGAAAATAAATGTTTTTCGTGACCGTCTTTGTTTAAAAAATGTAAATTATGTATAATAATTATTATTTAGTGTCTTTTGACAATTAATTTTTAACTTTATTATAGTTCATAAATATTCATATTTGGAACAAACAGATATCTCGTTTGTATTAGGATTTTGCAAAGAAAATTGTTTGAAAAGTGTTAGATGTTGTTTTGATTTATTTTATTAATTGATATTATTTAATTTTTATTCAATTGAGTAAGTTTATTTACTTATTAATGAGTGCATAATGAGTATACTATATTCATATTTTACTTTTTTGTGCAAAAACCGTACAAGATATCAAAAACTCGTAAGAGTCAAAAAAGTTTTTAAATCGAATGCCCTTTCAAGTAAAGTTTTTTGGATTTTATTTAATGCACCAATAAAAAATATTGTAGTTTTTAAGTGGTGGTACTACTGCTTTTTATACTTCCTGTCAATCATTAATGGCCAAAATAACTAAAATGATGTATGATATTATGGTACTTATTACTAATAAATTTCATTAAAATCAAATAAAGCATTCAATTGTTATAAACAAAAGAAATAAAAAAATTTGAAACTTGGAAGCCAAATTCCGGCTTAACCGTAAATTTTTGGATATAGATAAGTTGCGTTAAATCATCATATTTTGACCCCAGGAATCTATGGTCCAGCCATTTCCCCGCATTAACGGGACACCCTGTATATATATTATTTAGTTTGATGTTTTCGCGGGTATGGTATGTTGTAGCTGGTTTTCGGGTTATACTCCGCGTGGTTTGTAAATTATATTCACGACGTTTCGATGGTCTCTCTGCCATCTTTTTCAAGTGTTTACTCTTGTTTGGTCAAGGTAATACTGGTTTGCTGTCTAGTTAGCGGATTATTTATATATGTAGTCCCTCCCCTCCACCTGCATTTCTTCTTGTTTGGCTGCGCGTCATTGGCCGGTTTGTAGTTGTTTGTGCGCGTGCGTGTTGTGTATATGTATTTGTGGTGTCTATGTTAGTACGTGTCCGGTGATTTTCCGTTCGAAGAACCGGTTTCCACGTAATCGGCAGGCGCTGTGAGTCATCTCTTCGGTTCATTGACCTTGGTCGTATCTCGATCTCAATTGCCTCCCGAATAATTCGTTCATTTAGATGGCTTATTCTTGCAAGGGTTTTGGTGTTTTTAAAATCTATTTTATGGCCCGTTTGTAGGTGATGTTGTGCCAATGATGAAGTAGTTTGTTTTTGTTTTACAGAGTTTTTATGCTCATCAATTCTTGCCGAAATTCGCCTGTTTGTTTGTCCTATGTATGTTTGGTCACAATCTTTACAAGGTATCTCATAAACTCCTTGATTTTCGTGTGGAATTTGGTCTTTATGTTTGTCTGTCAGGTTTTTGATTTTAGTTGTTGTTGTAAAGGCTGTTGTTATTTTGTGTTTTTTCAGAATTCGTGCAATTTTATCTGTTGTGCCTTTTATGTATGGAAGCGAGGTCCTTGCCAGGGGTTGTTCCTCTTTTTTATTACGTGTTCTTGTTCTCATAACTTTATTAATGTGTTGTGAAGTAAAGCCGTTTTGGATTAGCGCCTCTTTTACTGTTTGTATTTCTGGCTTTTTATTTGTTGGATCGGCAAGACGTTCTGATCGCGTAATAAGTGTCTTGATTACTGATTGAAGTTGTGCTGGATGGTGGTTGGAATCTGCATGTAGGTATCGGTTTGTGTGTGTTTTTTTCCTGTATATAGTATGGCCTATTGTTAAATCTGGTTTCTT
>CAXAKX010000409.1:0-18819 GCA_963969525.1 Ontholestes murinus | reverse complement strand
CTGCGCAAGCAGTATTTTGTAGATAATTTAAGTCAATATTATATTCTTATCCACCAGCAACCACCACTGCGTAAGCAGTATTGTGTTGATTTACATGATTGAAATAATTTTCATTGGTTTACTTATTTTATCTTCTCAAGTATTTAGAAACTCAGTTTCACCTCTAGTTTTTAAATCAGCAAGTTTCTAGGTAAACCAAGTTCCAACAAGCCACTTTTACAGACACTACAGTTTTTTCCACAGATGTCGATGATGGTTATATGTATCTTTGAAAGCTTGTCTTTCTTAGTTTAATACCTCCTTGCATGAAACTTTTCTGTTCTTTTTTTCCAAATTGGACATCCACATAATTTCATACTATTTATACAATTTTCCTAAATGAGTAGGTTTATGAATGTAATGTTTACAATCGTATTGGTGATAAACCATCTATAAAATACTGCTTGCGCAGTCATTAAAGTCTGATCCATAAGTATCTTCTTGATGTAAATTATATGGAAAATACTGCTCGCGCAGTACTTTTTATATACTGGCATATATCACTGCGCAAGCAGTATTTTGTAGATAATTTAGGTAAATATTATATTCTTATCCACCAGCATCCACCGCTGCGCAAGCAGTATTGTGTTGATTTACATGATTAAAATAATTTCTATTGGTTTACTTATTTTATCTTCTCAAGTATTTAAAAACTCAGTTTCACCTCTAGTTTTTGAATCAGCAAGTTTCTAGGTAAACCAAGTTCCAACAAGCCACTTTTATAGACACTATAGTTTTTTCCACAGATGTCGATGATGGTTATATCTATCTTTAAAAGCTTACCTTTCTTAATTTAAAACCTCCTTGCTCGAAATTTTCCTGTTCTTGTTTTCCAAATTGGATATCCACATAATTTCATACTATCAATACAGTTTTCCTAACTAAATAGGTTTATGAGTATAATTTTTACAATCGTATTAATGATAAACCATCTATGAAATACTGCTTGCGCAGTAATTAATATCTAATCCACAAGTTTTTATTGATGTAAATCGTATAGATAATACTGCTCGCGCAGTACTTTTTATGTGCAAGCATACATCACTGCGCAAGCAGTATTTTGTAGATAATTTAAGTCAATATAATATTCTTATCCACCAGCATCCATCACTGCGCAAGCAGTATTGTGTTGGTTTACATGATTGAAATAATTTTCATTGGTTTACTTATTTTATCTTCTCAAGTATTTAAAAACTCAGTTTCATTTATAGAACTTAAATCAGCAAGTTTCTAGGTAAACCAAATTCCAACAAGCCACTTTTATAGACACTATAGTTTTTCCACAAATGTCGATGATGGTTATATGTATCTTTGAAAGCTTATCTTTCATAGTTTAATACCTCCTTGCATGAAACATTCCTGTTCTTTTTTTCCAAATTGGACATCCACAAAATTTCATACTATCTATATAATTTTCCTAAGTGATAAGGTTTATAAATATAATGTTTACAATTGTATTGATGATAAACCATCAATAAAATACTGCTTGCGCAGTGATTAATGTTTGATCCAGAAATATCTTATGGATGTAGATCATTTAGAAAATACTGCTCGCGCAGTATTTTTTATATGCTGGCATACATCACTGCGCAAGCAGTATTTTGTAGATAATTTAAGTCAATATTATATTCTTAACCATCATCATCCACCACTGCGCAAGCAGTATTGTGTTGATTTACATGATTGAAATCATTTTCATTGGTTTACTTGTTTTATCTTCTCAAGAATTTAAAAACTCAGTTTCACCTCTAGTTTTTAAATCAGCAAGTTTCTAGGTAAACCAAGTTCCAACAAGCCACGTTTATAGACACTATAGTTTTTTCCACAGATGTCGATGATGGTTATATGTATTTTTGAAAGCTTATCTTTCTTAGTTTAATACCTCCTTGCATGAAACTATCCTGTCCTTTTTTTCCAAATTGGACATCCACATAATTTCATACTATCTGTACAATTTTCCCAACTGAATAGGTTTATGAATATAATTGTTATCGTAATCGTATTGTTGATAAACCATCTATAAAATACTGCTTGCGCAGTGATTAATGTTTGATCCAGAAATATCTTATTGATGTAGATCATTTAGAAAATACTGCTCGCGCAGTACTTTTTATATACAGGCATACATCACTGCGCAAGCAGTATTTTGTAGGTAATTTAAGTCAATATTATATTCTTATCCATAAGCATCCACGACTGCGCAAGCAGTATTGTGTTGAATTACATGATTTAAATAATTTTCATTGGTTTACCTATTTTATCTTCTCAAGTATTTAAAAACTTGGTTTCACCTCTAGTTTTTAAATCAGCAAGTTTCTAGGTAAACCAATTTCCAACAAGCCATCTTTATAGACACTATAGTTTTTTCCACAGATGTCGATGATGGTTATATGTATCTTTGAAAGCTTATCTTTCTTAGTTTAATACCCCCTTACATGAAATTTTTCTGTTCCTTTTTTCCAAATTGGACATCCACATAATTTCATACTATATATACAATTTTCCTAACTGAAGAGGTTTATGAATATAATGTTTACAATCGTATTGATGGTGAAGCATCTATAAAATACTGCTTGCGCAGTGATTAATGTCTGATCCACAAGTATCTTATTGATGTAAATCATATAGAAAATACTGCTTGCGCAGTACTTCTTATATGCTGGTATACATCACTGCGCAAGCAGTATTTTGTAGATAATTTAGGTCAATATTATATTCTTATCCACCAGCATTCATCACTGCGCAGGCAGTATTGTGTTAATTTAGATGATTCAAATAATTTTTATTGGTTTACTTATTTTATCTTCTCGAGTATTTAAAAACTCAGTTTCATCTCTAGTTTTTTAATCAGCAAGTTTCTAGGTAAATCAAGTTCCAACAAGCCACATTTATAGACACTATAGTTTTTTTTCCACAGATGTCGATGATGACTATATGTATCTTTGAAAGCTTATCTTTCTTAGTTTAATATCTCCTTGCACGAAACTTTGCTGTTTTTTTTCCAAATTGGACATCCAAATAATGTCATACTATCTAAACAATTTTCCTAACTGAATAGGTTTATGAATATAATGTTTACAATCGCATTGGTGACAAACCATCTATAAAATACTGCTTGCGCAGTAATTAATATTTAATCCACAAGTTTTTATTGATGTAAATCATTAGAAAATACTGCTCGTGCAGTACTTCTTATATGCAGGCATACATCACTGCGCAAGCAGTATTTTGCAGATAATTTAAGTCAATATTATATTCTTATCCACCAGCATACACCACTGCGCAAGCAGTATTGTGTTGATTTACATGATTGAAATAATTTTCATTGGTTTACATATTTTATCTTCTCAAGTATTTAAAAACTCAGTTTCACCTCTAGTTTTTAAATCAGCAAGTTTCTAGGTAAACCAAGTTGCAACAAGCCACTTTTATAGACACAACAGTTTTTTCCACAGATGTCGATGATGGTTATATGTATCTTTGCAAGCTTATTTTTCTAAGTTTAATACCTCCTTGCATGAAACTTTCATGTTCTTTTTTTCCAAATTGGACATCCATTTAATTTCATACGATCTATAGAATTTTCTTAACTGAATAGGTTTATGAATATAATATTTACAATCGTATTGATGATAAACCATCTATAAAATACTGCTTGCGCAGTGATTAATGTCTGGTCCACAAGTATCTTATTAATGTAAATCATATAGAAAATACTGCTCGCGCAGTATATTTTATATGCTGGCATACATCACTGCGCAAGCAGTATTTTGTAGATTATTAAAGTCAATATTATATTCTTATTCACCAGCATCTACCACTGCGCAAGCAGTATTGTTTTGATTTACATGATTTAAATAATGTTCATTGGTTTACTTATTTTATCTTCTCAAGTATTTAAAAACTCAGTTTCATCTCTAGTCTTTAAATCAGCAAGTTTCTAGGTAAACCAAGTTCCAACAAGCCACTTTTACAGACACTACAGTTTTTTCCACAGATGTCGATGATGATTATATGTGTCTTTGAAGCTTAGGTTGATGATAAACCATTTATAAAATACTGCTTGCGCAGTGATTAATGTCTAATCCACAAGTTTTTTATTGATGGAAATCATATAGATAATACTGCTTGCGCAGTACTTCTTATATTCTGGCATACATCACTGCGCAAGCAGTATTTTGTAGATAATTTAAGTTAATATTATATTCTTATCCACCAGCATCCACCACTGCGCAAGCAGTATTGTGTTGATTTACAGGATTTACATAATTTTCATCAGTTAACTTATTTTATTTTCTCAAGAATAAGTTTATGAATATAATATTTATGATAAATATCAGTTAATAAAAATGTTGACGATTAAGTGAATGCAATTAGTTCTTGCGGTGGTAGTAGTCGGGCGAGCTGGATTACATCGTTTACTGTCAAATTTCAATTTATCGGAATTCGGAATATAGGCCCGCAGCCATTAATTTCGGCCCAACATATACAAATGTCCTCATCCACGTTCGATTCCGAACACGTACCACCATCCAGAATCTCATTAAATAAACTATAGCTCTTCCCGTTTCACCCCACCAAATATTCCTTCGACGCTTGTAATAATCATCATTAAATTTATAGCCGAACTCACTACTGAGTGCAATTTTTTTCTCCGTTTTATCATCAAACGGAACTCGCCGCGTTTCGTTAATGAAAACAAATTCGGGCGGATAAATATAATTAGAAATTTTATCGATAAGTTTGTGTATAAATCAGGGCCCCTCGAATAATATTTGCACGGCCGCTAATTCTCCTAATAAATTTGTATTACATTTTGCTAAGCAATTGAGCCAACAGGCAAATATTTGAGACCGTCGAAATCGGTATTTGCCGATTCAATAATGCCGGTTTAATTAAGAATTATTTGATCTATCAAGTAGGTGTAATTTATTTCATTACGTTCTTTCCGTATTTATCTTACTGTAAAAAAAAAACAGAAGTATTTTATTAAAGAATTATGATTTATCTCAATAACTTCCTTGATTAACTGAAGCGATTATGGAGATAATAAAGGGCAATTTTTAACAAAGAATTATTGACGCCTTCCTCTCTCTCTCTTTCTATCTCTTTGCGGCGATAGTATCAAGTGTTCAAGGTTCCATTGAAATTTCTATAGGCGCACACAAATCAACTTTTCCCAAACCGGCGCGCGGTGGGGACTTACTTTTTGCATTCAATGCACTATAAAGTGTATGTGATTTATATCGAGGCCATATATCTCGCACTGCGCGTCTTAAATAAGAGGAGAAGAATGAATTTTCCCTCGACCCGAACCTAATTCGGTATTCACTTCCTACGCCCTTTTGATTTCATAAGAGAATATACATGCTTCGGTCGTATATATCGCGCCGCGGCGTCGCGTTGTTGACAGTTTATATTAAGCGTGATGGACCAGTTAACTTCAGATCTCTAAGAATATTGAATTATTACCGCAAAGATACGAATTAGATTGCCGGCCGTTGCTGAATAATTCATGCGCGTAAATCTGCATGACGTGGGCCGCACAGAAAGTGAAATGTGTTAGGACGTTGGGTAATACTTACATATACAGGGTGTTCCAAAAGGAAATTAATATTTGAGTAAATGCAATGAATCTGAGAGGCGCAGAGGATACGTCAAAACTTGGTAAAACTTAATTTAACGATTACTAATGGATGAAGAAAGAGTTCGTAGTTTTTCAGGATGTCGGTTAAAGTGAAAATTTCCCTGGCGAATTCATCTCCAGGACAGGTGATGTGAATTAGCCTTCAAGTAGTCCTGATTTAATCCCTATTGATTATTTCCTGGTGGGTTTCTCAGGCAGGAGAAAAAATCAAGGTAAACTTTCAATCTAAATCTTCTTCAAACGCTCAAAATTCTCTCGATAATCTTCTTAGTATAATTCCTACATCTATAAAATGATCTAGATCATTCTAAATGATTATCAAATGACTTCTGTATAATAATTTTATGATTTTATGACTTTGAGTGGTAATTAGATGATCTTGAATAATGACTAGATGATCCAAAATGATCTCCAATACAAGATCTTCAATCATTGACCTTAAAAGTGGATCTTAAATAGTTCGTAGTAATGATTGTATCATTTTTCATGATCAAAATTGTCAAATTATTTCTGAATAATCATTTAATGATTTTGACCGACGTTGAGTGTCAATTTGATGATCTTGAATAATCTCTAGATGATCTTATTTAATCTCCAATACCAGATCTTCAATTACTAATATTGAGAAATCATCTCATCCTGAAGGATTATCAAATGACTTCTGAATGATGATTTATGATTGTAAAAGACTTTGAGTGATAATTAAATGAATTTTAATAATGACTGGATGATCCCAAATAATCTCCAATATAAGATCTTCAATTACTGACCTTGAGAGATGATCTTAAATAGTTATAAGTAATGATTATATTATTTTTCATGATGAAGATTGTCAAATTATTTCTGAATGATAATTTAATGATTTTAAAAGATGTTGTGTGTCAATTATAAAAGATCATCAATTATTGACCTTGAAAGATGATCCTGAATAAAAATTCATTGTATTATTTTGAATTTATCTTGATCCACCGATAATTTTTAATGACTATTAAGATATGACTTTAAAAATTACTGAATGCCAATTGTATTTTCTCGAATCATCAGAAAACTATAAATTACGATTGACCTTCAGAGATGACCTTGAATTTTATATAATGGTCATTGTATTCTCTAAAATAAACACTTAATTTAAATTGGATAATCTTAATTATCCTTAAGATGATGTTAGATGACTTTAAGTTATCGTTGGATGATATTAAGTGCATGTTAAATAATCTGGAATAATAATAAACATTATGTAATCTTAAGTTACAAACAGACAACCCCAAATTATGTAAAAAACGTCATAAAACTAACACCTAAAAGAATGAAACTGTTTCTCAAGGTCATCAAGATTAATATTTAAAATTGTTTAGGTTTATTTGAATACTAAAAAGGATCATCCAAACACGTTTTGTTCAAAAGTCATTCCAATCGCCTTTCGATGATCTTTAATAAAGTTCGGATAAACTTATTTAATTTTAAAGAGGAATCGGATGACCTTGGATGACCTTTCAAGACCGTTTAATGCCTTTAAATGATCAATTTATTACCTTCAATGTTATTAATGAGGTTTTTTTAAGCAGCGTTAGATTTTTCTGTCGTGAATATTTGTTGACAAAGGATATAAAAACATTATGCATTTAATAAGAGAAGCTTTAATCAAATTTCAAAAATTCAAAAATTGAAAGATTTAAAAATTCAAAAATTTACGACAGTTGTTAGACATCAGACAATGGATAACTATAAATATGTGACAGATGAAAGATTCCATTTGAAAAATGAAAGTAATCAAATAGCAGATGACAGATGACAGTCAACACTTGACAGTTGACAGATGATATTTGACAGACAGATCAGTTATCAGAGAGCAGTTGACACAAAACAGTTGACATTTGACAGATGTCAGTTTTCAGATAACAGGATTTGACAGTTGACAGTGACATTCTACAGATGCCGGTTGATATTCAAACAGTCAAAAATACAAAATTTCAATTCAAACATTAAAAAATTTAAACGTTCAAAGAGTCAAAAATTTAAAAATTAAAAAAATGACAGTTTTGAGACAATAGATAACTAGAAAGATGCTATTTGGAAAATGAAAGTTATCAAATAGCAGTTGACAGATGACAGTTAACGCTTGACAGTTGACAGATGTAAGTTATCAGATGGTAGTTGATAGATAACAGTTAACAGGTGACAGATGACATGACAAGATTTTTTTTTTTTTAAATTCAAAAGTTTATGATAATTGTTAGACATTAGATAACTATAAAAGGGTGACAGATTAAATATGCCATTTGATAAATAAAAGTTATCAAATAGCAGTTGACAGATATCAGTTATCAGATAGTAGTTGATAAATGACAGTTAACAGTTAACATTTGACAGATGTCAGTTTTCAGATAACGATTTACAGATAACAGGTGTTGACAGTTGACAGTGATATTTTGTAGATACCGGTTAATATATAATAGTTAACGATTGACAGTTAACAGATGATTTGAAAACTCAAAAACTCAAAAATTCAAAAATTTTAATATTCAACTATTCAAACAGTCAAAAATTCAAACATTCATACATTAAAAATTAAAACATTCAAACAGTCAAAAATTCAAAAGATTCAACAATTTATATATGCTATTTGTTGGACATCAGACAATCGATAATAATATAAAAATAAAGGGGTGCCATTTGAAAAATAAAAGTTATCAAATGACAGACAGATGTCAGTTATCAGATAGTAGTTGATAAATGACAGTTGACAGATGACAGTTAACACATGACAGTTGACAGATGTCAGTTATCAGATAGCAGTTGATATAGAACTGTTAATAGTTGAAAGTTGACAGATGACAGTTGCAGATGACAATTAATATATTTGACAGATGACAAAAAATAAATTGCACTTTATACAGATACGTAAAAATATTTTTTTCTCAAAAATTCAAAAATTTAAAAGTTGAAAATTTCAAAAATTGATTTAAAAAAATATGACAGTTGTTAGACAGTACAACGTTTGAAAAATGAATGTTATCAAATAGCAATTGACAGATGACAGTTGTCAGATGATATTTGGCAGACAGACCAGTTTTCAGATAGTAGTTGACACATAACAGTTAATAATAGTTAATGATGACATTTGACAGACGTCAGTTAACTAAATTTCAAAATTAAAAAAAATTAAATATTCAAAAATTATAAATTCAAACATTAAAAAATTCAAAAATTTAAGTCACTTATTAGACATCAGACAATAGATAACTATAAATAGATGCCATTTATAAAATGAAAGTTATCAAATACCAGTTGACAGATGACAATTAACACATAACAGTTGACATATGTCAGTTATCCGATAGTATAGTAGTTGATAAATGACAGTTAACAGGTGACAGTTGATAGATGACATTTGACAGATGTCAGTTATCCGATAGTACTTGTTAATAGAAACGGTTAGGAGTTGACAGTTGTTAGTGATATTTTACAGGTGCCATATATCAGATAACGGTTGATAGAGAACTGTTAATAGTTGAAAGTTGACAGATGACAATCAATATATTTGGCAGATGACAAAAGATAAATCGCACTTTATACATGATACGTAAGAATTTTTTTTTTCTTAAAAATTCAAAAATTACAAAAATTTAAAAATTCGAAAATTGAAAAGTTGAAAATTTTAAAATAGATGACAGTTGTTAGACATTACAACGTTTGAAAAATTAATGTTATCAAATAGCAGTTGACAGATGACAGTTAACACTTGACAGTTGTCAGATGATATTTGGCAGAGAGATCAGTTATCAGATAGCAGATGACACATAACAGTTAATAGTTCACAATTAACAGATGACATTTGACAGATGTCAGTTATCAAAAATTTCATAAACTTATGACAGACATCAGATAACTATAAATGGGTGGCAGCTGAAACTTACCATTTGAAAAATGAAAGTTAACAGTTGACTGGTGACAGTTAACACATGACAGTTGACAGATGTCAGTTATCAGATAGTAGTTGATAAATAACAGCTAACAGGTGACAGTTGACAGATGACATTTGACATATATCGATTATCAGATAGCAGTTGATAATAAAAACAGTTAGGAGTTGATAGTTGCTAATGACAGATGTCAGATATCAGATAGCGGTTGATATAGAACAGTTAGTAGTTGAAAGTTAACAGATGGCAGTTGACAGATGACAATTAAATATATTTAGCAATAACAAAAGATAAATGGCACTTTATTGATGATACATAAAAGGATTTTTTGTTCAAAAATTCAAAAATTCAATAATTTGAAATTCAAGAATTCAAAAATTTGAAACCAATTCCTTTACTGATGTATTTTCTAGAAACTTTTAATTTAGCCTTATAAATTTCAATATCTTTCATTCGACTTTGTAGTGTTGCCATTTTATCTACAAGCACTTTAAAACAACTGTTTTTGGAAATGTGAAAAATACATCAATTTTAAGTTGATCTCGTGATTTTGAAATTAATTCCTTTACTGATATATTTTTTTAGAAACTTTCAAATTTAGCTTTGCAAACTTCAATTCCTGTAATTCGAGTTTGCAGTGTTGCTATTTTATCTACAAGCACTTTACATCAATTATTTTTGAAAATGACAAAGATACATCAATTTTGAGTTGATCTTGTGATTTTCAAACTAATTCCTTTACTCGTATATTTTTTAGAAACTTTCAAATTTAGCCTTGGAAATTTCAATTTCTTTAATTCGAATTTGCTGTATTGATATTTTATCTACAAGCAATTTGCATCAAATATTTTTGGAAATGACAAAAATACATCAATTTTGAGTTGATCTGGTGATTTTGAAACTAATTCCTTCACTGATGTATTTTTTAGAAACTTTCAAATTTAGCCTTGCAAATTTCAAATCTTTTAATTCGAGTTTGCAGTGTTGCCATTTTATCTACAAGCACTTTACATCAATTATTTTTGGAAATAACAAAGATACATCAATTTTGAGCTGATCTGGTGATTTTGAAACTAATTCCTTTACTGATATATTTTTTAGAAACTTTCAAATTTAGCTTTGCAAACTTCAATTCCTGTAATTCGAGTTTGCAGTGTTGCTATTTTATCTACAAGCACTTTACATCAATTATTTTTGAAAATGACAAAGATACATCAATTTTGAGTTGATCTTGTGATTTTCAAACTAATTCCTTTACTCGTATATTTTTTAGAAACTTTCAAATTTAGCTTTGTAAATTTCAATTCTTTTAATTTGAGTTTACAGTGTTGCCATTTGATCGACAAGCACTTTACATGAGTTATTTTTAGAAATGACAAAAATACGTCAATTTTGAGCTTATGTTGTGATTTTGAAACTAATTCCTTTACTAATATATTTTTTAGAAACTTCCAAATTTAGCCTTGCAAATTTCAATTCCTTTAATTCGAGTCTCCAGTGTTGCCATTGAGAAACTTAAAAATTCAAAAATTTATTTATGGCAGTTGTTGGACAATAAATAATAATATAATAATAAATGGGTGACAGATGAAAGATGCCATTTGAGAAATGAAAGTCATCAAAGAGCAGTTGACAGATGTCAGTTATCCGATAGTAGTTGATAAATGACAGTTAAAAGGTGACAGTTGACAGATGATATTTGACAGATGTTAGTTATCAAATAGTAGTTGATAATAAAAAAGACAGTTAGGAGTTGTCAGTTGTTAGTGATATTCTAAAGATGTCAGATATCAGTTAGCGGTTGATATAGAACTGTTAATAGTTGAAAGTTGACAGATGACAGTTGTAAGATGACAATTAATATATTTGGCAGATGACAAAAGACTGTATACATGATACGTAAAAATATTTTTTTCTCAAAAATTAGAAAATTTAAAAGTTTAAAATTTCAAAATGATATGATAGTTCTTAGACATCATGACGTTTGAAAAATTAATGTTATCAAATAGCAGTTGACAGTTAACAGATGACAGTTAACACTTGAGAGTTGTCGGATGATATTTGACAGGCAGATCAGTTATCAGATAGCAGTTGTCACATAATTGTTAATAGTTCACAATTGACAGATGAAGTTTGACAGACGTCAGTTATCAAAAATTTAAAAAATCAAAAATTCAAAAATTTATAAATTTGACAGACAGATCAGCTAGTAGTTGACCCAAAACATTTGACAGATGTCAGTTTTCAGATAACAGTTTATAGATAACAAGAGTTGACAGTTGACAGTGATATTTTACAGACACCAGTTGATATATAGCAGTCAACGATTGACAGTTGACAAACGATTCAAAAATTCAAAAATTCAAAATTTCAAAAATTTAAGATAGTTATTAGACATCAGACAATAGATAACTATAAATAAATGCCATCTGAAAAATGAAGTTATCAAATAGCAGTTGACAGAAGACAGTCAACACTTGACAGTTGACAGATGATATTTGATAGACTGATCAGTTATCAGAGAGCAATTGACACAAAACAGTTAACAGTTTACAATTGACAGATGTCAGTTATCGGTTATCAGTTGATAGTAACTTTTTACTGATTTTACAGATACCAGTTGATATCTAACATTAACGATTGACAGTTGACAGATGATTCAAAAATTAAAATTTTTTAAAATTCAAAAATTCAAAAATTGGAGTTAAAATTTCAATTGTCATTTATAATTTCAACTGCTCAAAAATCCACATTACAATTTAGAGCTTCAATTTTCGCCTCTGCTAACTACTAAATATAATTATCAAAACTGTGTTATAAAGTGTTATAATTTTAAAAATTCTTTTATCTACGATCGTGCAGAAAGTAGACGCTTTTTGCATCATTTTTCATTGTAAAAGTGGCTTTTTAAAGCACTAGTGCTTTTTTGCGTTTTTATTTCACGGTAATGTCAAATTGTTTTTATTGCACAGAACTGTCAAATCTGACAGATGAATATATTATAGCACAAAATTTCAACGAAAAACTTAATTCTTTATTAATTGATACAAATAACTAATAAACTATAAATAAAATATATAATACAAACCAAATGGCAGATTTAAGAACTCTGAAGATTTCATTTAATGCAAGTCGAAGCGATTACAATAAAGCGAACATTTTTGCCATAAATAATAATGGCGGCCGACGTTTGTGCAACTTGTTTACTGGTTGCTAAGTAACGCTTTCATTAGTGCACTGCGGGTAAAATATGTTTTCATTAATTGAATTATTGAAATGACATTAAAATATTACTCATAAGAATATATTCTTTGAAATCCTTTACGATCGAAGATACAATTTTGTAAGGCACACGTGTACAAAGTTTCTTTATTGCACTCCTGGCTTTAAAAAAACTCGCTCGTTCCTCGCTCGTGTTTTTAAACGCCAGTTCGTGCAATAAAGCATCACTTTTTACACTTGTACCTTAAATAACTATTATTCTCTCTGAAGGAGCAACTACGTAAAAATCACAATTCGTGTTTGGAGAAAAAGTTGTCTTGAATGTATTACATACAATTAATGAAGTCTGCGACAAGTTACAGGTTATTTTTTGGTAATTTTTTCACTTCGTACAAAATGCTAAGGCAACTATCGTAAAGAGAATATTTTGCGATCGGCACAATCCTGGATATTTTCATTGTAAAATGCACTATAATGTTTATATAAGTACGGAAAGATTCGTGGATGTAAAAAATAACATCGAATGAAGAAGTCTGAAGAAGAAATGAGGTACGAACTACTACGTCTGATAATCCAGGGAAAGATAGAAGGAAGGAGAGGGAATAGTTTATTGATAATCCGATAACTATCAATTTGGACTTAAGTCTAAACTAATTTCTGTAAAATTTGGGGTGCCACGATTATCTAATTGTGGCCAGTTTTGCAAATGTAACACTATCTGTTACGATCTAAATTTTACGCCATCGTGCCTAAAATTTTATAGTTGCTGAACAGGAGATCTCAGTGTTTTAGCAATTTACTATTCTATTAAAACGTATTATGTAATATTCATAACCCTATGTACACATTGCTATTGATTAAATAGCTTACATTTTCTATTAAAAATCAGTATTACACATCTAAAATAAAACCAGCGTCGGAACTAATTGGAACTGACGGTTTTATTACCGAATCCCGAAATGATATTAACTTTTTCACCGTTATTAAACTGCATCCACACCACCCACCCCCCGTATCTACCCACTTCTCCGCGCCGCTGGAATCGTTTCGGAATCCGGACGCTCGGGGGGATCGGATTCGATTAAGAATTCCAAATAACGCGCCGGCGGTAATTATCGCATTCTAATTGCCGGATCTGCTGTTGTCACTTATATTTGCATATTCCTTGCGATTACTGTCGTCTATGGTAATTATCGGTGGAAGATCCGCACTTCTAATGAGACTACCGTTTCTCTACCCCCTCTCGATGTGCAAATTGCAGACCATTTAAATCGAATCTACATTTTTTCCCTTTCGAAAAAACCTTTTTTCAGGTATCTAAAACATTTCGTGCAGTTATCTACTGAAAGGAAGGATATGAACATTTAGTTTTTCTTCACGAGAATCAAAGACCTTGATTAGAATAAGTGATTTGTTTAAACGATGGGTTAAAACACTTAATATGTCGTTCCATCAAGAGGTTAGTTCTACCAGTATCAATTATATTAGTCTTAGTAAGACCCATTGTTGTAGATATTTAATTATTAGAAATGTTTTTTAATTGATTATATATGGGTAGCCACTATTCCACCCTTAAATACCACTTAATTAGATAGGTAAATAAATAGCGTTTTATAATAGCAATAATAATACAAAAATCATTATCGTGTATTTAAATAAAACCTTCAATTTATAGCTACTGTTTTTATTTCGAAATCAATTTGCATATAATTTTGGAAGATTGTTGACCCACGCTGCATTAACTGCCAGTTTTAATCCGCTTAGTTCGCGGTCGTAAATATTAGTTTCAATACCCTTACATTCTGAAAAGGATGGCTAATGGTCGGGTGTAAACAAAACTCGACCGCTTCCTTTTATGTACAAACCTCTTTATAATAAGACCAAAAAAATACAAAAATATTTATTATATCAGTAAATTTTAATACTAACATAATTTAAGTATCAATTTAATGAGTATTAACATTTTATAATAAATTTCACTTCTTTGAGAATAATTTTAGATGGAATCGATGGAAATTAGCTATTATTAATTAGGAATTAATAATTTAAATAGAAATATCTACAAAAAAAAGTTGTAATTATTAGTGCCGTTTAGATAATATTTATTATGTTATTTTTAGGTATTTGTTTGGACCGTCGTTCCGAAAATAGCACCATTAAAGATTTAAGAAAGATTGCCAGAGTGTACAAATGGACGTTGTCGAAAACATATATAAGATTTATTATCAGCGGCGAAACGGTCCTACAAGTGGCCCGCTGGGAATTTCCCGATGATCCCAGTAGGCATATCCGACTCGTAACATGTATACAAGAGGTAATTACTTCTTCTGCGCGTTTCCGTTTCCGTTGCCATTTCCATGTTGATGGTTGATGGTAATGACTCGGCGAGAAACGTAATGTCTTACGGGATGGATTTATCTGAAAATCGGCACAATGGTTTTTGTCTATATATATATATCCGCACGAGGATTTGTTTTAAGGGCCTCCCTGTTGATTAGGTAGATCGTTAATAAAAGAAAGGTATTTTATATGAAACAACAAACAAAATATTAACGCTGAACATGTGCATATAAATTTAAAATATAAAACTATTATTTCATGAATGATTTTCTCATTTACCTCGTGGTGAAACATTGTGGAATAATAGGTAATAAAACTATTAGTTATTTTTTTGCAACGACCGTAGGGCATTTAACATGTTTTAAAACAAAATATTTTTATAAATTTATCAGAAGACGAAAGTTCTTCAGATTCATTTATCGTAAATTGCAGAAAATCAAAGCCGCTAATTACGTCTCCTTCGGAAGATATTAACATCGCTACTTGTGGCAATGAGCCGATTGACCTAGATTCAATGTACGACTCTTTTAAAAAATGGTCACCAATAACGAAAAGAAGAATTCAATTTTACAATTATACAATTGACGGAGAGTTGATAGAAAATGATTTAGAAACAAATTGGTTGCTTGATTTACGTGAAGATCAAATTAATTTGACAAATAAAGCATTAATAACCTTTCTTCACAATTTTATTTGATTTACCAAATGTACATTTCGGACTAATAGTGCTAATCCATTGATAATGGTCACTTTGTGTCCGAAATGTACATTTGGTAAATCAAATAAAATTGTGAAGAAAGGTTATTAGTGCTGTATTTGTCAGATTTAGAAACAAACTGTCAATTTTCTGTATTTTCTCTATTTGTGACAAATAATATTATCCAGCTTATAGTCCTAGAAAAAAATAGATATTCCAATAAATCTCAAGTCAATAATCATATTAATAACAACAATAAGAAGAGAAATCCTAAAATATTATGAAAAACTGTACATTCGATGAGACAAAAAGATTTTTTGGAATACTAATAATCATGGGTATAACACGAGTCCCAAAAATTAAATTATATTGGTCGAAAATGTATGTCAATGTATAGTAACAGAAGAAAAAAAGCAGCAATGAAGCGAGATCGTTTTTAGATATTTTGAAATATCTTCATTTTAACCATAATGAGGTAAATAATACTGGGAATTGTCTGGGCAAAATTCAAAATGTATTGGAAGAACTAACAAATAAATATGTGTGTTGTTAAAGCCGGCAGAAATATTGTGATTGACGAAAGTATTATTCCTTGGTGAAAAACCAAAAAAATTATGACATTTTGCCCACAATGTAACTGTCCATCTGCAATGTATATTAAATGTTTTAAAAATGTATAACAACAAAATAAGTAACAATCTGTTATAATTAATTAATTGTATTTCACTAGTTTTCTATTAAATCTTCAGAATGAAAATTCAATTGCGCCAATTTGTTTTAGGCTTAACTACAAAAACTTATGTTAGTGGAATCTGAAAATCTATTATTTGGAATTAATCTCGCATGTCTTTTCTCAAATGTAACGATAATTGTTAAATTTACAACAGTTTTCTGCAAAATCTTCGGATTGCTTTGAGAAAAGTGCCATTTGATTTTGGGTATAGCTACAAAAATTGACTACTACTACTGTCTCGTATTTTTAAAAACAAAATCCTAGAAAATAAAAAAAAATAACCACAAATAATGTCAAAAATCCTTTAAAACGTCAGAAAAGTTTTTTTAATTAAAAAGAACAGTAAAAAAGAACTGCAGAGAACATCAGTAAACATCACACAACAGCAGAATAGCAGAGAACATCACAGAACAGCAAAATGGCAGAGACGAGCAGGGAAGATCAGAGCAGAGAAGAGCGGAGAACAGCACAGTACAGCAGATAACATCCGAAAACAACAAAGAACATCAGAGAACATTAAAAAACAATAGAGGACATCAGAGAACATCAAAGGACAAAAGAGAACAGAAGAAAACATCAAAGGACAAAAGAAATCAAAAGAAAACATAAGTGAACAGAAGAACAGAGAAGAGAACAGAAGAGAATATGACATCAGAGACTAGAGAAGAAGAGAGAGAACATCAGAGAAAAGAAGATATAATAGAAAACGTCAGAGAACTTTGGAGAACAGAAAAAACTACAGATCATATTAGCGTGATTCTTTTGTTTTACCAGTACAGAATATCAGAGAGAATCATATGGCAGAGAATAACATCAGAGAAGAGAAAAGAACAGCAGAGAAAAGCAGAGAAGATAAGATAAAAGCAGAGAACAGCAGAAAATAGGAGAGAATGCTAGAGAAGAGCATAGAACAGCAGATAACATGAGAAAAATGAGAAAACAGAACATCAGAGTACCTAAGAAAATATCAGAGGACAGCATAGAACACCAGAGAAGACAAGAGAAAAGCAGAAAACATTGAGAACAGCAAAAAATAGCAGAGAACACAGTGAATAGCAGAATTTAAGAACAGGAGAAAACATTGAAAACAGCAGAGGACAGAAACAAGAGATAATCAGAGGAAAACAGAGAACGGAAGGAAACAGAAGATATTAGAAGAGAACAGAAGAGAATATGACATCGGAGAACATCCGAGAACATAGGAGAAGAGCATAAAACATCAGAGAAGAGACAAACAAAGAACATCCGAAAACCGCAGAGAACAGAAAAAAAAAACTATAGGCCATGATGAGATTCTTTTGTTTTACCAACACAAAACAGCAGAGAACAGAAAAAAACTACAGGTAATAAAAATGACTATAAGAAATTAAAAACAACACTCAGAGAATTTATGAATACATAAAATATGTAACTCTTATAATAATATAATATTAAGTAGTATATAAGCTTATACTTATTGTACACTTGATTAGATTATTAAGATGTAATATTGTATATATCAGATTAGATTATAAGATTAGGTTAAAGTTATTTTGACGCTATTTTCATTTTGTTTGTAAATGACACTTTGAAATAAAGATATATTCTATTCTATTCTATTAGCGCGCTTGTTTGGTTTTGCCAGCACAGAACACCAGAAAACATCAGATGCCAGAGAAGAGAATAGCAAAAAACATTAGAGAAGAGAACAGAAGAAAATAACAGGGAACGTCAGAGCAACGAATAGAATAGCGTGGGATGGTAGAAAATAACAGAGAACATCACAGAACAACACAGAACAGCAGATAACACGAGAAAACAGAATATCAGACAATACAAGAAAACATCAGAAATGAGAAGAGGAAAACAGAGAGCAGCAGAAAATAGCAGATACGATCAAAGAAGAGCAGAGAACAGCAGAGAATAGGAGAAAATAGCACAGAACAACACAGAACAACACAGAACAACAAAGAACAGCAAATAATATCAGAGAACATTAATAAAAGCAGAGAACAGAAAAAAAAAACATCAGAGAAACGACGTGAACATCAGAGGAGCAGTGAACAGAAGAAAGCAGAAAGAACAGAAGAAAATAGTATTTAAGTTTTAATGCTAATTTTACTCTGTAATTGGTCTTTTGGTTATTAGGTAAAAATAAATAAATATTACATCAGAAAACAGAGGAGAAGAGCAAAGAACATCAGAGAAGAGAGTAGAAAAAATAGAAAAAACAGAGAAC
>CAXAKX010000408.1:0-123639 GCA_963969525.1 Ontholestes murinus | reverse complement strand
ATTTTTGAGGGAGAGACAGTTTTCTAGAGTTTCTATCAATAGAATAAATGGAAATGGCTGTTACCTATTCTGTGTATATATGCGGAATATTCAGATTACAAACCAAACATAGTCAGGAACTAGATAAGTTAAATTATATTTTGTAAAAAAAATATGAATTATAAAAAGTATATCTATTACATAATATAATAATAATAATAATAAACGTCTTTATTAAATTAAAGAGTAGTATTACAAAACAAAAATGTAGAAAAGTATAGGCGAAGTTAAGTCAGCATCATCTGTTACTTTTCTTCCACTTAACCTATTATAATTAGTCCAGTTGAGTATACAATAATATAACATGAGTATTTATAAATATATACAAAAAAAGTTTACTCTTTTCACATACCTTGCCAATGTCAAAACTCATCTTGGAATTTGCATATCTGTATTTTTAATGCTGGTATTGTCGCAGATTTCAGGTTTGAGGGGATTATGGTGTGTAACTTATAAATGTTGTAAGTATAACTTCTAAGAAATAAGGCAGTTTTATGTTTCAGAGGTGATATTCCAAAACGCTTTTGACAGAAACACTCTAAGCTGTTAGAGATACCAGAAAAGAAAAATGTAAACACTACAGGCAAACTTATTGTATGCACCAACAAACTACATCAAAACTCATTAAGCTCACTAGCATTAAACTGCAGAAATCAACGTTGAAAGAAATATGTCGGGGTCTCATACAAGAAAACATACCACCAAATGTGTTACTTAATATATACAGTAGAAGCATATTCGAAAATACATTTATAGAGAGGAAATAAACCCACAAATAACTTACACTGCACAGACGATATTAACATAATAGCTAATAGCACAGAAGATTTCTAACACCTAATAAAAATACCACCTGCCAAAGATATGGACCTCAAAATAAGGTATAAATCAAAAAGCCTAATTAAACCATTAATACCGTTACTGATAATATGAGTAACTCACTATAAATCATTGAGGATATTAATAGCGTATACATTTAAAAAACTAGAGGTAGAATATAGGTGGCCTGATACACAAAGTTGAAACTAATTACTCTGTAACAGTAAAATGGATCTTGAAAATTAGTGTAATAAAATTATTATACAAGATTTATTTATTGTTCTATTGAAATGCTAGTTAATTTTAATAAAGAAATGTAGAAATAACAATTAACTTATCATAATCACCACCAGGAACTCATTAAACACGGATTATATGACGCAATTAAAAATATATAATTTATCAAGGATATGGTAATTTTCTCATAATACTTTATTGCGTGAAGCTTCAGCCGATTCATTAATATTATAATAAGTCCAGTGAATCAAGTAATCCGTCCGCAGATTATTATTATAATCGCAAAAGGAAATTGATTATTAGTATGTTGGTGAAGTAGTTTACCTATATAATTTTATTGTAACTATATAATAAAATACGTATTATATATATAATAATATGAATTGTTAAATCGTTCAATTATCATTGTATAGAACTTAAATATAAAATCATAATAAAATATTAAACATAAACCTACTAAATGAGAAGTAAATATGTGGCAACGCGAACGATGAATTGCATTACATGCGAAAAGAAAAAAAAATATTAAGATGGTAAGAGACGTGTAGGTGTAATTTTAGTACGTGGTGCCAACATTATTTATGCTCGCAATTATTATTTCTTCAATTACACGCTTAGAACCCTGTCGTAAAATAATTAATTAGGGGGTACTGCCGTGTGCGCGCACTGCGAGATTTACGCGCGGCGAATTTATCTGTTAAAATCTGTAGAATTATAACTCGACGCAATAAAGTACGTAAATGTCGAAAAATATGCACCTATGGCTATCTGCAGCAGTCCATTACACGCCGGTGTTTATATTTATGTTAATCGCCTCTTTAGAATTTATATTGGTAGTTAAGGATTCTGTTTTAGGTGATTAATATAAATAATGCATTTTCCGTGCCGATCGTCCATTTAATTCAGAAAGAAATATGCAATCGTGCATTTATTTATATAACTGCAGACCATATAAGTTGAATAAGGTGTGAGAATATGGTCGTTTATACATAAAATTGATATCATAATTATCATTAGAGATTATCTGTACAATGGTACAGTAGTAAAAATAAAAATAAGTAAGTAATTTCAGTATGTATACACACTAATATATAAATAAATATATGTTCACACATTAAACTTTAATTAAATGAAATCTACTGTAGAAAAGATTATAGATTTTTTCCACTATTTTCACCTGGAGAATCTTGGGTATCTGGTCTATCTCGAGATAACTGTGTTGAGAGATTTATTAATCTTCACTTTGGCCCAAATATGTTATATTTTATTTCAAAATATAGTTAATTTATAGTGTTATATCTGATATTATGACAATTAATATGGTTCATCTCTTCTTGCTTTTTCCATTGGTGGTTTTTCAGCCTTAAAAATATATATTATTATAATAATTTAATTTTTACGATAATAAAAATAATAGTTTTCATTCATCTGCTCACTTCATAATGCCATATTTTCATTTGAAAAAAATGGGAAATTTCAATTTAAAATATTTACCGTAAAATATTTATGTGTACACATCCGGATACATTTCAATCAATTACACAAAAAATCGGTCTAAACATTAATTTAGACATCAGATTAACAACAAAATTTAGAGCCACCGTTCTGATTTATTCACCAAAAAAAAAAACCGTCAACAGAGGCATTTTTTTTAGTGAATAAAATTACCATAAAGCAAATTCGATCCGATTGATAATAAACACCGTCGGAGATTTTCACCAGGCTTTCCGCAATTAAGTCCATCCTGTGTCAAAACATCGCAATATTCAAATGAGAGAGCGGCGCACACTCCGACGAGAGAAAGACAAAAATCGGCCGCTAATTACGAGTTATAATGTCAATAATTATAAATCAGGAACGTATTGATGTCTGAAATAGCGAAACGGCCCGTAATTGATAATATCCTGTGTAGATAAAACCCGAGGATATGTTCGTTTTTTTCCTATGTTGGTTAATTTCGAACATGGATGAACGGCTCGTGCTGGCCTAAAGGATGTACTAATGTATCAGACGCGTCTGGTGACTAGGCTGGACTTGTCGGGTTGTTTTTTTCCATTATTATTATTACGTTTACCTGTTTGTGGAACGGAGGTGTAACTTCTTTATTTAATAACTGGCCATAATACGCACTTGAACTCGTGCAAGAACGTGCATTAACCATAAACATGCGGACGAGGTCTACGAACGAGGCGGAAGAGTCAACTGAAATTATCTTGATTTACATACTTTATGCACTGGGTGGTCATACTTACTCTCGGCACCGGGGGAATTTATCTAAAAACTTGATTATGTTTTCATGTTCAAATCATGATTTTAAAATTACACTAAATTTACATTTTTTAAAGTCAATTAACTACGACGTCACTTTTAATTAACAGTCTTCCAATGTCCTCAACTAATTGCAAGTAGGTATGATGATAGATTTTGGAAATTTGAAACTTCTTCAAGTAAATCTTTATCTTTTCTAACTTATGCATCTATAAAAGATTGGAATCCATCATTATTATATGCATCTTTTAATTACTTCTTCAAAAATAATTTCATTTTACTTATCAAACAGTAGAACTAATGTTATTTTATTAGAACAAAATATTAGGTATAATACTCCACATTAGTTTGTTAACATTTTACTATAGTTTTTATTTAATTTTTTAATTGTTCTTGTCCATAACAGTTTAATAATTTAAATATTTGAAGAATATCTCGATCGATTGCACATGTACTTTATCTTCCTCCACTGAGGCAACATAATTTTGAGATAGCTATTCTTTCTATACCAAGATTCCCACTCGTTGACTTGTCTCTGGTAGGTAATTATCAGCCACGATGAATAACTAAAATCGATTACAAACCTTTACTAGATAACCCAATATATCTCAACCTCCAACTCTGATCTCAACTATTTGATGCTTAAATAGATTATAGATTGCCTTTAAATTTCTGTTGTGAATATTTTCTTTGTTCAAATTCGAGTGTGAGTTTCTGTTAAATGTACTTTGGAGATCCAAATATACTTTTCATTGTCATATTTAAACACATTTGTCTTAACGCATTTGTACTTATACTTTTCTAAAAATATTGTGTGCACTACTAAAGGCGTTAGTATTTAAAAAAAAAATTGTAGTAATCAGGATTCTTCTTCTCTTGTAGCTTTCTATAGATACGAATGTGGGTTAGGGCTAAGCATTATTTGGCTTGCCTTTTTCTTTGAAATTATCACAAATGTTGAGGTCAGGTGTATTATTATCTATCATCTATTAGCTTTATTGAATTATTTAGGATTTTATAATTTCATTTTATTTATAATTGCAGTTGCCAACAACAGAAGCTTAATGGAAAGCTATTACGAATTGATTTAATGATAAATGGAATTTTCGCATTGTCTAGGAGCATTAGATGGAAAGCACGTGCCAATAAAAGAAACACCACACATGTTACTACAATTATAATAATTCAAAATGGTGATGTGGCCATCATAGTACTTTCCCTATATTTTAGAATTACTTGTAATATGATTTTTATTTAACTCATATAGTTTATTTGCCATAGGAAAAAAATGACAAAATGATTAATTTTTAATTTCTATTTGAACTTTATGAAAAACATGCTTTAATAAAATTTGTTCAGTTTTTCATTCTCTTTGTTATTATGTAATTTTGTTAACTTATGTCTTATTTTTCAAAATTTGAATTTGTTTGAATTTCAACTTTCAATTAAAACCCTTGCTTATGTTTTACTGGTTGGAGGGTAGGTTAGAGGACACCCACCCACCCTACATATGCATATTGACTTTAATTACTGATCGCCTCGCGGTTTGCAATAACTTTAACTACAAAATTTGAAAAGTCCAGAAGAAAAGTTATTTGAAAAGTACTATTACTGAAAAGAAAACCTTATAATTTAGAAGAGGTATTTGATAATATTCAGAAAATGTAAAGCTAAAAGCTAAATATTTATAAAAAACATTTTGAAACTTTAATTTAATTTCTAGAATTAAAGTATTACCAAAAATTTTAGAATTTTTTGTAATTTAGGTGCAAAAATCTTAAAATTTTGAAGAAAAAATTGCTAGAGATTCTAGAATTTTTTTTAAACCAAGAAAATAAAAATAAATCCGAAGAGATAATTGATGAAATATTACAATACAATATAATACTTAAGAAAAATTATTAAAAGAAATCTGAAAAAAGGGCTATAACACTCTAATAATCTGGAAAGGAAATGGTTGAAGAGAAACATTACGTTTGAGAAAATACATTATAAAAAAATCTAATAGTAGAAAGCTACAATTTCTCAGAATATTCAAAAAATTTTGAAAAAATCTTATAATCTGATACATTTTACAAACCAAACAACAAAGAGAAACCCTAAGAAAACTCTCAGAATTTAAAATTAAAAATTAATTTAGAATTCAATATAAACGTTAGAATTGTATGGAAGAAAAATATCAAAAAGTTATGGGAAAAAGAATTGAAAATCCCAAAAATGTTCCTAAAATATTTTGATAATATAATTCGGAAATGGTAATCATTTTTCATAAAATAGAAAAATAGTTTTCGAAAAATTTTGGATTCCAGAAGAAAAAGTTATTTGATGAGTATTACTGAAAGAAATATCTTACAATTTAAAACAGGTCTTTGGGAATATTCAGGAAATGAAAATTCAATTTAATTTCCAGAATTAAAGTATTACTAATAAAAATTTTTAGAAATTTATTGTATTTTATAAATTTTTACAATATTCCCATAAGATAATTCAGCAAATTTTGATTAATTATCTAAAAAAGAAAGAAAAATTGCTTAAAAATTCTGGAAATTCTCAAAAGAACCATGAAATTATAAGAGATATTCCTTAAAAATTATGTAGAATTCGATAGAAAAATTAGATTTTTTTCAAAAAGAAAATTGTAAGTAATTTGAAATAAATACTGGTATTTTACAAATAAAAACAATCCACTGAAATCAAAACCATTAAAATAATTATACACGGAAAAAACGTGCCATGGCATTCAGATATGAATGAGAGAGATGTAAAAATTGCAAATTGGAAGAGTATAAAAGCAACACTGACGAAAATGATGTGTCATTTTTTTTAATTCTAGAAAAATGAAAGAACAGTTCTTACAATATAAGAAAAAACATCTTACAAAATCGATAGATAAATGCAGGAAAAGCAACCAAAAATTAGAGGAAAAATTAAAAATCTCTGATAAAAAAGTATTAAAAAGATGACTACGAAAAATTTTGATAAGATAATTTTAAAAATAGTGATAACTTCTGTTATAATTGTAAGAAAATTTTCTGGAAAATTCTATAAATCCCAAAGAAAAGTTAAGAATATATTCTAGGAATTAATAAGATTTAGAAGAGACATTCTGGAAAATTTAGAAAATTACACAAATGAAAAGCTAATAAATTATAAAACAATTAGGAAATTATTTATTTCTTATATTACAGAAAAATTGATAAAATAAATTATAGTCTATCCGTTGGATCGTACGTCCTACGTAACAAAATATCGCTTCGAGAAACGACACAAAAACATTCAGTCTGATAAAGTAAACCAAATGCGTTAGAAAAAGAAGTGTTGAACACTTGATAATGACCTGCAAAGGTCGAAACTATAGTTGTGTCAAAATTGATAATATATTGTAAACTTTGTTTGTGTATATTATACAATAAATAGTGGTATAAAAACTTAAAAATTATTTTCATTTCACTTTTTAAAAATCTCTCATTAACCAATCTACACAACTGTATCTCATACTTCATCACTCTCTCCATTGCTTCTCCATGCACACGCATTCTATTCGTTTCCTGAAGCAAAATGTACCCAGGCGTTGATCTTTCAACCCCCAGAATCTGCATTCTCTCAATGCATTCATTCTTCCTTATTCTCCATGTTACTACACCATACAGAAAAATGGGCTTCACACACGCATTTCAAAACTTACACGCTAACTGGAACTTGCCTGAAACTATTTTCCTCATTTCTTTCTCACTATATTTTTCTGACTTTCCTCTGTACCCAATTGGCGTTCTCGTCATATTTACCTGTAAATTTACATATGAATTCCAAGTATTTAAATTCCTCCACCCTCTCAATAACCATCGCCTTTCATTCGATTTCACCCGCTCTTTCTGCCCTTATTTTCCTGGCATTAATTTGCAGTCCTCTTGTGCCCATATATCTCTCCAACTTATGCATTAGTTTTTTTTATCTCTCGTCAGTCTCTCGCCAAAAGCACCATATCATCTGCATATTCCAGCATCTTTTCCATTTCTTTCATAGTCTTTACTTCCTTTCAGTTAATCTTCTCTAAGTACTTTCCCATATTCTTCATAGCACTAGCACTATCCTCCTTATTCGTTTTCCTTAATTTTGCCCATCTGTATCTGTACCATTATTAGACCCTAAGACATTTTCCACATCCATTCTTCTAATTTCTTTGCTATTTATCCCCTTTATTACAATATAATCAATGACTGATGATCCTACTTGTCCCACATATGTTTTCTTGTGTTCCTAAACACCTTTAGTAATCATATCTTATCCCTCTTTTATTAACCAATCCCCCATTCTCCTACCTTCTTTATTTATCAATTTACCTAAAACATTCTAACTATTAATTCACCCTGATCATTTACTCAGCTCCCATTAAAATCTCCCCCCTCAACACAATTCATATCTTTGTTGCCTTTGTCATCCAGTACTTTTTGCACCTGAGAGTGAATCTGTTACACTTTCCCACTCTTTCTTCATCATCCATTAACCAGACCACAACTTTTCCTGATTTCCGTTCTTACGATCTAAATCCTCAGCTAGGCCTTTCTTAAAATTCTCAAGATCGATGAAAAGTCATGATAAACACTTAACTAACCCACTTACTATGTTTTTACCACTAAAAATTATGTAACATATATACATATATTATGGCACATATAGAAGATAAAATGTTTAACCTAACATTCACAAAAGAGTACATTTCATTTTGGTATAGATATTGGAATGATAAAATTGCATGTTTCAGTGGTACTTCCCGCCAGTTAGATCAATTTTTAGACTTTATTAACAATATACATAAAAAAAATTAATTCACCCTTGAAATCGAACAAAATAACCACATAATTCACAGGAATAACAAAATTGAATTTAATATCTACCGAAAACCTACCGATATAAATGTAACTATTTAATATAAAAGTTTACTGACTGATTGGGAGAAATTATTTAAAATAATATTTTCAGGTGTACACAAAGTCTGATTTACTTTAAAGAAAATACACCAATTTTCAACTAAAAACATTTGTAATTTGGATGATCATACCTTTCTATGTTTGGGCCTTTATTAGTACATTTGTGTCATCGTCAAAATTTATTATACAAACGTTACGCGGTGAGAGATAAATCATTTATAAATATTACGAAGAGGTCCTAGTATACTGCCTTGCGGGATGCCCCTGGAAATAGACAGAGCATCAGATATGACGTTAACTTTTTTATTAAAGTCAGGTAATTTTGTTGAGTGAGTTCTACCATGAAGATATGAACTAATTAGTTTTTGAGATAAACGACGTATGCCATACTGGTACAGTTTTGATAGTAGCAAAGGGAAGTTAATAGTATCGAAGGTTCCAAATAAATCCAAGAAAACTCCGCATTAGATAACCCCACCCTCCAACGAATTCCGAATGGTATTAGTGAAATAAAATACAGCAGTGTCTATGCTTTTACCGCTTAAAATCTGTGTCGGTTTTTAGAAAATAATTAAAATTTATTAAAAAAAATTATAATTTTTTTGCTAATAACTAATTCAAATGTTTTTGAAATTGTACATAAAATACTAATTGGCCGATAATTGTTATTATCATCTTTGTATCGTTTTTTGTTGACTGGTGTTATTATTGGGCATTTCAATTTCTCTGAAAAAATACCAAGTTTCATGCATGCATTTATTATATCACACAATGGTTTAGCAATAGTATCTATACATTGTTTTATGATACATACAGGTATTTCGTCATATCCCGCACTCCTCATATTCTGCATTTTTAATACTAATAATTTTAATTCTTGTTATTGGCTCAAGAAATATTGAATAGGAATTGAAAAGTATATTAGAAATACAATTTACAAAAATATTATATGATAGTTCATTTAAGATTTTATAGAAATATTTATTAATATTATTAACATGTTCTTTTAAATTTTTACTTTCAGGTAAAATATTTGTAGAATTATTCTTAAAGTTGACTATATCCGATATAACATTTTCTGCGATTCTTGGAAAATATATTTATACTCCAATTGATGCTTAGATATTATTTGAAAGAAAAGTATTATTTCTTTGTGATATATAATTTCAGGAGTTTCATATAATTTACGATACACATTCATAACGTTTTTAATGGAAAATGTTTATTAAAGCAATTCAAAAATATGGTAATAAATTTTGTGTACATGATATCAACTTCTACCGTGCTATAAATCTTAGAAAATAGTTCAATTTTGATAATAATGACAAAAATACTAGTATTAGTTTCTGTAAATATTATATATATTATATTATATATATAACTTTTTTTGAGTTACTTTTAGTTAAAAAATCTACAAAATATTGAGGGAGTTGTGCTGAGTGGTCTGAAATAGCTGCATGGATTACTGATGATACAAATCCTGTTTTAGCATTTGTAATAATCTTGTCGATGCAATATTGTGAATTAGGCGAAATATGTGTATTTTCGTTAATAGTGTAAATGGAATTAAATGAGTGAAATTAGGCAGAAAGACCTCTGGTCGATAGCCTTTTGACAAATTAATATATTAACACCTCATTCATTATTCATCATTTCAACGTAAATATGTACAAAATTTGTCAATAAATATATGTTACTACCGAGTGTAGTATACCTTTAAATTCATCTGCAATTTTAGATTTACTAAGATGTAGATGTTTACGGATGGCACCAGCGCCTGTACAACCGCGACCTTTTCAGATCTATTTGGGATCCCTATTTATCTCAGATGACCAGCTTTAGCTGATTAGTCCTAGTAGCCCTGTCAGAGGGGCTTGGGTGTAGGTCTCCGCGCTTGGGTTTGTATTGCCCATCTTTTGATTTCTAATCCTTGCTAGGCCCTTAGATTTACTGAGAAAATTTATATTAAAATTACCGAGTATAAAGAAAATATTATTGCGATTTGTTAGTATCACTAAAAGTTCAATTAATAATTCATAAAACCCCGATGTTTTGGATATTTTGATGTAATAACTTCAAAACTGTGTTGTTCGTATGTATATTGTTTGTATTACTCGTGGACTGGAGTGAAAATTCCGTTGTAGTTTTTTACTGGTTTTAATTAATTTTTTGGTTCAGAAATACTTGGTTATAACAAGTTCAGAAATTTCTGTTGGAACACCAATTTTAAATGGGGAATGATTGGCATTTTCTTGTTGTAGCTATTCAACCACATTTGATGCTGATCCTGGCATCACTGCATCTGCAGTAACGTCTTTATGCACGAGACAAAAATCCATTTTCTTTGTAGCAAATTTGCTACCGGTAGTCCTTTTGCATTCCCAGTTCCAATGAACGATTGTTCCAGGTAGCCGTGTTTGATTTTTTTATTTCATCATTACTATCATTTTTATCACCATCATTAAGCAGAGCTCTACATGAAAATGTATCCTTTTTTTGAGAAATTTCCATTTCTACTTTTCGTGGTTTTTGAGAAGTAATATTAGAGTTCTCTTTAATATTAACATTCACATAGTTTTAATTTCATAGGTTAAAGTATTAATTTCCAATTTTTGTTTCGAAATTAATTTATTTTGATTAATCACTCTTTCTCGCAGCTCCACCTCGTGAACATTAGTAAATTCAGTGAACACCTTTGTATGCCGCTT
Organism: Ontholestes murinus; assembly: GCA_963969525.1. Classification (NCBI taxonomy): domain Eukaryota; kingdom Metazoa; phylum Arthropoda; class Insecta; order Coleoptera; family Staphylinidae; genus Ontholestes; species Ontholestes murinus. Next base: position 112,640 of record CAXAKX010000408.1, on the reverse strand, counting down.
TTTTACACTAGTCACATTCAGGAACACCAAATTTATCATCAGATTTAATTAATGATGATGATAATCCATGTCACAAATACAGCATTTGAAGCTATTGGGGCACACTTTATTTAGATCGATTGCAGTATGATTTAAATCACTGTCTGAAAATAAGCGACCTACCTGCGCCGCCATTTAACACTAAAATAATAGGAGAGTACAATTTATAAATAGCAAGAGCATTAGAGAACAATATAACAGTTTGTGTCTCGCCAGTTGTATTGGTAATGAAAGAGTTTAGTAAAAGTTCCCTATTGGTTGTATGTACTATATTATGGACACTTAAGCTTTAAAGGGCTATTGGCAAGTAGAAGTAACTCGAAAGGACCGAGAAAATAGATCATTTATATTGGGAACTTAATACCTTAACATTTCGTAAATATAATGCCATTGTGGCATTTAGAAAACTAATAGATATAATACTAAAAGGGTTATTATACAAGATCTGTCTAATGTACCTAGAAAATATAATTTTGATTTTAACAAAATACCATACATAGGATAAGGCAGATTTTTATGGTAGAAGAATGGCTAGTTCTAAAGTATTTACATCTACGACGAAGTTTCTTTGGTTTATGGATCTAATTTTGACGGTTCCTTGAGGGGAATTGTCAATATAGCTAAATCATTAACGCTTAAAAGCAAATGTAATAATGAAACGAGAAATGTGAAGAGGTATTTTAAATCTGTCTTAAGTTTTCCCTTACAGGAAGAAAAAATGGTGCAAGAATTTATATCAAATTCAGAGCAAAATTACTGCATGACTATGCATGAAGTACTTGAAGTAGTTGGAGCATTTACACAAATCATGTGAAAATAAATACGTATCAAAAAGCAATCGTAGAGAGGGTTTAAAGTTTGTCTCTGATACTAAACAACGAGACCATACCAGAAAATTATAAAAACTATAACAACCTGAAATTTAGAAATAGGTTTATTATAGAAGACTGAAGAAAGAAACTTTGTGAAACATAGATGTAATTCTAATATACCATGAGAGTAATTGCTTTGTAAAATATGTATTTTTTTAAGAAATAAGTCCAAAGATGTATAAAAAATATAAGGAACTTGTAATGTTTATTACATGAAACAATGGTTATCAATAAGGAGAAATAGTTTGGTTATTCAAAGATGTCGAGGCCTCTCCTCATAGAATTGGCCACACAAAATTGAAAAAGGAATTAACAACGTAGTAAACCTATCATTTCTAGGTATAAATATATTACAAAATAAGAAAATATACTCAATTTTTTTGTAGAGGCTGTAATTAAAATTCACCTTGGTTTCATTACAACTGCAACTTATATACTAACCATGCATATGACGGAGATTGTTAGAGTTAAACCTAATACAGATTCTCTACTGGCGAATTATTAAAATTAGTTTTTTCATTTAATAAGATATGATGTTTGTTGAATTTATTAATTGCTAGCTGTTTTAGTTAATCTAATTTTCTGCCTTCTCTTTCCAAGTTTTGTTTGAAGTGATGTTGTCCTTCTCGAAGGTGGTTGGGGTGGTTTACTCCTGAGTGAAAATTAGTGTTTTATTAACTTAAATGCAAGTTTGTGCTGTATTAAATCAAAACAAATTAAAAGAATTTATAGTTTAGTACCCCCATCAATAAACAAGAGTGTATGGTGTAATTTAACATTATTTTTTCCAAGTATATTACAGTTATCAGAAAGGTTTTGAAAAATTAAACGCCGCTACAGGAAGTGCAGTTCAGCTGAATATTGGTATCATGTATTCTCTAGTAAAGAAGTGCAAAAGCCAACTTACAGATGTAATGCACTGAGAAATGTGGCTATTTCAAAGCTATCCTATGTGATTTAAAATAATTTCAATTGAAAAATATTTAAAAGCTTGCGATATACACGAATTAACATCAGTTTATACTATGCAGTTTTAATAAAAGTGTGATTCATTATAAAATGACTGCAATTTCTTCCTTGGTCCAACAGCAGTACTGCGAAGACATATTCATTTCAACTACTACTTCAATAATTGTTAATTCTTTTTGCTTTAAAAAATGGTATGCCACAACGATTTACTGAAGTCATCTCTTATTACGATGATGTATTTATTTCTTTGGTGATACTGGTAACATTGTTCAGGTTATTTGCGTTGTTTCAAGACAACATAAGTCAGATATTTGCGTAAGATCCTTTTGAGGTTATAATATGCCGCATTTGGCTAAAACAATGAAGAAATATTTTGAGATGAGCTTCAAGAAACAAGTTTCTCATTGAAGAAATTGTGAACTCATTCCATATGTGACTGAATTTTTTGTTGATATTAATAGATTTTATGTACCATTTTGGAATGTTGAGTAAAAATATTGGAATTAATAAATGATTTTACTAATATGTTTAGCAACGAATTGATAAACTCTTTACATTTTCCTAGAAAATAGTTGAAAAGATAATTCATGCCCAATCAGTTAGTCTAATTGACGTCAATATTACAAAATATCCCGACCATTAGCATTGTTATTTACTTTAAGCGGTATTATAATAAATAAATAATATGTATCGTGCTTGGGCAATATTCAACGGCGAACAGTTCGTGCTCGGTCACCAATTTACAACTTTATGTCATATGTAAATCTGCGCGTATTAATTAAAATCGCTTTAATGCCCTGCACGCAATTAATATTTTCCCTGTACGAGGAAACAAATAAACCCGATAAATTTCGTAACGTGGGTAATAATTGAAACGGGGAAAACGTGCCGAATAAATCTCCGCATAAGTGATTTTAATAAATACTGGAAATATATTTATTCACCGCATTGGAAAGTCATATTATAATGAACACCTGTTGGGATTTTTATATCATTATATCTAAAGGAATTATTAGTGAAGGTATATATATTTTTAAACGACGATTTCCTAACCTTAATATTTCTGATAGAAAAACTTTCCAAGGTACTCATCAAAGTCTTCATGAAATAGGAACATTGTAACGAAGTGGAGGATCAAGAAGGATAATGGCAGTAAGAATGGTAGAAATGGAAGAGAATGTGCTGGATATGATAGAGGAAGATCCATGTTTTAATGTAAAACAAGGACTGTCTGAAAAAATCTTAAAGACTTTGTGTTGTACTCATATCACATTCATTGTCAATAGCGTTTATACACATTGGTTCAAATAGCTCAGCCACTAACGCTAATTTTGTAACCGATGAAGCTAAATAAAAAAATGCAAGTGTGAGCCAAAAATTCACTTAAGACACTTGAAGATCGTTTTTAACATCAGTTCTTGTTGAACTTTTGGAATGGAATTGTTAATTGGACTGTTATTTCTAACAGAAAGATTTACTCAAGAAGTGTACCACTGGATTTTAGTATGATTTCTTTGGGGTGTTTAGCAGTAACCTACCGTGACATACTCATGGCTGTTAAATTCCCGAACATAGACCCCCTAGATTATTTTCTATGTGGTTACCTTAATTCATTAGTTTACACTACTTTAGTGGAATTTACGGAAGACTTCCGAAATCGGATAACTGCTGGGTACGACATAATAAGAAATGACGCTGGTGCTTTTGAAAGACCTTGGTAGCCATTTATAAGATTATTGCATAGCTGTACGTAGTCATTTCCAACAGATCTTGTAGAGTAAAACTATAAAATGTTACATGTGATCTTTAGTAATAAAATGTTAAGGTCAAAAATTTTGTTATATCTTCAAAGCAAGGCGGGTTTCAAAAATCATCAAAAGACAAATCGCCCTATAGAAAAAGATACAACTAATTAGTAAAGTAGTTGTGAAGATTTTATGCAAATTCACTTCCAAAACAGTTCATATAATTAATAAAAATACAGGCTAAAGCATAAACAATATTAGATATTGGTTTAATTTCCTTTAAGCCTTGTAACTAATTATGGAGGAAAGGTTCCCACATGAAAAACTCAAATATTAATTTCCAAACAGACAATCCGAACTTTTTCCATCACGCCATCCATCACGCTTCGCACATCCTTAATATTTTTACCAGTCGACCATTGTCGGCACATAATGCAAAATCAGAAATGCATATAATTATCAACGTATTGACATGACATGGTCTTGGCGTTAGAATTTCATGCTTGAAGAGGAAATTCTATACGCGGATGAGGAGGCGGCAACACACTAGACGTTAATATTTCACTTGATACATCCAAATGGGGGACAAATTCCAGCTAAAGTGCAACACCCACCGTTCTCACAATGCACATATGTAAATCTGTCGCAGTGAGTGTAATTGACCTTTCACGCTGGCAGCACACACATATATATTTTTCCTTATAACAACACCAGGTTATTTTATTTATTATCACTTATTTCAACAATTAAAACGCAATTTGTTGCAATTATGATACGTGTATTCCGACGGGATTAATATTTGATTTCATAATGAGCTCACTGCTAATAGCACTTTGTTATGCGCAGATAAAAATTGTAAGTCGTGAATATATATGCATGTGTAATGAGCGAGCCGTTTGTAATTAAGTGCTGTTCTCATATCAGTTGATGGCATTGTTCTTGTGCATGGGGCTGATGCTGTGGCGGTGGGAAAATCGAATCGATAAATTATGAAACGTTGACGTTAATTGAATCATTGACGATTATTACGTTATTAATATTACATTAATATACTCCTTAGAAATATGCATCATCAGTAATTTAAAAAATAACGAGGAGAGGATTACACAATTTAATCAAAATAACATCTTAGTGATATATTTTTAATTTTTAATTCTTTAAACAAACGAAAAGTTAATGCTGGCTTACTTGTTATGTTCATCAAAATTTGTAAATTAAAAGAGTGCAATAGGTAGGAATTTACGCATTTGTAATAGGACAAAATTTAAAAGGTATTTCATAGGTTCTTTTTTCAAGCAATTATTTTAGAGTCTTGGAATAGAGGTTTACTTTCAAAAGTTCCCCAGAGAAGTGTATTGAATAGCTTGTAGGGAATTTACTAGATTGGAGATCATTTTAAGAGTTTACATTTTACCTACTTTCATATGGTATAGCACAGATTTAAATTTTTTGTATAAAGGATACATCTATATTCCAACGAGAGGCGACATATCGATAAATATATATTAACTGGTGTTTAGTTGATTTCCTTAGCATTTTCTTCATGTTTTCTCATGCCTTGTTTCATTTTATGTTTTTATATTTTATTGATGGATCGTGAAGTTTTTTCAGAAAATTTGGAATCAAATCGATTTTTTGGATATTAAATAATATAGGAGCAAAAATGTATTAAAATCTTTTACATTGTAGAATTACTTTTGTATCATTTAATGTTTTCAAGGTATTAACCAGAGGAGTAGTTGTTTCAATAAATGACTTGTTTTTGTAGTCTTTATAAGACTCATTTGTTGTAGATTTACCAAATGTTTTCGTATTTTTTTCTATTTATTAATATAGGAGTAGTTTAGAAGGCATAACATTATGGCACTTTAAAAAATGTTTTCATTTAAATCAAGAAAACCCAGATTGTGAGGATTCTTAGATTGTTAAAGAAATGTTATTATTGGAATAAAAACATAGGATTGAAATATTAATAGTTTGTGTGAATATATGTTAGTAAAATAGATAGTAACTATATACGACAATCTTATCTATGATTTATAATACCTGCCAAACTTATTTTAAGCCTTAAAACATAATCAAAGAACTACATTGAATTGATTTTAAAATAGTTTATTGTTGGACTGTTCATTTTCAAAAAAAGTACTTAAATCTAACATAAGTACTTCTTCTCAGAGAGGAGAATATATTATGCCAACTTGATCATTAAGGATAAAAAAACCAAGACCCGTTTTGGCCTTATACATTTTAAGAGCTTTCAGTAAATCGGTTTTGTGACCTTTACCGATAAATATTACAGAAGGTACATCCTTGTCGAAAATATGATTATTATCTTATATATGATTTGCAAAGCTGTATTTATTTAAGCCAATCAATTTTTCATATTTTTTAAGCCATGTTTCAAAGTTTTGATCGCTGTAATCTTTTGCAGCAAAGTAGACGATAATTCCTCTTTTGGAGTAAACTTCCCGAAATACAATGTTGCTAGCAAACATCGTCTATTTGACACCCGATTAGCTCCCCAAAACCTTAAGCCACAGTAATCCGCTTGGTGTTACTGTTTCTTTTGAGGAGAACGGCGACCATTTCGCCTGAGATCCGACTAGAAAATACCTAGTATAAGGATGTCCATAAGGGATGTCCTCTCGTCTCATAAAAAAATAGGGTTACAAATTAAAATCGAAATTTTACTGTTGCATATAAAAGCCATATACTATTTTAAATTTTGCGTTAATAAGATTTAGTCAATTCATCATTTGAGATTAATATTAATAAAGTGTTTCGTTTTGATATTAGAGAAATTTTTCTTTTATAATACATAGTTGCTTCTGTTTAATCAATACAGGTCTACAATCTAACATTTACACGTCCAGGAGAGGGATATATAAATATGTTTGATTTTGACTGGACAAAAATTATGTCCAAAGGTAGAAAAGTTTAAAAGATGTAAGCATTAATTTTCTTTTATTTTAGAAATATTGTAATTATTCATATATATATATATATATATATATATATATATATATACAAGTCTAGCGATAAAATATTTTTAAATTTTATAATACAAAATTATGTGGAAGAATAAAAATGGATAAATGGTTTAGAATTATTGTTATTTAGCAACAACACTGACCACTAACCGGTTTAAATCTAATTTGGATCTCATCAGCGTAGAGCAATTGAATACAGGGAAATGTCTTTTTTAATAAGAGGAAGGAAAATTTATAATAGAACGCCTTGGAGTAGGGTAATATCAGACTTTTACCAACTAAAACCGCTATTCCGTTATTGATATTGCTGTGTCTCAAGCTAAGATCGTTAAGACTTTTTGTTAGAACAGAATAGTGTTGAACTCTTACCGACCAAAATTGTACTTCGAGGATCGATGATTAAGTGACTAGTCCAATACCATTGAATTATTCTAGTTAGGGTCTTGAGCGAAAAAGTGCTAAATGAATAATACAAATTACGGTTTGTCCTATGTGATTCTCACCTGATACAGTAGCATCGTTACCGACAGATTAACGAATTAACTGCTTGTATCTTTGATTTTTTTGTCAACATTGTATTTGAGGAAATTGACAGCAGCAAGGGGCTTATTATCGTTTCTCGTTAAAGATCAGTGCAGTGTCTCGGACTTCATTACATTCGGCACGGAGGTCTCACGGTGAATTCGAGAATTCTGCATGTACGCGTCATAGAGGTACGTTTTGTTGACGTTGCAATATAGAAATCTGGGAGGGTCTGCAGTATCCTCTAACAAGGGTTACATAGGTAAACTGGGGCCTAATGATTATTTTGTAAAAATTATTTCTGACCCTGTTAGCAATATTTGATTTATAGTACATTAAAGAACATAGCTTTGACAGTGAAGCTTTAACCCCATTAATCGCATGAGAAATGGTTTTCGTCCAGTTTAATTGCTGGTAGAAAATCAGACCGACTTATCAGTCCACTTTCAAAGTGATCTAGAGCTTCCTACGTGGGTTTTAGTTGTTCCTCTGTATAGGAGAGCAGTATCATATATGTTTTGACAAGATGGAGAATCGTGTTTGGTCGATCCTAATCCGAAAGCGATCTAAATACAACAATTATAACTGAAGTGTGTTTGTTGTGTAATAAAGCGTTAGAGTGCGACGTTTGCAAGTGCGTAATATACGATATGGACGGACTCAGTATATCATCATACTTGTACTAAATCTGAGGAAAATTTAGCCTTATTGATTATGCTAAGTGTGAGAGTAATGGTACACAAAAATTCACTCTTCAAGTCCTAATTGAGTTGAAGAAGGATATAGCTCTTCTAGCTGTGAAAGTAAGTAATCAATTAAGATTTACTTCCAAGTAGAATAACAAAATAATTGCTCTAACCCAAGAACTTAACCAAATAACACAAAAAATATTTCTACGAATAAGAAAACTCCTAGCAATAAATACGATAACATTATAAAAGATGGAGCTACATGTGACAAACTGTGCATAAATATAAATCATGATAATTTCGATGAAATTCCAGATATACAAAAAATGGATGTTGCTAAAACAAATCTTTCAAAAATTAAAACCACCGTATCGAACAAGGTAAACGACCCCACGCAAAACAACAATTAATGTACAAACGTTTCTTGAAAGAAGAAGAGTCCGCCCTTTAAACTTAATGGTAAAAGCACTAATCTAGACCTACTTGTAGCTGAAGTCACGTCAAGAAAATTGAGTTTTATGGAGTTTTGTTTCAAAGCTCCAAGAAACTGTCGAAAAAAAATTGTACAAAAAGCGGGAAATTTTTCCATTATAGTCGAGAAATTGGACCCTAAATACGAAAATGCATCATTTAAAATTGGTGTCCCTACTGCTGAGAAGAAAATAGTCATTAATGAAGATTTCTGGTCCAAAAATATATTTATTATTTGGTTCATCTTGAAATCCAAAAGTAATAAGAACTCAATTTTTCTGGATCATCAAGAAATAAAACTGAATGTCTTTCAACTGTATTAACCCCGCATTATTAGAAGTTTGATGTAAAATATTATGTATAATGGAGCATTTCCTTACACAAGAACAGTTGGATCTAACAAAAATACTACGCTTCAGTTTATTATCAAGTATTTGTCGCAATGAAGAAGAGCACGGAGGAGTAGCCCTGTAGGTCTCAGATTTCATGGAAGCCACACCGTTCGATGTGGGTGCATTTATACAAACTAGAGTACTGAGCTGCGTAGCTACAAAAATCAAAATAAGTCGACAAACTATCATTATAAAAGGCTTATACACCAAGCGAAGATATTCAAATGTTCTTAGAATTATTGGAGAAATTATTCGAACATTTTTTAAATCAAAATATTTTTTTTATAGCAAGTGAATTGAATATTGACAAATTAAAATGCAAAATGTAATATTATATTTTAAAAACACAGTATTAACATTTAATCTAAAGTATCTTGTTAACGAACCCATAAGAATTTGTAAAACCACGCAAACCTATATAGACAACATTAATGCTAACATTAACTAAGAAATAAAACCTAAAATAATACATAATACATTATCGGGTTATACAGGACAATGATGTTAAAATTAGCTAAACGGCCGGCAAAAACAGTATTTCTAATGAATCATTTTCTGGAGTCTTTTATACTGATTGTCCAAATTAAAAATACAAACATTTTATTGGCATACTTCTGAAACACTTAAATAAACATTTTCATCTAAATCACAGGTTATAAATAGAAATAAGAACAAATATTTTAAAACAGAGGCAATTCTAAAATGAAAACAAAGCTATAATATACTATGTGATCTCTAAATATAACCCTGAATATATAGCCCTATATAAAACAGAACAAAAATGTATAATACGCTACTGATCTGAAAATAATAGGTAAATGTAAATCACTTAAGATACCTGATAATGAGGAGGCACTTTGGTTAGCAAATGAATTCAAAAACTTATTTAATTACAAACATTACACATAGTTTTATTAACGACCCTCCTGCAGGTCCGTATTAAATTCCTATGTATATTGTAAAACAATGTAAATATATAGCCCTTTAGTAACATTATTAATTCCTCTCTAGAAACTGGCATATTTCCTGATCTACTCAAAACAACAATTATAATATCAATTATTAAAACAAGTGACAAAAAAAAATACGAAAATTATTTTAATCATCTTTCAGTAGATATAAAAAACATTAGAAACAAAACAAAACTTACAACATTCACTATATTATGTAATATGGAACCGTATAGTACAAGGGATTTCTTCAGATTCAAGTTTGATTCTTAAATTGATATTTTTTTAATTTTTATTTCTCCTGATGTTTTATGCGTGTATTTTATATACAATGTAAATAAAATGTTTACTTTCGATTTTAACCAAAGCAACGTGCGAAATGTCGCTGGTGTAAATATTATACAAGGCTGAAGACAGAACAGAACCCAGTGGAACGACTACTTATATCATACGCACGATGGAGAACTTCCTTTTAGAATGGAAATCGTACATGATTCTAACTAGTTATTCTGGGTACTTAAGCCCTATAATTTTATTGATAGAGCCGTCGTGCCTTAACTCTGTTTAACGCATTTGAGACGTATAGGAAAACTACGGCACTCTTTTAGTGAGAAAATCCTGAGTGATTATCAATCATCCTTCATAATTGATAATGCCTAAAGTCTGGAGAAATCTTATGGTCTTTAGTAAACTCCGATTAAAGCAAGAGCAGGATTTAATTCAAAAAAGTTTGCGTAAAACACTAAGCAAGCCAATTGGATGGTGGTTTTGGGAAAATTTTTGAAATTTTCTCACCTTGAGGAGCTTTTAAACAGATTAAAAAGAGGTCAATCTGCTAGCAGCATTTACTACATTAAGCAGAGACGATCTACTCTCGTAACCAAAGTTTGACATTAAGGTGTAAGTACCGCCATGACCAGGAGCTTTCTAATTTTTGAGATGTTTGATCTGCTTAGCAGAACCTTTCCCGATCGTAGTTAGTAATATAATTTCTGACGGATCAGTAGCTAAAGTTATCGTTATCACTTGGGTTTAGAGTGGATATGGGGAGTCGGTGAAAGCTTCTGCTTTGTCGCTATCAGAAAAAGCGAGTTCTGCCTCTCCATATAACGCTTGGTTTCTGGGATTTTTAATTTTTAAAACACTCGAGGGATTTCCCAAGAATGTTTTAAAAATTTTCTACATTAGATGTAGTTGCTTGTGATGCTCGTACATCGACTCAAGTCGACGACTCTCATTACGCAAGATGCGTAATTGGTTTCTCTCCCGGCAAGCGAGTTGTTTGGCTTCCGCATGGTATATTTAATCTCCAATACGAATGAGATATTTAAGCTAAGGTGAAATGTTGAGAGGATCTGTCTGAGAGGATATACTACAAACTATGGACTCTTTATGTTTCAAGGTTAATGATCGAATTATTGATTCGAAGGAGAACTATAAAACGTTCTACATTCATCTTATACTTAGGCCATATGATTGATTTTATGTATTTTATTGATCTCACTGTTTCGACTAAGTCCCGTATAATCGGATTATATTCGGATCTGTGATCGTTATTGGACCAGATCACCTGTGTTTCTGAATACAGTTGTAAACTGTTCCTGAAAACATTATAGTGAAAGTATATAGGTTATGTGTTTAATGTATTGTGATTACGCGTAAGTTAAACAAAGAAAAGCATGTAATCAATGATGATAAAGCCAGGCTAAATATAGAATAGGTAAAAATTACGGTTAACTACAAGTGTGTTTTTTTAAAGAAAGTAGAATTAAATAAAATTTGCTAATGAACATGTATAATTAAGATTGATTGATAATTAGAAAGAGACGAAGATATTTCATAAATCTACAACAATGAGTGTTACTAAGACTACAAGACTACAGATTTTAGTGAGACTTATTGTTGTAGATTTACGAAATGTTTCGTGTTTTTCTAGTTATTTGTTAATTTTCTACAACGCAAAGAACTTCAATAAAAATCATAGATTATTTAAAATATTGATTTGAAAATAATCATAAATTTTCAAGACAAGGGTAATTGACATAATTGACAGTATATATTAAGAAACTTATTAGTACTGAAATTTATGAATAAATATCATTTAAGAAAATTTTCAGATATATTTATTCACAAAATGGTAAGTCTGTGGCTACAATGTAGTCTTGAAACATTTGAAACAATAAGGGATAACTTGTAATTAGAAATCTAACACTTTGTTATGAAGCCACTCACATAATTTCTAACCATGAATGGAGAAGAGTATAAAAGGAGTTATTAACTTAAATCTTTGGAATAAAACCCATCACATATGTTATTGAATGTCAGAGTTTAAGATGAGAAGATTTACTCTTTTAATAAAGAAAAGAAATAGAATGTGAGATAAGTTGCCATTTTGCTGAATTCTGCCAAAAATAGAAAAATATTTAATTATAAAACGGAATACTCTAATATTATTCATCAGTTAATGCTTGTATCAAGAAGATAATAATAAAATGATATATTTGGAGTTTTCTCGATAATAGGCAATAATTATTAAGAAAACGGAATAATATCTTACAAATTTGAATTATTCAGAATGATGTACTCCAAAGTTCTATTTTAGGACTGTGATTTTTCCATTATTTATAAATAATTTATTTTTATTTGGTGTTGATATTACAATAAAATAAAAAAGCACAGATTTTATTATGACGAATGTATAAAATTCCTTGATCTTTATATTGAGAAGAAATCATACCTTAATGAAATAGTTATCTCTTTCCAAATTTTGTAAAATCTCTGTCCAGTAAGGTTTTAAGAACTATATTTCAATATGTAATTTGCATTTAATAAAACCTACTAGAATATTATTCTCGTCTGTGACGACTGAGTGCTGTATAATTATCAACCATATTCGTCCTGAATGGAGATGCATTATGATTTCAAATTAGTTTCTGATTTTTCTCGCTCAATGAAATCGAATGGATGTGGGTCAATAGGCAAGCCGTGTGTCGGCTTAAAACGAAATTGTTCCCAGCCACCCACAAATCGCATTGCTGAACAATATAAATCAGCATGTGCAAACACGGACCTGACCTTGCTAATAAGATTTTTAGCAATGCGATACCCCATAAATCGTATTTTCCAATAATGTTGCTCAACAATGTGCAAGTTCGGTTCTGTTGTACGTTGTCTTGTATCAGGTGCAGTTTATGTAAGCCGGCCGACCTTAGGTAATTATTTATATGTTACACGAGATAATTATTGGTGATCGCATGGTGTGTCTGTATGCATGTTTGTTTGTGTGTGTGTGTTCGCGTGAAAACCTATAAGGAGATAATAATGTCTATTATATACAGGGCGTGGCCGACGTAGGTGGCACATGCTGCCGCATAAAAACTAGTTGAAACACTTTTCGATACGTTTGTAGATATCGCCTTTTCTGTGATCGATTCCCTTTTCTAGATACAACACCACGCTGCATTATCGATGCCTCCTGTCAATTATATCACACCGGCCACTATGCGATACACATCGGACGTTGGATTATGTTTTCGTATTGAATTACTCTTACGGTATAACTAGATAAAATCGGAAATGGGAGAGAGTACCATTTATTTTATTGTGTAACGATGCATTATTGTATTTTAGTTATTAGGAAATATGAGATTTAGATATTACCATGAAGGTGTCATCTATTGTCTAAACGTTGCACTAGATTCCTATGAATAGATAACCACCGACTATGAAAGGGATCTGTCAACAGCGCCAATTAAAACAATAATAATGTAAACATTGATTATTGTTATTCTTTATCATGTCTCCACGCTAATGAGATCCAAAAAAGATCGAAACTGGTCCGTGAAAGTTGTTGAGAGGAAATAATAATTAATATGAGATTTATTGTAATGTTAAAAATTTGACTCAATAAAGTATTTATTCTTGCTGTTTTTGAAGTTGTGACTATTTTGATTTATAGAGAAAAATAATCTAAATTAAATATATAATGTATTTTTAATATTTTCTGTTCATCATAGAGCCTAAAGGTTTTAAATAGGAGTCTACAACAAGTTCTTTAATCTTGTATATTTGAAAATAACAAGGCGAAAATTTAGCTAATTTGTATTTTGCGAAAGCTTTCAATGTTCGTTCTTGTTCTAGTAGTTTTTAATTGCAACATTATTAATTAATCAAGTAGCTATATTTCAAATAGAAAATAATGTTTGAGAATGTATCACCCACTATCAAAAGAATTCTCTGCTCCACTTAAAGTGTACCTCAAGGCTCTACTATAGGCCCACTTTATTCCAGTCATTAATAAATGATTAATCATATAATGAATTCTCATGTATCAAATTATATTAATGATATTAAATTATCTAGTATAGCCCAAGTAAGTTCCGTTAACCGGTACTCTAGTAATAAATTGAACCTCAACTACAAATAAATATCCAATAAATAAATATTATTTTTTTTAATGTGGGACCTTGACTTTACCTTTTAATATCATTAGTTAACATCATGTTATAAATAACAAGACCCGTATAATTTTTTTATAAAATTGTAAATATTTAGATTAACAAAATAAAATATTTACTAAGGTGTTATGTGGGCGTATAATAAGTGGAGCTATTTTTTATACTCATTTCATACGATCAACTACATATGAAACAACCTTGGAAATATCGAATTTTTACTTAATATGAAATATTCGATAATCGTTTATTTACTAATATAAGGAATGATTATTCGCTTACTTTACAAATTTCAGACCCTGCTATGATTTCTGTCTCAGAGATACGTTTCTAGAATTTAAAGCAATTGGCTATAATATTTATTCGGAACTTATATATACTAACAGTATAAAGGTACGTTTGTAAAATTAGTAAAAAACGGAACGCTTGTCTAATAGATAAAAGAGAAGAATTGTGAAGCTGATACTGTTTTTTTGAGTCTTAGTGAAAATATTCGAACTTTTATCCATAAAAAAATCTAAGGACTTGAATTTTGGAAGCGCGAGAGATCAGTTCTTTGAAAATTAAATATTTCTAAAAAAAAAAACTGAGATCATCATCCTTCTAGTGGAATCTCCTGTAAGATATTTATTTGTGTTCTACAAATTTAGATGAAATAAAAATATATTTTGATAAACATTGATTAATGTTAACATGAGTCTTATTATAACTGTCGCCCTTGACAGTTCTCTTGCTATGTCTTTGGTTATCCTCCCAGTTCTTAGGAATTTACTGTGGTATATATCAATTATATGTAATACATTATTTTCGATATCTTTCAATGTCGGTTTTTTATATAATACATTATAGTGCCGTTAATACACATTACATACAACTGCATTCCTTCAATAGTTTTAAAATGTTGTAAACTTTGACCTAGACTTCGAGTTTGAATAGCCTAAATGGAAACTAGAGTCTTCTGTGTTAGCCAATATTCCATAGTTAAGTTTAAACAAATCAATAATGTTAAATATATCAAAACCACTTAAATAAAAAATTAAAAAAACTAATAAAACACACGGTTTAGAATTTATTGTTAAACACACACAGTGGCTTCATTAGGCAGATTAATAAAACATATTTATTTATTTATTTATTTATTGACGGGATTACTCCCTTTAAGATACAAAAAAAACATATTATAAACACTTCATAAAATGCGATACAATATACGCTTAAACATATACATCTTAGAATCCAGTAAAAGTAGTATAAATTATATAATTATTTGACACCGTATATAGTCAATATTTACATACTCACACTTATATACGCATGCGCTTATCCCTAATAGTAATAATGCAGCTCAGCTGGAGTGTACGTCAGTAACAAGTGACCTTAGTCGTCTCTTGAATACATCCAAAGATGAGTTAAACAAACAGAAATTAGTATTATTAATTAGAGTATTTGCAATTTTCTAAACTCTATACATAGGATTATTCATGCAATATGTTTTTGTTACAGTTTGCAGCCTGAAAAGATAGTTGGAACGTGTGTTACAACCCCCAGGTTTAAAATAAAAATTTAGTTTTGCTAATAGTTCTGGACACGATATTTTTTCGTGTACAAGTTTGTACAAAAACAACATATCATTGAAGCATCTACGGGATTTTAGTGTTGGTAGCTGAAGTTGATGCAGAATACGTTCATATTTTATTAGGGCACGGGGTATACCCATTTTAAATGCTACAATTCGTAGCAATTTGTTTTGCACCTTTTCAATGTGATACGACCAATTCTCATAATGAGGTGACCATATTGTAGACGCATATACCAGTTTCTAGCGTACTAGACTTAGATATAATATTCTAAATGTGTCAACTGAGAACTGACCAGAAAATCTATTAATAAATCCCAACGATTTTAGTGCTTCCCTTGCGACAGTCAAGGCATGATTATGAAAAGTGAGTTTACCATCGAACACTACTCCCAGATCTTTAATTTCAGTTCTTGACTGAAGAGGTACGTCAGCGATAGTAAACCCAATCTTTATTGGTGCAAGTTTTCTAGTAAAAGACATACTATAGCATTTAGAAGTGTTTAAAAAGAGATCATTATCCTTGCACCAGTTGTCTAAATGAACTAAATCGGCTTGTAAAAGACTCGCGTCATGAAGTGAGTCAACTATTCTGAATAACTTAAGGTCGTCAGCATATACTAGGAGTGGACAATTTTTTATATAGTTTACAATATCATTAACAAACAGGAGAACAAAATCGGTCCACAGTGTGATCCCTGAGGGACCCCAGAGGTCACCGATATCGCTCTGGAGATGTATTCCTTGTACCTTACGTACTGAAGCCTATTCGTTATAAAACTTTTAAGCCAGTCGATTACACTATGTGGGAAACCTAGGATTATAAGCTTTTCAATTAAAACACTCTGGTTCACTCTATCAAACGCCTTGGAAAAGTCTGTATATATGACTTCGACTTGTTTATTATTTTCCAAGGCATCTGAAAGATAAGACAAGAGTGTTATCAGATTTGTACTAGTCGACCTCCCCTCATAGAAACCATGCTGTTCATTTATAATTATGTGTTTGCTCATATTAAAAAGCTGCTTGGATATTGTGTTATCTAATATCTTTGGTATTAATGCTTGTTTGCACACTCCCCTATAATTAATTACTTCACTGCGCTCCCAATTTTTGTATAAAGGTGTAATGTAACTGATTTTTCAATGATCAGGAACTTGGCAATCTTTCAGATATTTGGCGAATAGTAAGTGTATTGGAACAGTTATACTGTACAGGCATTTTGATAAAAAATAATTGGGTACCATATCTGGTCCAGGACATACTGAATTATTTAGATTTTTTATTGCCGCAAAAACTTCCTCTAAGGATATTGAGAATGTATTACCCACATCATTATAAACTTGTCTGTCACGGTTTTTAACTACATTATTATTTTGTACATATACTGATTCAAAAAAATCTGCAAAGAGATTTACCATGCCATGACCATTATCACTAATTTTATCCTCATATTTCATATTAATCGGTAAGCTATTTTCCTTTTTACTAGTTTTTACAAATTCCCAAAAATATTTAGGTTGAGACTTTATATTTACTTCAATATCTGAGAAATAAGATGATTGGAGCCTTTTATTTAGGTGTTTACATTGGCTACGAATGTCACAGAAATTTCTATAACATTCCCACTCGCCCGACTTTTTATAGATAGCATGAGCCTCTTTTTTTTTCTTTATTAAAGAGATAAGTTCCCTATTGAACCATACAGGGTACTTCTTGATTTTAATTCTCTTGCGTGGCACATGACGCTCCATTAGATCATAAATTATATTATAAAATTGAGTCACACAATCGTTTAACTTCAGATTCTCCCTAAATGTTTCGTGCCAATTTATACTATTTAAACTTAAATTAATGTCTGCATAATTAGCTGATTTGAAATCATAGACAACATTATCACTATCCAGACTAGAGCGTTCATAATCACATTTAAATAACAAGTCATATGCAATATGATGGACGCTATTACTGCAAAGGGTCCAATGACTCATTCGTGCCTATCTTAATACATGAACAGAAAAACAAGTCCAATAGCCTGCCTCGACTGTTCGGAATTGTATTTACTTGAAACAGATTGAGAAAGGCGAAAGAGTCAGCAATTATACGTGAAGGGTAATTTTCATTAACATTGTCATCTAATACTCCAAATTCATCATTAGACCATTTAGCATCTGGTAAGTTATAGTCGCCACAAAGCACAAATGTTGCATCACTATAATTTTCATGTAACAATTCAACTGTTTCACAATGATTTTCATATGTAGTATGACCGGAATTTGGCGGAATATACACTGCACCTATTATGATACTTATTGTTTTTAACTTTATATGAAAGAAAACCTGCTCCACTTCCCCCATAGCATTAGAAAGAGACATCGCATTCAAATGTTGTCTAACAACTATCAACACACCACCTCCACCCTGCTTGTCGCTTGTTGTAGATGAACGATCGCATCGAAAGATGTCCATGTTAGGTAACATCAGCTCTCCATTTGTGATACCTTCGTGAAACCAGGTTTCCGTGATAATGATGATATCATACTCCAATAATTGGGTTGCAATTGAAAATTTATTCATTTTAGTCCTCATACCGCCTAAATTTTGGTAATAAATTTTTAAATCGTTTAGTGTCTTTGCTTTGATGGGTTTTTTGAATGCTTACTGTTTTCATTTGCTAGGGTAATTATTTTTGATACTCCATTTATATGTTTAATTACCAGGTTGTCCTCACTATTATTTTTACGTTCGTTGAGATTCTTTGTTAATTCTTTAAAGTAGTTCCTCTGTTGTAGAGTATAATCTTCGTTTATTTTTAAATTTCCTAAGGAAATGTTCTTTTTATGTTTAAGAACTTTTCTGGGTGTTTCCTGTTCAGAGAAAATTAGTTTAAGGGGCCTGGGTTTATTATCCACTTTCTTTCCTACTCTAATAACATGCAGCGGTTTAATTTCAAATTCAGAAACAGTTTTGAAAATATCGTTTAATACTGATTTATCAGCTGCAATTCTATTTTCAGAAGTGTCTCTAAAAATAATTGCTTGTATTTTCGATTCCCATATTCTAAAGACTTTCCTACCATAATACATGCTAGAATTAGGAGGAAATGTGAAAAAACTCAGTCCAATCATAATCTGGCTTCCCAACGCATTTGGAAAACGTGAAGCACTGTTTAGTATCAATGTCCTATTGCAAAATTACCACGATCGAAATAAAGACGTATACGCAGTATTCTTACACTACCAGAAAGCACTTGACCGAATAAAACCACGAGAAATTAATAGAAATACTGCAGGAAACTAAACTTGATGCAAATGATACGGTCATACTGGCCGACATTGTAGAAGAACTTCAGGTACTCTTCATTCATATAAGTCAATTTTATGATATACCATGCTTTTTTAGTATTAATTATTATTTTTTAATAAAAGAATGACATTGATGATACATTTTTTAATCGACATTATAACAATGTCATTGCCATAGGAAAATACAAATGAGTCAATTTTGATATAGAAATTGAACATAACATTTTTAACTACTAACCATCATATTTTCTCAATGAAAAATGATTGCAGAATTAAAATTAAATTAGGAGACAGAAATGCATAATATTATATGTTTCATGTACGAAAAATACTTGGGCAATGAATAAGTTACTCTCCTAGATTGGGAGGATTAATTAGAATAGGTTCAAAGAAATAGGTTAAGAGTACGCTAGAATAAGAAATAATTGTTAAAGATCGGTCAAGAGTAGGTTTGAATGAGAAATAACTTATTGGTATTGGTCAAAGGTACGCTAAGACAGTGAATAGTTTATTACTCTAAGTTAAGAATGTACTTGCTAGGCTTATCAATTATTTATTAAGGTAAGAGTAAGATTTGACATGGAAAAATTTATTGTGATAAGCAAATAATATGATACAACAGTAAAAAATGGACTAGAAGGCAACAACCAATCTTTAAAATCTTATAAATCTTAGAAGGTTAATTGACATAAATATGTTTTATGACGGATTAGGTGAGAGTTTAATTAATTGTAACTTATATAAGTCTTTTCTTCACAAAAATAATAAGCGACTGTAAATTAAAACATTTAGTTTTTTTTTATTTTGATGCAATATTTGATGCTAAATTTTACTTGTAATACTACGAAGGTCACAAAAGGAATTATAAAATATAATAATATCAAAACCAGTTTTATTCTTCACCAACATTTATACACTTATCCCATCGCTTTATTAATGCCCCAATACCTGCTGCATTGTTGAAGATTGTGATCACCCTTGAAATGTTTGTGGCCAAGATGCCATTTGAGTGGACCAAATAGATGAGAGTCATTGCGGCCGGATGTTTAAGAAGTTCGATTCCTTTTGTGTTCCTGAGTCAGTTTCTAGGTACCCACCATGCGCAAACTTTCCGCAAAATCAAAATTTCATAGGCCCTTGTGAGAATTTCTCAACCCAGTTCTACGCAACAAACACTGTTCACCGTAATCAGGAGACTTCACTCAAGTTCACGTCCACATGATCTTCCACTCTTGCGCAATACTGCATTAGCTCTGCTAGCTATACGGACAATAAAGGTCGCTCTTATGATCTTCCATCAGTTTACTTGCCATATGTCGCTTTGTTTACAGAATGAAAACTTTGTTGTTAATATTAGGTCACGTTGGAATTTCGTCAAAATATTCGGTAATATTTGGACTACTGTTTTATGCTGCATTGTAAGTTTCCGTAACCAATCCAAAAGTGTATAGATCCACAATATATCTCCGATAGTGTGAAATTAGTTGAATTCCGTACGGAAATCACGATTTCAAACTAACTGCTGATCATGTATAGCACAACCAATTCTGACGTCTATATATACTTTCTTAACATCTTTTAGATTAATAATTTGATTCATGAATGTGTCTTTGAACTTTTGAGATTTGATCGCTTGCCGAATGTTTGGCTACAGTTAAAAGGATAATTACCTATGTCGAAATAAAACCGCAATTTTCAACAGGCAGGAAATATTCATCCACATATTTTTTCTTGATAATCTCTCGATTCTATAACCAACATCAACGATTAAAGTGATTAAAATCATTTTGGCTTATTATCTAATATAATATCTCATAATGATTTTAATAACAATATTGGCCAGATATTTGAATTATAAATGTTATCCGTGATGTAGTATAGTGATTAACGAAAATGGTCGTCTTCTTCTTCATTGCAACTTTGACTGTAACAACAGAGCAGTAAGTCCTGAGAATCACGTTCTTCCATTGGAATTTAAAAATTTAATATTCGATGATGACGTTTTCTAAAATGCGACGGATTCCTTATGAGTTAAATTCCAAATATAATCCTGTAATTGTGAAATTGGCGGTCGGAAGTACTAGACCTGAGATATAGAAATTAAATTAACTAACTGGCTTAACTGCAAAAATAATAAAGAGGCATCATCAACATGATTACAGCCATCAAAGGGTAAGTAACAAGTCAGTACGACGAATTTAGCAAGATGGGATAACTTGTCACATCTCAAGGGATTCTATGGCATTTTTGGGCGAACAGTTTCAAGGAAGTCTCATTTCACTACTAGGGGTATCGAGTAGCCTCAACGATCTTGCGCCTTGTGATTCATTATGTGGGGATACCTAAAGACGTATTTATTAAGAATCCACGGATCATTGATTAGCTGTTCAAAGATATCACCCGAGAAATTCAAGGGATTTCGGTTAACATGTTGGAAGCATGCATGAACAACTTCTCAACTCGAATTCAGCAGTGAGTGGTAAAGAATAGACTTTACTTAGATGACATTATTTTTCACACATAAATATGAAATGGAGTTATCAATTCTTAAAAAACGTCATACTTCCCTGCCGGAAGTAGTCAACATATCATTTACATCGTAATTTACTTGATACTTGTGCTTCGTTTCCTTAATATCGTCTATAAAATCGTCGTACTTTGAATCATTTATACAGTTACTGAACACCAAGTAGGCTTAGAATTTTTCCTTTTTTACTGTGAATAGTCTGGTATTATTATGACATTATCAATATATAGACTTCTTGTTAAGATATTGTTTAAGACCAATATCAAAATGATTACTGACTCTGAACACTATTACTACGTAGTGTTTACAGCTGTCAAAGAGTTTAAGATAAGCAAATCCTATTCACTTTATAACCTATTTGAGCTCAAATAATAATTAGAGACAGAAATATATCTGGTTGAACGTGGTTAAACATACAAGATATGTTTTTTTCGTACAAAAGCTCATAAATGATTAATATAATTGTAGACTTAGGTCGATGATATGAATAATGACTGTGAAAGTTATTCAAATCATTCAAGAAAAATCATCTTAAAAACAAATTGTGGGACAACAAAATTGGGTTTGCCTGTAGAGACATTGATAAGATTGAGGCCTTTATTGATCCACTGAACTGACAGACAGTCCCAGTAATAATGATAACATTCTCTTTGAAATAAGAAATCTTGATTGAACCATTCATCTAGTCTCTCTTGTTGAGTTCGATTAGATTATTAAGCAGCTCAAAAATCGGAAAGCTATTGACCATGGTACTATTTCATTATATTTTAATGCTAAAACACTTTGCTTACGAAGGTAGGGATTCTAATAAAAGGGAAGGGCGATGAAGCAACCGAATGCAAGTCCCTGATTGGGGCCATTATATACCTCCTATGATGTAAGTATTAGCTCCCCAGTCACACTACTCCATCGACAAACTTGAGGATTTTTCTGGGAAGCAGGCGTTCGCCAACTCCACTTCCTCGTTTCACCCTCTGGGGTTCGGTTCTTCAGTAACTCCTAGTACATATGTGTTGCTTTCACTGACCAGTTAGGATACCAGTCAGCAATTTTATGTTTAACCTTAATAGATTAACACAATATTAAGCAACTTTAGCGTTGGGGGTTTGTATTATGTTTCTGGAATAAACACAAGTGGAGACGTTCTTCTACTTTGCTTTGTGTTATCCTAAAGTCATATCTTGTTTACGAGGGTAGATATACTATCTTGAATATAACGAATAATGTTATGCACTTGGGATTTATCTATCTATTTGGAAGCTGATAGCTGTGGGTAGCATCCTTAAAGAAAGGAAATCTCTAATTTTTTTCTGAAACTACTACCAAATTGCTTCGCTTAGTGTGATACATAAGAGTACCTCTAGTGAGGATAAGATATCTGCAGATACCTCTATAGTAATGAATTGAGACATGTTTGTAAAATTCGACAAGAACTATAACTAAAAAACAACCTTTGGGTAGCCCTGGCTTTCCTGGAGACTAACAAGTGACACATAGTAATAAAACGCGTTTCTATGCTCTTCAGCAAGCTCCTAGCACAAGTATTTGACTCTTTTGGACTTTTTTATGCATTATTTATCCCAATTAAAGGCTAAATTTTACTTATAATCCTATTTTACTTTTGAAAGGAAGTAATAAGTAAAAGATTAAAAATTAGCTTGTTTTATTTCTCTTTAATTTTCTTTTATTATCCAACCAGTTTAGGCACTGGTATGTGAATGAATAAAAGTGTTTCTATGTAGAGTAACAAGCCCAAAGCTCGAGTCATTGACTTTCCTAGATATATTTTCTATGAGTTATTCATCAAAATTTATGGACTTTCGGATTTAGCGTAAAAAATATTAGGTTTGAGTTAAAAATAGCACAGAATTAATGCTGAAAAACCTGTTTCTACGTGCACACCAGAAAGCTTAGAGTTGGAGTTATCAACTCTTCTGAATTTATTTTTTATGATGTTCTTCTTTCTAATTAATCGAAAATGTATATGTATAGAATGATTTTGGTATTTGAGACCTGACTCTAGAAGAAATATAAAAGCATTCAAGAAGAATATACCCGGTATTATTAATTGCTCACTTAACATGTGGTGAAACATTTTTTTAATTATCTTGATTAGAACTAAAAACCACTTGGTTTGTTTCACAGAACATTTTCTGTTTTTTTTTCAGTTCTAATTAAGATAAAGAAAATATTAGTTCTATCTCAATTCATTATTAATAAATTTCATACACGGAACGTAAAAAGTCCATCTCTAATGTATAGAGGGTTATATAGTAATAAAAAATTCACTTTGAATAAAGTATCCAGACCAATTAAATCAAATATAATTTAAAAACTACATCTTCAGCATCTCTCTAGTTGTATTTCACTAGATATTAAATTATCGTCTGAAGTATGGAATGTAATAAAACATATTTATTTCGGATTTACTCTATAATTAGGAATTAAAACATTTAAATAAACTTTTTAAATGACTTGTTTACTACAGCTAAAGAAGATTAATGTAACATAATTAAATAAATCATATATGATTTAGACCTGGAGAATTATTCACTGCTGTACACTTTATTACATAATTTAAACGCACTATTAGACAGATAATACATTGTATTTAATGAATGCATCACAGGATACGAGTGTTGGTCTTGTAATTAAGCTACCTATTCGAAATATCAATTACGACAGGTAAAAATGGTTAATATATTCCGCGGTCGCCCGCAGCTCGGTTGCGCCCGTGCAGAAAAAAAGACAAATGTAATTACAACAATTAGAGCGAACCTTCTAGATTCATACGCAGCGTGTTTCCGCTGCACAATTGTTTTCCTGCTGCAAGCGACCGGCCCGACTGCACTCAAACTGCTGCGATTTGACGGCCTTGTCCAAGGTTGTCAATAAATCATACATCAGGTGTGTTCGAGCAATTACACCTCGGTGGAAGAAAAAAAATGGTGCGGTGGGAATAACGCTGAAAGTGCACTTGTAACGGTAATGCCCTTCTGTTTAGTCATAGCGCACGTAATTTCGAGATTCGTCACGGCGTGATTTGCAAATTGGAAATGTTTAATCGAATGTAGGGCGTGTTTATAATTTATTTTTGCATTTTTTTATTGTAATTATCTGTAATTTTTATCAGGAAGTTATTGTATACCTTTAATAATACAAACACGTAAAAAATAATGGCCTGAACGAAAAAGTCTAATTTATTACATACTTTGGAACAATATTTCATAAAAAAATTATAACTAATTATATTTCTAAAATTAAACTTAATTAAGCTGCGTAATGGGTTGAATAAGGAACCTAAGATGGAATTATTTCGCTGTATAATATTAAAATTTAGAGAATTACATATTAGAAATTACTACAAAAATAGATGTTGATAATACATATTAGGTACAAAGATTAGATCAAACATAGAACCAATGGACATAAACATGCCAGTAATGGCCAATTGTAAAAAATAGGTGGCAGAGAATTAATTTCATTATCTGAAGCAAAAGGGCCCTGAGTGGAAGAACACATGATGAACTCCGCCCGCAAGTCCTGTGACCTAAATTGTTGTATTTTTCAATATATGTATCTCAATTTTGTTTATATTGTTTTAACAGAATATTGTAAAGTAAAAATAAATAATTAAATAAATTTTCAAAAAGTTTTCACGGAAACAATATTTTACCTATATAGGGAAAATAAAAAAACTTATAGGAACGCATAGAAAGAAAAACCGAAACGAACATAGACCAAATTAGTAATAAAATTATGTATAGTAACAAAATCAACTGCTTGATAATCTTCCATTAAATACAATATTTCAAAATGACATGAAACGTCAAAAAAATAGTCTCATATAAAATGAGCAAAAATTAGCCAGTAATTTATATAAATTGCTAAAACACTTTTTTAAATGGACATGTAAAGCAAAATCAATTATATCAATTTTAGCAAATTCAGAAAATAGACATAAATCCACTAGAAATAAAAACAAAATTAATACGAATAATATACTATTTTTTAAAAGGCAGGAAAGAATGAAAAAAAAAAACGACGAAACGCAAAATATTAATAACTTGATTCCTCGCTCTCTTTGCCGGAAAATATATTTTTTGAAATGTACAGATTTCGATAATAACTTTGATAATAATTGGAAAATACTCTTAATAGATTTTTTGGTTAACTAGAACCTTACTTTAAAGAAGATCCTACATATTTCAAATTTTAAAGCATATTTAGAAATACTTTTCTTAATTCTCGAATGCTTGTTTCTTAATAATATTGTTATAATGGAAGCCAGCTCATCTAATTTCATTCTAGTATTAGCTACGCATCTTATAGTAATTGATATTGATTAAAACATAATGCCTTTTTGCAACTCAAGCCTTTAATTTCATAAGTTATGTACGAAATAACGAAATTTTAATCTACTAACAAGATTTAGTTGAAACTAGCATTGCTTAAATTGAATGGATTTCAACTCGGTAAATGAGTAACTTTCCATTAGCAGTGTGGAATTAATCATAGTCCAACACAATCCATAGCGATTGGAAATTTAAGTATAAATGTTTACACGATAATGTTCGTGATCACATCTAAACTGTTTCTAATTTCACAAAATCCTACATATCTTATCATCGTCAGATTTGTGAAGGTAAATGAATCAGATTATTTGCATAGACCTGCAGCACAATGGTTAGCTGACTAATATTCTTTTCCAAATCTTTAGAACAATGTTTGTATGTATATAAACTTATCATTCAAGGCAAATCCATTACAAATTTGTTGATCCTTGCTAAAGTTTGACTATAACTTATATATTAGAATATATTTTTGCCGTCTTTTTCCGATAATATTGTGCGAAGAACACTTATTTAATTAGACTCTTCTTTAAAATTATTACATTAATGCTATACTAGTGACCTTAAACAACCTTAGTACGACGAATCCTTATTCGAATTATCTAAATTAAATAGGTTTGAAATTTATGACATTGATAAGATAAATGTTAAACTAACCTTATTCAATAAGAAAACTATTGTCACATTTTAAATTTCATGCACCAATTAAAAAATTTTGTACCTTCAGAAGAAGAATGGCTAACATATAATCTAAAACAAATGATGAATATTAGAGATAATTCAAGTAAAGAAATTAAAAAAAAACCTGTATATTTTTAGTCCGTAAAATTTAGTGTTCAATGCAATTCATGCTGAACAACGAGTGTACTTACAATACTTGTCTAAAAAGGCAAGTGATAATAAAAAGCAAATGAGGGTCAAATTTAAAAAAAAACTTAATATCGATGAAAAGGAAACCCGAATTATTCCTGGATATATTAAAATACAAACTTAATTAATTGCCATCTAATTATTTAAGTCCAAACAATTCCTTATGATAAATTGAACTAAGTTTCTATAACAACAATACTTTCGTATCCTTTTAAATTTTCGTACCAGTCTCCGACTTGGAGGTCTTGAATATTATAAAATCTGTAAACTCCAATGCAAAAGGTGTTAATAATATCAATTAATTAAAATATGCTGTTCTGCATGACATGACATGATCAATAAAGATTATTTTCCTGATTTATGAATATAATCTTTTTTTTTCCTTAAAAAAAGTATTTGAGAAATAATTACGTAATCATTTAGACACTTATGATATTCTGTCCAAATTACAATTGGCCTTTAGTCATAGTTTTGCCTTTACTCGCATTGGAGATGGCATTTACTTAATTTACACTATTTCTCTAGGCTATGATATCTCTCATTCGTTGTATCATTTCCTTACTGATGGCACGCAGTTTTACATCTCATTTAACATACAAGATAGATGCCCAGGATAAACTTAATAAAAACTTACTTCGTATTAATGAGTAAAATAAAAATGAATGGTATTTGAACCCACTAAAAACCAAACTATTACAGCAAGAGATATGCCTATTGTAATTAATTGTAATTCTTGTGAGCAACTCTGCAAGAAGCTATAGGCTTTATATTGACTCAAAACTTAAATTTAAATAAAAAACAAGTCCTGTATTACAAAAAGCCTACTTTGCATTAAAAGCTATCTATTTAAATCGACTCATTCTTAATACGAATACAAAGGTGGTCTGGTTCTCTCAAATTTTTATTAATATGATACTCTTCACAATCATTTCTTCCTCTCGGCTCAGTTAGAGTTTGTGAATTTTCAGATGTCCATTATCGGAACGACGATTCACAACACTATTGAGAGGAAAATAAACCTCATTATTAAAATTGCATTTGGCTCATCTTCCAAAAATTGGAGCATCGCTTCAGCAAAAGATGCACGTTGTGGATAGTCGGCATCCTTCAACTCCTGCTCAACTTCCATTTTGTAGAGGTGAAAACGTAAATATTGATGGAGAATTTACCGTACTGAAGTGTACATTCGTAGTGGTGCAGAATGTCGACGAGCTGAACGCCTTAGACTACGTAACATAGCCTGCCTTAGACATTTCACCTTCTCCGGAGTTCAAACTCTGCGACTTGGTCTCGGAGGCTTGTTCTTTAATAAACTGCCTCCAATATAAACGGCATTAACGCATCGCAACATGATATTCTGGCTCGGAATGTCTCCAAGACGTTAAACCTTCGACGAAAGAGGTTAAACTGATTCGTCGCTCCTCACAAAACTGACATACACGATAACGAAATAACGCTCCATAGTGGCATGATTAAAACTTAATTTATTCATGAAGGGTCAGGAGAGGACGTCAATGGCCTCAGCTCTCCTCTCCGCCACCTACTGCTTTAGTAGTACCTATGCCAAAAATTAATTTAAGGGCTAGAAGGACGAAGGTGTCAAAAAATATTCTAGTCCATTTGACCACTATGTAATTACTTGTTTTTGTAAGCATTTAGGTTTTATTTCTAATGTATGGTCAATAAATGGTTTATTATAACGATAATTTTACCGTTGTATTGTGAAACTGCAGGAAAAATGTTTACCTCTTAAAATTAATTTTCCAGCTAACGGCGATATATGTTCTGAATGCCATTAGTCTTTTTCACCCCTGTAAATTTTTGGAAGCGGTAGTTATATTAAAAATGACAAAGATGCTACTCCCCGTTTAATATGGTACCATATATTTGTAGCTTAATAGTTCTTTAGTAGGATGTAAATGGTAAAGATAAGAAAAACTGGCATGGACGGTTAGAAAACTGGCATCGACATTTAAAATATCTATTCAATGGTCAATATCTCCTGATCGTGTGATTATCTGGTGCACCCTGCTGGATAACAGCCGAGGCTCTGGTGACCGAGTGACTGTCGGTACAAGCAGTCCACACTTGTCGATCAACAGAGTGAAAAAGCTGTTAAGAAGTTGGCCTTAAAGGCAGACGAATTAAAATACTAGTCAGCGGCATAAGGATGAGAAAGGCAAGATCCACATCATTACTTCCTTCAGGAAATACTCTTGATTATGGGTGAAGAGTAAAGCGGCCCCGACTAAGGGCGCCCTTTAAATGGAGTAGGGGTACAAAAAACCCCGCATTCAGCAAAACTCAGACTATTGAAGAAACGTCAAATAGCAACATGCAATATATGCAGCATATCGATATACTGGACATCAGCGAGATGTAATGGCGAAATTCAGGACAAATAAAAATTGAAGATTATACTGAATACTACGCGGGAGAAGAAGGAAACAAAATTAGAAATGGAGTTGGGATAATAGTAACGACAGATATAGCCAGAGCAGTGAAAAATGCAGTCACGCAATCAGATTAAAGAACAGTTCTGTCAAGAATTAAAAAAGTGCTTTTACTAACAAAGACTCAAGCCAAAACAGAATAACGGGCTGTAAAAAGCATGGCCGTGGGTAATTTTGGACTAGGAACTAGAAATGATTAAGGCAAAAGATTCGTAAAATTATGTTAAGAAGAAGAGTTAATAAAAAGCACCTTTACGAACTACCTAAATGCCAACTGTAGACAGGGAAGGTACCTGTAGATGCATTGAAAAGGATTGAATTGAGAAATCAAATGAATCACATTTGCACGAACAAGAGATACAGAAAATCAATTACATCTGTGAAGTCGTACCCTGCTGCAGATGTACCTTCAGAAGACAAGCAGAAACGAGGCTCTGTATTAAAATGGTCCTCAAAAACCAAAAAAACAATAAGAATTTCTAGAGAAAACTATCAAACGAAAATACGTAGGAAAAGAAAAGATTACGTAAATAATAAATGGAAATGCAAACCTAGCAAAATAACCCAGAGAAACTATGGATAGTATGCAAAAAATATTCAAAAACGTACAAAAAGATAAACTAGATTAAAGAAACCAAACGCGTCGGGAATCATGAATGACGACAGAAATCTTGGAGCTGATGGAAAAATAGAGGAAGAAAGTTCTACTACATGGGGCAGAGGCCTGAACGTTAACGGAAACATTAATCAAAGAGTTTAACGCGGTCGAAATGTGGATTTATAGACGAGTTCTGAGAACCAGCTGGGTACAAAGGGTTACGAATGATGTCCTCCATAAAATTTTTAGAAAATCTCGACATTTCAAATATCATTGAAACAACGTAAACTAAAGTATTTCGGACACGTAATGTGGCACTCCGAAAATTACGAACTGCTTCATCTAATAATCCAGGTTTAAAAAAATGGGAAGAAGAACAACATCATGGCTAAAGAATATTCGCCCTGAGTTTGGGAAAGCATCAACCCAACATTCCCGTGCATGGGTAAACAAGACAGTCGCAGTCAATATGACAGCCAAACTAAGAGTTAACGATCGAGATCGGTCATGACACATAAAGAAAAAGAGAGTTCCTTAATATATTATTATCATGTATATAATAATTTAACAACCTTTTATATCAGATGCAATGGAAAAAAGATTACAAGTTGATGCCATCTGTACTGTCATCGCTCAAGAATTCGATAGGGCCAAACACAATATTCTTGAATGAAATACGTTGGCTTTGTCGGCCAAGTTTTCAGCTGGCTAGATAACCCAACCTAAGGTTCATTATATCAGGAAGTATTTGTTTAATTTTTATTCAAATATTATCGAAGGTACCACCGTGTCCTTATTGTCGACTTATTTTATTTTTATTTCATAATAAATATCTAAGAGAGTAGTTATCTTTTACATGCTTATAATTAAAAATTATACAAGAGTATTAAAGAAGATCGGTTAGAACCTTAAGTTGATTCAAATATTATTGCAGGCAAGATGTTCTATACTTAAATAATTATAATTGTTTGCATATTTCGTTCACTTGGATTTGACGCTGCTTGTTTTTTCTTTATCAAAGCATTCTTGTTTAGAAATAAATCGATCAAAAAATTTCATTTCATAGAGCCCCTCACGTTTAAACCGTAACTGATCTTTCCACTGGTGGTTCTCGGTGCTTTTGATAGATTTACTCTTGGTCACATTTTGGTGAAAGTCATATTTTGGTGAAAGTCATATTTTGGTGAAAGTTATAGCTGTAGTCTTAAGTTTTGACAACTTTTTTTATTATATTTTATTACAAGACGATAAAAATATAAATATAAATGATGAAATGTATGCCTAAATATTAAGTACGCATGATTTTGATTAATATCTTTTTACCTTAAAGCATATTTATATTCACTTTAATTAACCATTACTGTAATGATGGGTAACCTCTATTAAACTCGCCCAAATAAGGAAATCCAGACCGGTCTTCCTCCACCCGTACCCGTTACAATTTAACTCAAAAATTATTTTTTAATTACGGGTTTCTGAAATGCGCAACAACAACTCAATCCAGTCGGAGGCGTGCGGCTGGCAATTATATTTGCATTAATTAAATTCGAGAGAAAAAAAACAACAAACTGCTGGGAACCGTACACAACCGCTCATTTTTCCAGCCAATTTTGACACCTCGACGGACTTATGCAAATTAAAAATCGCTTTTCCCACTGAAATTCATCATCCGCGCCGTTTCCCAACATTTCCTATAATTACCGCGCGCGCGTTCAATAATTTTATAATCAGCTCAAGGCTCGTGATTCATAATTTCACATTATCTATCCAAACACGTATTCCCGATTACTTCATCTTAATTTATCCGAGCGAGGTGCGCGTGCTTTTTATCGTCTTCATCCGTTTGCCCGGAAGAAAAATGGTTTGTTATTTATATTGCGCCTAATCCGGTGCTGCAGGGATTATTGCAAAAAAAAGTAAATAAGTTTTTGAGGTTGAATTTTCCCGGTCATTAACGAAATACCGCGGGTTGTGAAATCATTAAATTTTAATGAAAATAAATTTGTAATGCAGGGCATCAATTTGAGCTTAATCACTTAATTACTTTTCATGTTTCTATTAAAGACGTTATGATTACATTTTTGATTGGATGTAAACTTTACGAGGCCGCAGAATAGGTGGTGAGGTAATTATTAAGGTATTTCCTTCAATTAATTCATATTATTTATTCATTATTATATTCATATAATTAATATAGAAAAATAATGTATAAACACGATTTTTAATCTATAAACAACACAATAATTATAATTTGATTTAATTAAATCTTTATGATGATAATTTTCAGCACATGGTATATACGTATCAAATATCAACGTCGGTTAAATGTTAACAGAAAAAAACAAAGTTACGTTAATCTTTTAATCGCCCATTAAATTTAATAACCCTTCCTGGCTAAATTATCGCCGTCGCAAATCAGCAGCTCTTCGTAGCATATGCTCTTTCGCACATACGATGGAATAATTCGATAAGTAAATGATCGGTTGTGGCAAAAGTGGCGAAGTTTTACCAGTAATTTGCTAAATGTAACGTAATGATAACAGCAATTTCAACACATTCCTGGCTGCGTTCGAGCATTCGAATCATTATCGGAAAACCGAACGTGTATTGAAATTATCTCTAGCTGATGTATGATAATTACTTGGCTTAATCGTAACATGTGTGCGAGTTTCTGCATATGTATATTTTGTACATAACGTGTAACTGTCTGCAAATGATTATTGGCTAATTATCAATGGGAAATAAAATGGTGCGCATTATTTATGTACGGCATTAATTAAGTCTGTTGGTTTTCCATAATTGACGCTAGTGTGATATAATATATTATGAAATTATAAATGGTGTTAACAAGTTGCCGGAAAGGAAACTTTATGCGTGGTATTACTGAATGCGATGATAATAAGTTAATGATAATTAACTATCTCTTATCAATGTGAATGCTTATTTTCCACATGATGTATCACAGGTTTTGCTGATAAAGTTATCGAACACTTCATTACGTATGGGTAGATACAGTTGTCACCTATTGAAATTATTATCGCATTTTTGAATTTATAGACGCAATTACACCAGCAGAATAATTAAGGTGCTCATCACTTGATTTCTTAATTTATTTCTTCCAAATATTTCTCTTCATTGATAATAAAGTATTCTTTTTGCGCCAAATTTTTAATTAGTTTTAGCAAAAAAAAATGCTTGAAAGTCTACTTCCAAAATCCTTATTTGAATGTTTCTTCTTATTACAGCTAATTTGATCTACTGTTCCTTAAGGTTGTTGTTCTCTTCATGCTTAGTCCTAATTTAATATAAACGTGCAGTAGGAACTTTATATTCCTTATCATCCTCTAGTTCACTTGATACAAATTTACAGAAGAGTTTCGCAATAGCTAATTTACTGATTTAATTTTGTAAAAGTATTATTATTCAAAGTTTTTACTTTTTTCATTGGCAGGTTTTTTATACAATTACTTCTTCCCTGCTAAAAAAATTGTAAGTAGAAAACATTAGTTTAACTTTACTTTTTATTGAAGAGCAAGGCAAATATTTTAAAATCTTCTGCTACAAAATGTGTCAGACAATAATAAAAATGTACTTAGAATAGTACCTTATTCTTCTGCAAGATATATTATATCGATACTTCTTACTCATTATGCTTCAGTAAATATTATTTTCCAATATAAGTTTTATGTTAATTATTTCACAATTGATAATTTCACAATTTTCATAATTTAAAAGAAGCTTCGACGTCTTTGTAGATTAAATTATCATACTATATCTCTACACTGATTTGCCAATACTTGTAATTTTCTTCATTCTATTGCTACAACGTTATTTATGACACACTCTTCTCCTTTATTTCCATTTTTCATTTGATGTACTGCTGATCGGTGTGCAAGCAAATATAAAGATATCGGTACCAATCTCTTTGGTGGTTAATGGTAATTTAATGGTTCTATTCAATAATTCCACTATATTAGAGGATTTACAATGTAAAGGTACTATTACTGTTGATTTTAATGATTCTGCACTTTTTTTCGGAAAAGGAGGAATGCTTTACGCACGTCTCTTCGACCAGAAGTGTGTGGGACTCCTACTATTCATTGTGAATAGGCCCGACTCACTAAACCTCCTCTCTATCATCTTCGAGTACTGGTGGTATCACGAGCATATTTTTTTTTGAGACACGTGCTTGGACACGCCCCCCCCCCCTGAAATTACAATACTATACAATACAATACTTCAAATTATAACGATCTTGTACATATGTTAGGTTGCGTTTAACGTAGTGTTGTGTGGAAGCTCCTTTGCCTCGAGAATTGATTTGGTTGCTCGATCTGTGGCCCTCCAAACTGAGGCGTCGTTCAGCATGGCTTGGGCGAGGGTGTCCGGGCTAAACGATCTCCCAGGGCGCTTTCCAGTACCTGACATTGGCTTTTCCAATGTGGGCGCTCGAGGTATGTGTGCCGGGCATCATCGCATATGTCCCGGCACCAGAAGCAGCGGTCATCTTTGGATTTACCAATGCGTTGGAGGTACTGACGAACAAATCCATGCCCTGATAGCACCTGCCAAGCCATTGCTCCAACCGGGGAATGAGCTTACACGTCCAGGCCCTCTTAGTACTCTAGGCTCATCTACTCTGCCACCTGGCAATGATGCGTTCACGCGCCTCCTTTTTTGCGACGGTCTTCGGTGTATACGTCCGCACTGCTTGGAAAGCTTTCTACCTGACTATTTGTTCAAGGTTGGGGGGGAGTCGATGACGCCAGTACCTCCACAGCATCTGTGGAGATCGTGAGGTAGCCACTTGCTACATGTAAGGCTTCAGGACGAAGAGCGCTCCTAAGTCGGGCCTTGTTGCGTTTGGATGCGAAGCACGACGCCCATGCCCGCGCTTGTCCTCCGTTGGCCCTCCGACATTCGAAACGAACCTGTTCGTTTGTGCCGCGCCCTGTACTACCTCCACAACCTGGGTGGTTTGAATTGGTAGGCTTTCTGCCTTACGCCGAGGTACTTGAGGTTTGGAGACACCTCAACCTCATACCCCAGCATGGAAACCTTCAAGTTACTACCCCTCCCAGCTCTCCGCCTAGAGAGCCAGACTGCTTCCGTCTTTTGCGCAGCCACCTCAAGGCCCATCCATCCATCAAGTTTAACCAGCCCTTGAAAAATACAATGGTCGGCTGTGCAAGCATCAACACGTTTTGCAGCTCCCTGTTTCTAACTAACACCAGGATGTCGCCCGCGAAACCGATCAGGTTGACCCACTCTCGAAACAGCAATGACAAGACCCCACCATAGGTTAAATGGGATGCATAAAGGCAATCCTAACGTCCTCCGTTAGCCCCTTCTGTTAGATGGCTAACTTCCAAACTTCCAGGAGGGCATCTACTGTGGAAAGGCCACGTCGAGGAGAGAGCCCTCCGTTGGTCTCTAGCTATTCGTTGGACGATAAGTAGCCTCTCGAGAAGCTTACCTTCTACGTCAAGGAGGCAAAGCAGCTAACGAGCATGGCCTACACCAGGTTATCGACCGTGAGTGATTGGCCAAGCTCAGCCTCTAGTTGGGCCCGTTCCTCGTGCAACCTTATGCACACATAATTCGTACTTTTACCGATTTTTTGTAAGTACCCCCAGAAACACCCGTGACCTAATAGGAGCTGTGAGAGGTGGTAGTCCAGTTCTGCGTGACTTTGACCGGTCCACTGAGACTCGTCTGAAATGAGGCGCTTATTCCAACTGCCGTTTGTAGCTCCCGAAATCTGGACCTCTCCGAGGGGCCGCCCATGTTAGCCAGTAGCCTAACCACCGAACTGACTGCCGCTCCTGCCTCTGCCTTCGCAACGGTTTAAGATCGCGGTGAATAACCTCATGACCACATTGAGCGCTACCGAAAGTATGCCTCCCGGACTGTTTGATTTGCAACTATCCGACTAGGAAGTGCGGATGTCGCTGAGGATATCTCCTCTACCGTGAAGAGATGACCCTCAACTGGCCCATCCCAGCTCACCGAGAGCGAATCGCAGGGTTTTAGTGTTAATCACTTCCTGACTACTTCACAGGGACAAGGAAACCCTCATTCGAGGGTGAGGAACACAGTTTACGAGCCACCACCTTATGTAGCCTGCTCCAGACTTTTCCATCCACTTCTTCAGACAACTTCTTCTATTTGGCCGCTTAGTTATACATAATGGCCCTATGTAACTCATTCTTGGTCTCTTAGTCTGAGTTTAGGGCAGAGGGGTCCCCACCTCGCCTTCTGCTTCTGGAGAGATTTATCTTCACCCTGTTTGGCCTTACCCTCGCTGAGGCAACGGACTCCCGCCACATGTAGATGTAAGAAATTGCTTGTACACAGGCCGTTCTCAAATATTTCTAGAAAGTCTCAGCGTCCTCCAGCATAGTAGCACCATGGTTAAACCACTCAATGAATTTTTAGGTCTTTTATAGAGCGCCGATCTTACCCCACGAGATTTTGTCGTTGCGCTCCGACAACGTAAAGCTAATATGCTTGTAATCGCTGACGTTTTCATTCTTGTCCTCGATTTTACAGTCAGAAAGTCTGCCAAACAAGTCGATGTGAAATCGATAATAGAGACAGCGTTGCTTTTCTGGATAGGGGTGTTTCCTATATTGACGACGTCGTGGTCCATCGCCGCGATCGTGTCCTAGAAACGCAGACTCCTCTTGTCGTGTCTTGTTTTTCCCCAGAGCGTAGCCTTCGCGTCCTCTATTACTGTTAAACTAGTCTATCCTCGAAGTCTGCGAGCACCATATTCAAGGGAGCGTAGCAGGAGTAAAACGTAGCCCGAGCTACTTTCATTCACAGTATACCCTTTCTTAGCTGCCCGAAGCCATGATCCGGTGTTTGAGGTCTCCCATGATTTAAATGGCTACTTCACCTTTTACAGAGTCGCGGCTAATTCTCCCTTCAATGGGTTCACTGATAAGGACGATGTGAGCGTCATCTCAATCATGGGCCGCGTGACACCTGTTTAGGTTGGCCTACAGGCTCTTGATGGACGGACCTGGGACCGTACTTTTAAATCTCCTCGGGGTCCTTGCACTTAGTTATCTCCTCTCGTTTCCTTGGGTTAAGGCGCTTGAAGGCACTTTAGGAGGCTCGGGGATTCTGCACCTAAAAAAAGATATACAAAATGTATTCCCTGGTCCGAATGCAGTTTCTAGATAAATCCGAAAACAAATCTTCTTATACAATACTTTCGCGATTGTTGATACGTCTTGGTATACTACTAGATCTATTGAATTATTTCCTTGGCATAGCTCGAAAAATTAGCTAACAATAATAATTGTGATGATTACCCACGATTTATTACCTCATACGTAATTTTCTTAGACAATAATTACCGTTAATGCCAATTACTACACACATTTAGAACTTATCTTATAAGTTGCTTAAGGTCTTCTACCTGTCCTAATATCCGCAGAAAATGTATCCAGTTAATATATTTTATTATTTCTTCCTATTTGTCTTCATATATTCTTAAATATACATTTCAATAAGATATTTTATAGTTTTAGTTCTGGAGATTTTTCAATTTATTTTTGTTTGTTTAATATATGGTAATTATCAATAACAAAAATAATGATGATGGTTGCGACCATTACTGCATGGTAATCCATAATACAGACAATAAATGCCAACAATTTTTTAGCTTGAAATCCCTTACTTGCAATTCAATGACTTTCTATAGTTCAACACTAAACAAATACATTTACTATATAAAATGTAATGCTTTTGCGATTTGTTACTTGTAAACTAACTATTTATGACGACTGGAATATTGTGTTGACTTTTTCTAATTTGTATATTGAGAATAAAACTTAACGCATACAGAGCTAAATTCTTACTAACTAGAAAAGTATGAAACATGTTTACAAGAAAACAATAAAATGGTGGGACTTTAGAACAGAGGTAGAATTTAATCTTTTTTCCCTTCGGAGGGGTGCAGATGACATCTTCGGCGGTGTCAGATACTGGCAGGGGAAGAAGTCCCGTTAGTCTCAAGTATAATTCGTCCCATTTTCTTAGTAATCCTGGCAAATGCAACATGCAGGCGCATAAATTAAGAAATCCTGACTTGTTTGACCATTGAGGATGTTTGCAATTCCTTCATTCGGTCTGGAGACAAAAATTTTGATGGGGCAAAATTCCGTGTCTAATCCAAAAAATGTTTAGGTTTTATTTAGTGTATCATATCTAGTAACGATCACGACTATTCTTCAGATACTTTCTATAGTTATTTGTCGTTCGTATCTCCTTTAGTTTCAGTGTTTATAAAATTTTGTGCATATTCATTTTTTTCTATTAAGAAGCGATTCCTAGCAACAGATGAACTTCTTACTTGCAACTTACTTAAAGGTAAATCGAATATAGAAATAAAAGATATTACAAATTACTATAACATGTGGGTGTATGTTAACGTTAGATTAACCATGAGGTCGAATCTCTTTAAATAAAACCACCTAGTAAAAAACGTTCTAATAAGAAATATCCCATCAGGCGTGAAAGAATAATTAACAAGACAATTCCCATCAGACACCGCACGTTCGAAAGTATGCAAATTATTACAGTCCGACAATAAAACTTCCTACTCGGCGATTGTAATGCATCAATTTTTTTTCCATACGCTTCACACAAATTGAACAATGTAGCAAATCGTCAGCGTCATGGCACGATCGCGGAGATGACGAAAACAAAAATGTTTTGCCATTATTAAGCGAAATCTCTGTGTAATTGACGTTGATAGATGCGTTAATTTTATGCATGTATATTGTCGGTGATTTACCACTAAGAAAAATAACTAAACGGGTCATGTGATAATAATAATGTTAGAAATCGCCGAGATTGTGTGTTTATTTAAAAATTTCAGCGTATATATGGAATGCGTCGGAATTTGATATTGTAGCGTTTTTATAGACATTCCTCTTTTGTGCAATAGGTGTAAATTAGCTTGTTATTTATTAGAGCCACACATACACATGATTCTGTTTATTGCTCAAAACCCTGTATTCAAGATTAATTGGGTAATAAATTGTACTTGCATGTGTATAAAATTTATACAGCTTTTAAAGTGATCTATATCAATGAATTAATGAACAACCGAATTAGAAACTGGTAGAAAATTTCGATAGAATAAAGCAAGATATAGTTGAAAATTCTAAAAAAAAAAGTAAAGACAAGTGGCTAGAAAAATCTAGAATTTATCAAGCGAAATCAACAAAATGTAACAACAGGTTGTAGAAAAATCTAGAAATCTCGAGGAAATGTCTCAAGTAACTTTTACAAGAATAAAATAAAAAACCTAAACAAGAATATTTAATTAATCAGAACACTAACATCGCAGCAAGTTTTGACCCTTTTAAAGCACCCGAGATGATAGAGAGTGAACATACATTATTTTTCTATTCAAGGTATGAAAATGCGCTCATTTATTGTAATGGCCAAGCTTTCAAGACCAACTTCTTAGCATTATTTCAGGGTGAATTAGCCAAGGAACTTATATGGAAGTACATTAAGGGAAAGCAGAAGGTTTGGAAGAACTAGAGCATGTGCTGTAGAAAGAGAGGTAGCTGAAGAAAAATTAAAATACCTGTACTATAGAGAAGATAACATAAGTTGTCATAGCGGCTTGGATTAAAGAGAAAGGGAAGGAAGTGGAAATTCATGAATGTGAGTGGATGCAATAACATATTTGAGAAATCACAGAATCACAAAAGGCTGCCAAGGTTCCTTAGTAACAGTGAGCTCCGTAGAGAAGAAAAAGTCACCTTGGCAAGAGCTGGATGTAGATCTGGAAAGAGGGAGAGAAAAAACTAGAGGAGTGGAAGCTTTGAAAAATACATTCTATACTTGAGTGAAAATGCTATTTTAAGACATCCAAAGAAGTCTCGCGAAGTTTGTAAGGAATGGGTAAAAAATAACTTGATAGTTGAGGAAAGATGCCTCGATAAAATTTCTGACAACATTGGGACAGCAGAAGGAAATACAAAAAGAGGTGATGCAAATATTTTTGTATTTCTTTTTGCTTATAAATCGACTTATTAGTATATATAGCATCTGTTTTATGATGCTCAACCTAATTAAGAAGTTATTTTCATGTTGAAATTGACAATCTATCGCTGAGTAATAGTATCTGGCGCTCTAAATGTAAGAAAATTAAAATGTTTCTTTCCAAACGACTCCAATGGCATCGAACATCTGGCATGCATAGTACAAGTGGCCCAGTTCCAAGCACATAAGGAGGTGTGGTGAGGAAGGCCACCTTGAGCAAGGCTGCGTTTTGGGCTCAAGATTCCCGAGGATAAACTGCAAGTGCAAAGTCAATAAATTTCCATTTTTGCTATGCGTTTCTTGGAACGAAGAATTTTTCAGCTATGAATAGCTTTTAAATAAATTTTAAACCAATTTGCGAGTTAGAGTTAGAGAATAAATCTTAGAAAAAATCAACGATCAGTAGGAAAAAAAGTTTTCCCAGCAAGAATTTCTGACTTCGAGTTCCAAGCACTGTAGGAGGTGTGGAGAGGAAGACTACCTTGAGCATTGTTGAATTCTTGGTCCAAGATTCTGTATAATTCAACTTATTATAGTTGCATATTAGTGGAAAGACAATCAATATTTTATTTTATTATGCGGTTATTAGGACTTTTTTGAAATATGAATAGTTATTAAACATCTTTGAAATCAATTTGCGACTGTGTCTGCAATACAGCACTTTAAAATAAGAACTCTATCAAAGATCAGTAGGAAAAAAGTTTTGTCAGCAAGAATTTATGGCTTCAGGCACCTAGCAGAACCGTGTAAGTGGCTCGACTGTCCCAAGCATTACAGAAGGTGTGGTGAGAAAGGTCTTCTGTAGCAAAACTACATTGCGGGTACAAAATTCCCTAGGATAAGCTGAAAGAACAAAGTTAATCAGTATTTCATGTTTGCTATGCGTTTCTTGGAACGAAGAGTTTTTTGGAATATGAATAATTTATAAACTTTGAAATCAATTTGCGACTTTGTCTGTAGCAAAGCAGTTATAAAATAAATCTTAGATAAACAACAGTGGGAAATAGAGTTTTTCGGCAAGAATTTATGGCAGCACAGTGCCAGTGGTTTGATTATTCCAAGTACTACAGGAGATGCGGTGAGGAAGGCCAGCTGGTGCAGGGCTGCGTTGCGGGTCCAAGATTCTCTAGTATAAACTGCAAGTGCAAAGTCAATCAATATTTAATTTTTGCTATGCGAATTAATTTTAAACCTCTTTGAGATCAAATAGCCACCGAGTCTGCAGCAAAACAGTTAAAAGTAATACATTAGATAAAAACAACTGTATCAACGATCAATAGAAAAAAGTTTTCCTAGCAAGAATTCATGGATTCGAGCACCTAGGAGAACAGTGCAAGTGGTGCGACTGTTCCAAGCACTTCAGAAGGTGCGGCTAAGAAGGCCACCTGGAGCAACGCTGCGTTTTGGGTTCAAGAT
This sequence comes from Ontholestes murinus, assembly GCA_963969525.1. NCBI lineage: Eukaryota > Metazoa > Arthropoda > Insecta > Coleoptera > Staphylinidae > Ontholestes > Ontholestes murinus. Next base: position 71,376 of record CAXAKX010000408.1, on the reverse strand, counting down.
TTCTTAGGATAAGCTGCAAAATACAAAGTGAATCAATATTTCATTTTTGCTATGCGTTTCTTCGATCGAAGAGTTTTTGAGCTATGAATAACTAAACCTACTTGAAATCAATTTGCGACTTTGTCTGTAGCTAAGCAGTTAAAAAATAAATCTTAGAACAACAATTGTATCAAATATCAGTAGAAAAAAGTTTTCCCAGTAATAATGTATGGCTTCGGGCCATCCGGTAGCATAGTGCAAGTTATTCGACTATTCCCAGCACTACAGGAGGTGCGGTAAAGAAGGCTACACGGAGTAGAGCTACGTTGCGGGTCCATGATTTCCTAGGATAAGCTGCAAATGCAAAGTCAATCATCATTTAACTTTTGCTATGCTTTTTTTGGAACGAGGAACTTTTTGAGCTATAAATATTTTTTAAACCTCATTGAAATCACAGAACAGTTAAAAATATATTTTAGAAAAACAACTGTGTCCACGATCAGGAAAAGTCATAAAGAGCAGAAAAGAAATTGAAGGATAAAGGAGACTTACTATTGAAAACCACCGTCTTAAAGAGACTACGTCTTTGCTTTCTAAAATCATTGATTTTGTACAAAGGTGGCTTGGACTCAAGAAAATAAGCTTTCTTATTGGATAGAAGAAACGCATGATAAGATGCATGACGAAGCAAACTCAGTGTCTGAAGAAATCTCATTCGAAAAACATAGAAGCACCATCCTAGTGATGTCATGGGAGTACGTCTTACAAAAAGCTCTGATCTGAGTCACTGATTGCTTAAAGATCTCTTAGCTACTAAACAATTAGTTGATTGAAATGAAGAAATGCAGGAGAAGATAGATGAACAAACTCGACAAATTTTCTATTGAATTGATGAAGGGGATATATGATGAAACTCATTAATAAAACAGCATAGTTGTTTTGATAATGGTAAGTAGAGTTGCCGAAAGTAGTCAACATAAAAAATACAAACAAAGTAAAAGCGTTTTATTAATTATAGTTTAGAGGCTTTTATTCTTATTGTTAATCACCTTCATTCTTTCATTTGTCTGATGTACCTACTGTGTGGTGAAACTTGTTGCAATGATCAACAATAAAAATGAAATCTGCCCAACTATGTCGTTTTATTTCAATCAACAAATTCTAATGATCCAACATCACCAACTGGAAGACTTTCAATCGAAAGAAATTTTATCACATAAATCTACCAACCACAACGAAACCACTAACTTAGATGTTGCAAAGAGATTACATCTATAATCACTGATCTTGCACTTGGCCTTCGATTTGAAGCAAAGAGCTAATTGGATTGAAGAAATCTAGGATGAAATATATTGATAAACTGGATAAACTTTAATTATGCGAATATAACCAATTTAAATTGGAAAATAAAAGAAATTTTCCATCACAAGAAATTTCATTAAAAAAAACCCAGCCACCACATCGAAACCACTAACCTGGCTGTTGTAAAGAGATTACGTCTACGGCCACTGATCTTGTACTTGGTCTTTGACTTGAAGCAAGAATGACTGATTTGATTGAAGAAATCTTGGATGCTGATAGGTAAAATAGATAATCGAGCACAGGAGTTTCTAGGTAACGATATTGAGGAGAATTTTGAAGGGATTGTATCGCCAGTAGAACGACGAATATAACCAATTTCAATTGAAGGATGACAGAGAATCACTATTCGAATAAATTTTATTAGAAAGACCCAGATGCACAATGACTTGAATGATTCAGGAGACTTGGAGACTACACCTTGCAACGCAGCTTTCATGTTACAATAGGACCTATGAAGAATTTTACGGGCATGCAAGCCAAAACTCCGCCCGTTAGCATGGTGTTAAAATTATATGTATGTTTTTTTTTTCATTAAATATTGTGATTATCATCATTAATTTAATTGTATATATTGTGTGTTTGAGTGGAAAAATATGGGAAACCAGTGAACACCGTACGTCATTGTGTAAATAATAAAAGATTAATTAAGAAACTAATTAAGAAACCATGTTTGATAAAGTTTAATTAAAGATAAAGCCTTGTCTACTGTACCAGCAAGAATGTATTGCTTTGAGCACCAGACAGCCCAGTGGAAGTAGCTCGACTGTTCCAACCATTACAGGAGGTGCGTTAAGGAAGGCCACCTGGAGCAGGGCTACTTTGCAGGTCTAAGATTTCCTAGGACAAGCTGCAGGGCAAAGTCAATCAATATTTCATTTTTGCTTTAAGTTTTTTGGAATGGGGAGTTTTTGAGCTAGAAATAATTTTTAAACATCTGTGAAATGAATTTTCGACTGTGTCTGCAGCAAAATATTTTAAAAATAAATTTAAAAAAAAACAAAGGTATTAAAAAAGTTTATTCCGCAGGAATTTATTCAAGAATAAATTTCAAAGAACCAACTATATCATTGATTAGTACGAAAAAATGTCACCTCGATAAGTTCTAGGTGTTAGTAAGGAGAGATTTGAGAGGAAAGTCTGGATGGGTAAAAGCTATTGTAATGTATTATATGTTTGAGCAGAAAGGGTATTTGAAGAAATCTGTAGACGGATGTGTGAGAAAATGGTAAGAAATATTAAAAGAATAACTGAATGGATGAGAGGAAATAGAGTTTGGACACGAAGATGGTAACTTTATCGGAGCAAACTAATCTAGACAAAGAAAAATGATCGCCTATTGGGACTTTTGAATGTAATGGTATTGTAAATGTTGTAATTTAGAAAAAGTTTCCGAGAACTGTCTTTGAACAGTAGGTGGCTGAAAATTTATTCCGAGATATATTATATCAACCATCGCAGAAATGATGTTAGTAGATATGGTTGAGGAGATGCTAGAAAAGTACTAATATTTTTTTTTTTTTATATATATATTATACTTTTTAATAGAGCTTAAAAATATCACTTAAAAATTTGAAGCATTTAACTTTAATTAGGTATTACTTAAGCACTTAAAAAGTGCCTAATCAATCAATCAATTTTAATTATTTGCTTATTAAATTTAGCATTTGGTTATGACATTTACTAGATGATTTTGGCCTGTGAGACAATATTTTTGGCATTTATAGGATACTTGGGTCCAATTCTGATAAATATTTTCTGATTATTCTTATCTCAGCGTTACATATATTTCTATAAATATATATAAATATTTATATTCCAATAATGGAGACATTCTTCCAAACCTCTGATGAAGATGAATACCTTTCCTTTAACTGTGCGTAAGAATTAATAGTTATGTAATACAGAGAAACAAACGGGTATGAGAAATATTGCAGCAGAAAGTAGAAAAGATGTCTACGTAAAAGTATCTGATAAATTGTCTAGGAAACTGATAGATATTTTTTTAACAAATATTCCATAAACAATTTCGAATATGACCACCAAAATAAAGCCTAATGATAAATAGGAAATATTCAAACATGATCCGCAACCGATAGACAAAATTTAAAATGTCATTGTCCCTATTTCTATAAAACAGCATCTCATGACCATTTGATTTGTAGGTTACAAAGTATGCAAAGAACACTAAAAAAACTTTAATCTCGAAGCTGATCCCAAAGCACCTAATTTAATAATTCTTCTGGCCATAAGCATCTTTAACGATGAACTTTTTTGAGTTTATGTTAGATGTTCTCAGAATTTGCAGTAGTTTGAAAGCCAAAGCTATTTTAGGCGCAGACCGAAGAGATGTACGACATGTGAACGGAACTATATTTCTCTTAAGCAGTTTGGAGGCTATCCAGCAATGCTAAGATGAGAAAAACAAGCAAAATGTGTTGTACGAGGAAAATAAAGCTAATTGCATAAATCTGCATTAGCTGACCAAAGAAAAACATTTCTAAAAGCAGTGAAAGTTTGTGTTTCGATGTGTTTTTCTCAAAATCAATTATTTCCACTTACCAGAAAGATTTTTTAAACTAATAAATGGATCTATATCAGCTTTCCAGTTTTCTAGTTTGAATATTTTTATCAAAATTTATAATATTCTTAACAAGCGTCTCTATGTAGAATATAATATTAGATTCTAAAAAAATGATTTCAATTCTTTTCTATCCTTTGTAAAAGAAAAAAACGGATCAATTTTGTTATTATTTTAGAGCTTTCGTTATCCAAGATTGAAACTACAGATAATTTAATGGCTGCTACTTTATTTGCTGTATTAGATCATAGAAGGGAAGGAATCTTTTAGACTGAGAACTTGGTCATAGGTGTAGTAAAAAAGTCCTTTGTTTTTTTCAATATAAGTGCGATCGCGTTTCACCAGATGGCATCAGAAAGACTACATTTCGCACTAAATTTTTTTTCTGACTTTTCTTTATGATTAGTTGACTCAGTTGAGTTTAACGCGCGTCAAAGATGGACACTAGCAAAGAGAAAATACGCTTTTCTTCGATAAAGGCAAATAAAGGTAGCTGAAAAAGTAAAAAGTGTTTATGGTCCTGATACTGATAGAGCCAATTACGCGAAATTTTGGTTTCGTCGATTCCGTTCCTGTAATTTCGATGTCAAAGATGCACCACGCACTGGAAGGCCAATTGTCAAAATTATCGATAAGATCATGAACATTGTCGAGTACTACCGTCATGTTAGCACTGCTTAGATTGTACAAGAGCTAAAGATTGTACAAAAAAGCGTTGGGAATCATTTTAATTAGGCTGGATACAATAAGAAACCTCATGGTCCGAATTTTCATCTACGATTCGCTGCTGAATTCCACAAAATCGACCCATTTTTAAGCGAAAATGGTCGTGATCGAATCTGGTGATCTGACGGGTATAGTGGCGAAATGACGTTTAAGAAGGTTTTACTGTGTATTTGGTGGGATTGACAGGGAATTATCTACTATGAGCTGCTTCCCTATGGCAAAACTCTTAATTCGGACTTTACTGTCAACAAGAGTACTGTCCGAAAGAAGCAATTGACCAGAAGCAACCAGCTTAGGCCAATAGGAGAGGAATTGTATTCCATCAGGCCAACGCCAGGTCACACACATTGATAGTGACTTGCCAGAAGCTCTGGGAGCTTGGTTAGAAGATTCGTGTATATCCACCTTATAGTACGGACCTGGAACCAAGTGATTACCATATGTTCCTGTCCATGGCGAACAATTTTTCTGATGAAATATTCTCTTCAAGGGAGACGTATGACAATCGAATGTCTCATTTTTTGTGAATAGGAACGAGAGGGTCATTGAGAGATGCATAATGAAATTACCTTCAAAATGGAAACTAATTATTGAAGCAAACGGCGCATATTTGACATAATCGAGTTATTCTAACTATGGTATTTATAGCCTTCAATTTCATGTAAAAATAATGGATTTCTTTTTACTATACCTAATATTTAAAGTAACCTTTAGTGGTGAAGTAAGACGACAAATCACAAATAAAAATGTATTTAATTGTTCAAAGACCAATAAAGAAACTGCAAAATCTCGCAAGATTTTTACTATTTCATTCATACCAAGAAATACCTATCGTCAAAACGTTAATACCCCCATCAACCCCATTCAACTTGTCTACAACTTTACAATTTTAGAATAATCAAAAAAATTTATAAAATTCAATTAATATTGGTAAATTCACTAAATTAGAAGATTCAAAAAATAATTATAATACAATTTCAATAGATTATATTATACAGAATATTTTGAGGTACTTTTTTTTCCTTCGGCATAATTTGTTAACACATTTTAAACTCAATTAATACCCTTTTAAAAAGAGATCGCAATCGCTTATATTCCTTTATTTTTCTTGACGCACATAAATTTTTGCGCCTGTCAGAAGTTAAATGCGGGTCGCGACGTGTTGCGAAATCGGTGGCCATCTGATGGTATCAAGATTTATGTCTGGTCTTCAGGGGCGAAAAAAGATGATGAATGCCGGGGGACCGGACAATGCGTGTAATGAAATTATTAATGTCAATATTGGCCGTTCAATTTGTCAAAACGAGGGCCGCGATCGATAAATAACAATTTCGCAAATTAAGATTTATTGCGGTGAATCGTAATTACGTTTCTGGTCGACAAATAAATTAACTGGACCACCGGCCACATATCAATCTTTGTTAACAATATTTCGCCCAATAAATATTATTAAATATCTTCCGTAATATAGTTGAATAGATTCCTGAATATTTATAATCAATAGAAAGTAAGCTAAAATTTTTCTAAATTAATAGCGAATTTTATGTTATCTGTTGATATTATTTTAAATATATGTTGCATATAATGTTAAATTGAGCTAAGCTCTTAATAGATACTTTCCTTTGTAATCTCAAATGTTTAAATGTTTTTAAAATTAATAATATTGCCTGTTGTATTCTTTGTGTATTTTTAGAAATTATAATTGTTCTTAAAATAGGTAAAGTAAAGGGTGTCTTCTAATATGGGATTAATTTATGAATGTATGCCCTATTTATAAATAAAATTACATGTAAGAATTATATTGAATTCATTAACACTCAACACTTTATAACTAAATGCAACTCTACAATTTATCTGATTGCTTGTTTGTACTTCAATCGTAATCGAAAATCTACTATTTATGTTTAATCTGACTTGTTCCGTTCTATTTTTAAAACTAGCAATTTTCTTCTCTAACATTTTATATCCGGTTTTATCAAGAATGGAGTGCAATAATCAATAACTGTATTATATTTAATCTACTTTAGTACCTGACAAAACTATTTATGAATAAAATATCTGTAAGAATGTAGTATAAAGTAAGGTAATTTTAGATTAGAACACGTTTTATGTTCTAATTAGAAATTACCTAATGTTATAATTTCCCTTCATCAAGAGTGAATAAACTATTGTAGTTTAAAGTATTTTAATGTGTGGATATAAGTCACCAACCAATTAAGACTACTAAACTGAATGTAATCTCCTTTGTTCTTGATATAATAATTACTCAAATTATCCCACCTCGTTAATTAACACGAAACTGTTAACCAGTTAGAAATTGGTGCATCTAGTGTTACGAGGTGCTAAAAATCCACACCAAATTACATAGTCCGCCGGCAACAGGAAGCCATCAAAATAATTGTTAATTGCAAGTCCACAGATTGTTAATGAATATAATTGTTCCCAATGCCACCGTTATTACCGATTATAATAATGAACAATTTTTTTCCTCCTCGATCGTGCCTTGTGCGTCTCGTAAAAATCCAGCCGGAGGTGACATTGAACAGTGTACACTTTCCAACCATTCAAAAAAAAATAGGGGAACTAACTGATAAGGAACCTAACTGTTGATTGATGTTGGGAAATTACTGGCGGCTGGAGAAAAAAAAATTGTATGCTAATTTCATTCAGTTACGATAAATTAAACCTTTTACTTGTCAACGGTGCAATTATAAAAGTCCGCTTTATAGTTTGAAAATTGCGTTAATTAGCATACTGCGATTGTAAATTGCAAATTGATTGATTTTTTGCAACGCGTTAATGCAAATAGGTGTTGTACAAAAATTTGTAAAATTGATGGTAATTTATTTTTTGTTTAATGAATATATTCATTAATTAGTAATAAATTTTATTTTATTTAAAAAAGAAATGTAAAAATTATTATTATAACAAATAGTAAAGTATTATTAAACTTTAATTACTATTAAAATATATTTATTTTTTGCATTTAATTTGTTTTATTGTCTCAATATTTTTCCTTAGTTTTATTGTTTTTATCATTTTGGGTATATCGTAACAAATAATGCAATTCTTGTCAAATCCAATTAAATTTAAAAGTTGACATAGAGGAATTGAATAAATCAACCCAAATGTATTATTAAGGGTGTTTTTAAAATTAATAATCGCATAAAGCGATTTTTAGGATTATTTGGGCGAAAATTTGTTCTATAAACGCGAGCAGTGAAAATATTCTTCAATATACTAGAACTGTTCTTAGTGTTCAAAAATGCAATTCATGTAACAAGTCACTCTCAATAACACAATTTATTAGACTATGAAGAAAATATCTGCCGAAAGTCTCCAATTTTGCAAACTATGTAGTTTTATTAAATTAATTTATACTAAAAAACTTTCTTCGCAATTATATTTAAATTCACAGATAATGATAAATGTGAATTTAAATAAAAATTGCAAAGAAAGGTTTTTAGTGCTTATTAATTTAATCAAATTTATCTTCACGTAACTCACAAATATCAAACTATGTAGTTTTAGTTCAGACAATTTGGTGGATTTATAAATCGGCCTACATAAAGAATATATACATCTTTTCAAGAAGAAACTAGGTATCTTAGGTATATAGTTCGATATTCCCATCTCGACGTGTAGAGTGTACGTATACTCAGGAAGAGTAATCCGCCATTAAATCCACAATCTCCTGACCATTATTTTGAAGGAACTCATTATTTAGTCTCACATAATTAGCCAAACGATACAATTATACTTTTTTATAAGTTACTAACTTAGGCACATCCTTTAAGGTCCAAGTGATGGTATATGCAGAATGATGGATACTTTCAGGTAGTAGTAAATCATTCGTAGTAGAGACGTAAATATTGTTATTATTTGTAAAGAATAGACCAAGAAAAACATTTCTCGTATTAGGAATGTTTTTCACTTGATGCATATTTGCAACTGAATAGCAATTGAATATCTTATTACCCTTCATCACCTTATCTTACTATTATTTTAAGTCATTTATATCTAGCCTTTTTTCTTCCTTCCTAGGATCCCTGATAAGGTCGTACAGTTTACGATCTTTTATAAGTCAATGAACAAACGTAAACATCTATTTGATGATCTTTGCACTAGTAGTAGTACCGCTGAGCTACATAAAGCTCCCTTTGTATCAATTTCGTAAACCCAAATTTACTGGTGTATCGTTTTAAGGGATAACTTTTAATACAAGTTCATTAGTGTTACCATTATAATATTTATATTTCTCTATTTGCATTTACCAGGTTTAGTAGTAATTAAGGTTAATTTCAGACAGTCTCGTAGGATTTCACTGTTGCACTGAAGTTATTAATGATGTATATCAATTTGTCAGTTTACTGACTCAACTTTATGTTTCATTCTCGGTTCCAGGTCTTCCTCGAATGTTGCAGTGTTCAAGTGATTTGTTGCCAGGTGTTTTTTTTCTGTAGCCTCTGCCTTGTTAAAATTTTGAATTGTAAATGTTTATATTGAAAAGTAATTATTCCAATCTTTCAATATAATTGATAATCTTTGCACTACACTCTTGATGGAACCAGATATGCAAATTTGGTGAAGAAATGCACTTCTAAAAACGAAAGTATATACTTTGAAAATTATTGTTACTGATCAAAACAAGTGATAGGCAACTGTAAGTAAAAACCAAACTATAGAACATAAGAAGTGTTTTTCTCCAACTATCTAATTTTAATTGATTGATTGATGAGGCACTTGTTGCAGGTGTTGAAAATCCATACTTAATATTGAAATGACGCAATTGTTTGATTTTCAAATATTGGTTTATTAAACACTACATATGTTTCGCCACAGTGTGGCTGCTTCAGGTGAAGTAAATCTAATTTTGTTTTGCTTTCCTTTAATATCCTTGTGGCTTTCTGAGTATTTTAATTTTACTAGCTCTATGTCCATGATGTTCCATATTTCCTCGTTCAATAAATTAATTTCTCACTTAACCTGTGGTGAAACATTTTTATATCAATTCGATTTTTAATTTCTCCTTAATAATGACATACAGTCGAAACTAGTTCGAGTAATATAATAAACAAGTGAAATAACAACAAGTCTTTTAATCAACAATTGAATTTCCTCGTTCATCTGTTGCTCTATTTCCATTTTTTGTTGATTTTTTAATATATGTATTTTTTAAAAGTTTACTTTTGAACTTTTAACTTTAACCTCTTTTGTATCATTTATATTTGATGTGTTAAAGGGCATGATATTATCGATTCCTTCGATTTGTTTTTTTTGTACGTTTTTAAAATTTTATATATTACTATCAAATAATGGTAGGAATTCATTTCTGTGACTGGGTAAGTTCTTAAACCAAAACGACCATTTCAAAATCTTTTCTGTAGCAATATGCAGTGAATTTGTTTTCTGGCTATTGCTGTTTTATTGTGTAATAGCGATTTCCAAGTATAGAGTCGTTGATGTGATAGTTTAAACAATGTGTTTCTTATAATGAAGCTCTTCACTTGACAGAAGTGGCCAAACATATCGATATGGTTATTGAGTTCGACTAATCTGTAATTTTAGATAATATTTTTGACCGTGACCCTGCAATTTTATCAATGAAGTCTAAAATGATAATAGTGTTATCAATTTTCTTTGTATTTGTAAAGTATTTCAATTGTGTCCTCTTTTTCGTTTGCGGTTCGGCCATATAAGTAGATGATATTGATCTTGTAGAGTTTCCCCCCTATTTGTAGTAACACTAACCTATCTAAGTACATGGCTACAATGATGTTGAAGCGAAAGTCAGGCAGTTACAATGCTCCTCAATACTTTGGTTCACTAAAACTGATAATGGAGTGTCGTAATCGGCATCACTGGCCCTCGGCTTATCGAGGGATTTGGGCCCATCCTAATCGATATTTCAGGTAGAAATCGAGGCCTTAAACACATTCGCCTACGCTTAGAAATAGGCTACAATCAAAGAAGGATATGTATATGATCGAGCTGTCAGTTTGCATTAAAGGCAATAACACCACCTAAATTCAAGTCTGAATCTATCCCTAAAGCAGGTAGCAAGGAATAACAGAGTTAAATCGATCTGGGTTCTAGTCACGCTTGGATCAAAGGCAATGAAATCGCCAACAGCCTCACCAAAGAAGGCTCAAATGCTCCATTTATTGAACCAGAACCGGACAGTGGAATAACAAAAATCCGCATTTAGAGGATGATCCAGGAATGGGAAAATACTCCTCACAAGCATGCCTGGCTTGCGGCAGGCGAAAAGGTTTATAGCCTTCTTTGCCGTAAGGTCTGGACCGTTTCTCAGATTAAGCACGAACATACCGCCTGCTAACCGCACACTGCCCTCGGAAATACCACCTTACTAAGATGTGTCAGAAAACAGATAACTGCAGATTCTGAATTCAGGCACAAGAAACAGCAGATTACCTACTGTGTGAATAGTCTGCCCTGTCCCTTCAAAGATGGAACTACTTGTCATCGGCCTTTTTAAAGCCTGATGAACTAGTATACATTAATTCTTAAACTATCGTAAACTACGTAAAAAGTCTAGACATTAGGGACTAATGGAATAATTACAAAAGATCTCTTAGGTCGAGGTAATTTTGGAAGGCTCAGAAGCCATACAACCAACCAAACCTATCTAAGTAAGGTTTAATGTTGATAAATAATTTCCTACTTCTGTTGATGATCATAATGCAAATTTCATTAGAGTGATTTATTATGCCTTTGCTTTAATAGTTGAGAGTGGCATCTTCATGTTAAAGCCCTTCTCTTCAAAGCCTCACTAATTTTTAGATTATATATTATTGTTCCTTTCTATTGTCTTTCTTTTGGCACAACGGTGTTATAAAAGGGCTATAGAAGTATTTTTCACCATTTTCACGCATCCTATTTTTTATTGTAATATACCGGTTAAGGCAAGTTTCTTCTTACCTTTTGTTATTTCATGCTATCGACCATTTGTAAATACACACTTCTGTTTTACTTATTTATTATACCTGCATTACAATTTGTTGCACTGTATTGTAACGGAGATAATTACAAACAAAAAAATAGCTGTACGGTATTACAAAAACATATAATTTAAGCGGTTTTTTTTTGAAAACATAAGAGCGATTCTATTTGAATAATAATATCTCGAATTCTTAAGGTAACTGGTGTTAATAGCATACATCATTACATTAATTTTAAATTAATAATATATAAGAAAAATACTTTTGATGTTTGATCATTGCTAAGACTCCTATGGATACAACAGCTTCTACAAATAAAACTGAGGCGGCAGCTGAACCTAGCGCCTCCACATACAAATTTTAAGAGTAGTAAGAGATCAAAAATAAGAAAAACGTCGGCCAAGTGAAATGAGAATAAAGGCGTCGAATTGGATTAAGCTTTACAAATGAGTATTAGCAATTCTGGAAAGCTGCATGTAGCAAAGGAAGTAAAAGATATTGTTAAAAGAAAGTCCAGTCAAAGTAATGTGACAGGAAACCAAAATTTTCCCAGACAACGAGTGTCTGGGAAAATTGTAGTAAAGCATGTTCATCAAAATTAGAGTTTCCTTCAAAATTACAAATTGTATCCGTCAAACAAAGCCGTTTTGCAAGCTATGACAGAATATTAACCCTCTGATGGAGATATATGATTTACAAAATACCGATGGGAGCAAAACCGTCGCCAATATATTTATCGTTTCTCTTGTGCCAGCTCATGACTGTCGATAAGTTGGCGTGGAAAGAAATTTTCATTTGGAAAAATCCGCGACCTTCACCTCCTTGATATTGTAGGCCATTCAAATCAAATTTTTGCATGAGACTGCAGTCTAAAAGACTTATAGTATTTGAAATTGAGGAACAAGAGAAGAAATTAACACCTTTACAACAACAACACCAACAATATTTGATGGAAAAGAAGTAGGTACACTTTATCGACCGCTATAATTGACGGAAAAGTGTGCAATGCATTCACTACCACATCTTCACATTCTCTATGATTGCACTTTAAAATAGTATAACAATATCGAAAGCATGTTGACGAAACTCATAAAGGAACATAATACTGTGCAACAAATATTTACTGTTTATTTGCCAGAACTTAAAAATAGCTGATTTGCATAAATTGAAATATGCTGATTTCAAATATGTACTAATTTTTTCTGTATTACCCTCATTTTTTTGAGGAAAATAATTTGAAGGAAAGTCAACATAATGAATTTTATCAAAATATTAAAATATCGTTGTGAATATAATGTATATACAGGCTGGGGCATTTATCTTGGCAAAGTGGAATATTTCCGAAACCGAGCAAAATATGAAAAAATGTTTCAAAAAAATGTTTAATATGAGGGGACAAATTTTATGTCACTACGTAAGATTTTGAAACTTAGGTCTTTCAGGGTCATTTGAAGGTCAACTTTGTTTTTTTTAAATGGAAACATTTATATTTTCATTTTTTATATATTTCTACGCACAAAAAGAAAATTAAATTATCTAAATCATTTTTCTCTAAGACGTACCATTTTTGTTTTCATAATATATAATGCTTATCACAACTGCCAGTACACTGGCCTGCGATATCTTCGGATTTGACATCACAAGATTATTTCCTAAGGGGCTATATCGAAACAAAGTTTATCAGGACGCACCCACAACCACTGAAAACAAGCAATAACACATATGTTGCATATGCCAGTCCATTTCAGTGGATACCCTTATTTGAACACAAAATTCCTTTAAAAATAAGTTTTGGAAAATGTATTGAAATGGAAGGACACCACTTTGAACAATTACTACATTAATTAGAATAAGTGGAATAAAGTATTCTGTGTTGCTATTTTAAGATTGTGTTTTGTTTAATTTAAGTTTTATGTCATCATCTATGACAAGCTTTATCAATATCAATCGCAATTTAAACTAGAAGGAGTACGTCTTAAAGGAACATGATTTAGATAATTTAACTCTCTTTTTGCACGTAGAAATACAAAAAAATACAAAAAATATATGTTTCCATTTAAAAAACAAAGTTGACCTTCAAATGACCTTGAAAGAACTAAGTTGCAAAACCATGCGTTTCAAAAAACTTTTATTTGAAACATGTTTTTCATATTTCGCTCTGTTTCGGAAATATTCCACTTTGCCAAGATAAATGCTCCACCCTGTATATTTTAAAACATTTTGTGCGTTTGCACTTATAACTTGTCTTAGAAGTCTCCTGTATTAAGGATCAGCAGTAAACTCCTAAAATACTATCCAATTACATCGTTCTTGATATCACGTTTCCATCCTTGAAAAATCCTGATGGAATCTCTTTCCATGATGGTCACTAACGTCGTCACCCAAATTATGTTGAACAAAATCTAAATGGCAATGTAAAAAGAAAATTTTGAGAGACGTTATACACCTCAAGTTTTTATATGCTTTTATCATATTTTCTACAATGGTTATATAGTTTGCATATTAAAAATTTTCCTAAAAGTTTTACACCACTTCTTTGGGTAAACATAACCATTTTCTATAATAAAATTATTTTCTGGACAATGTTCCTAAAAATCGTACAATTTCGAACGTCATCTTATTTTTTAAAATTTAAAAACTCTAGGTGACTTAATAAAACACTGATACTGCGTGAGGTTTCAAAAATTAATTTATTGTACTACGACAATTGTTTGGCACTATGTGGCATCATCAGGTAGATGTCTACCAGTACCAGTGTTTTATTAAGTGATTATAATGCAGTTTCAACAAGTAACGGCCTTGTCTAATCAATATCTGAAAACTTAAGGTGTTGAGCAAATTTCAAATATGTTTTCTTGATAAGGACACAATAACAGACTGATTGGAGAGTACGATAGAGGCCACCCACGAACCGTATATATACAATTAAATTTTCGGTACTGATCAGGTTTTTTGTTTCCAGAAATTAAAGAAAGTCTGGTGTAGGTGTTAATTTAAACATATATCAACAGTGTTTTAGTTTTCAGTTTACATATATGAGGTGGGTGACCTTGGTCACATCATCCAATCAATATAACATCAACGATCATTTTATAAACAAAACTTAGCGCATAAATTTAAATGCTTACCTAATACATTTTTTAATCAATTTGTTTACGATTAATTGATTATTTATTATAAACCGAGTTATTGTTTCACTGATTTTAGGGTGAAATAGAGGCCACCCATTCACCATATACAGGGTTATTCACGATATACGGCACGGAATATTGTGGCCAAAATACGTGACTTTCAAAAAGTTTCACTTTGGGGATATATGGAGGTCTATTAGGGCTACTTTTTAAAATTATTTTCATAATATACAGGGTGTCCCAAAAACCCTAAAAGTATCAAAGTTGTGTTTTTTTTAATGAAACACCCTGTATTTTATTGCAATTTTGGATCCGTCTATAAAAATAAGTATGTGTTTTAATAAGGTTTTTATTACATAAACCTTAGGGTTTTTGAATTAATTTGAATTTTGTAAAAATGTAACCTAATTTTCATGTTTCAAATACTTAAAAAATAAGTAAGTTATGCATACCAAATTTACACTGAAGTGTAACAATAGATCATATTTTATTTTCCAAGTATAATAAACTTGACATCTTATGCCGGGTGTAAAAAAATTGGAATTAAACAAATGAGAACTTTAAATGACTATAACTTCATTTATTTAAATGGAACGCTATATTTATTAATTTATCAGCAAATGCACGTTTTAATTACCTATCGAATGGTATTTAAATCTTAATTGTTAAGTCTTCTCGTTTTTACAGAAAACGCCAAAATATTGTTTATTGCACCGTTTTAGTACTTTTAAAGTAAAAATTTTAATGTATCTAGTTTTCTATCGTATTTAAAAACGTCAGATAATTTATTTAGTCTGTTACTTTAATTTAAAAAGGATGTCTTTTGTTATAGTGTTATTTTGCGTTTTTGTGTTAGATCGTTAGTAATCGTTATTGTTTGAACATGGTTGTTGTATGTCATTGTAAAAAATGAAAATTTACACAGATTTTCTTATACTGAGGTTTTTATAACTGACACTTCCAATTTCTTTAAACTGGTTTAATAGTCTCTCAAAAATAGCTGGCTTAGGGTGATTTTTTTCGGGAAACCTTTAAGTATAAACTCGACAAGCCAATAAACAATTTTGATGACATTCTCCAATAACCCCATCTTTTTAGTAAATCTTCATTTTTTACCAAAAAATACAACAATATAAACTGAGTTGTTTTATTGATTGGAGGGTGAGGCAGAGGCCACCCACGCACTCTATATATAAAATTAAACTTTAGGTAATCATCAGGCTTTTGTTTTCAGAAAATAAAGAAATTTTGTACTTAGTATGAATTTAGAAATAAATCAACAGTGTTCTAGTTTAAGATTAAATTCATATTTAGAGTGGGTGGGTGGCCTCTATGACACCCTCCTATCAGTAAAACAGTAACGGGGGTTTTACAAAAAAGTAGTACACAAGTATTTATTAATGTATTTCAAAGTGTTCTTGAATGTATTCTGTCTAACGGGATTTCAGTCATTACATTTGTACTAATAGTTTATTGCCATTTTCGAGAACTTTATTTCAGATAGCTCTTTTGTTGCTATTATTTTATTTATTCTTTAGTATTAGAATATCTGAATCATTCAATTTTCTTTTGCTTCTTTAACCCTTATCTCTATTACGTTTGTTGGTGCAAACATATCTGCGTTTTTATTTTTTATAATTTCTTCTTGAATCTTCTTATATCTTTATTATTTTTGGCTTTTCGTCAGTCTACTTTTCCTTCGAAATATGTTATTGCTCTGTTACTTATCTCTTTTACTTCGTTTCTCTGTTATAGGTCACTAAGCTTTGTAATATCAGCTTAATTTTTTTAAGTTTTATATTTGCCCTACGAACGACTAGGTTTTGTTCGGGGTTTATGTTTATGGCTGGGTAAGTTCTTAAAGCATAAAGACCATTTTAAAATCTTCCCCGTACCAATATGTAGTGATTCTAGGAAATTTTTGTTTTTTGCAAGAGTAGAGTTTGTATTATAATAAGGCTCTTGACAGAACCGATCGTTAAATCGTTATAGTGTTCTCTTACATAATATTTTTGACTTTGTCTTGCGAATTGTATTATGAAATCTCTAATGTTAATAGAACTATAAGTTTTCTATTGACCTTGTTGCCATCTCATTTGTAATTATAATATCCTGTTAAGATTAGATAATTGTTAATAATTGACCGGCTGCTTATCATCATACAAATTTCGTTAGACTAGTTTTGCTAGTGTATAGAGAATGGAATATTCATGTTACAGACTTGTCAAGTTTTTTCATAGTAAAGAAAGCGATAGAAAATTCAAGGTACAATCAATACTGTTAGTCATTTTCACCCTTTCGTAGTAGTTTCCTGCGGAGATTTTGTGTATAACATTGCCACTTAGACATTCCTTAAGTTTCTTTAGATTGTTATACATCTGTTCTTATTATTTTTCCAGGAATATACCCAATAATAAAGGAATAATTTTTGCTTACTTTTTATTACTTCATGCTGTTGACCTTCTGAGAAAATGTAACTTTTTTCGGACAAACGATATATTTTATTTGATAATATTACAATATTTATTTATTTTATTTATACATAAAGATGGCTCCAATATAGTCAATAAAAAAACTCTAAATGTAGCTTTTCTAAGCTGTTTAAATTTAAACTCTTCTAATAAATCGAATCATAATAATGTTCCACCTTATTCCAAGATATATATTATTCCAGAGGTTAACAAAATATAGTTATTAAACAAGAAGAAATTTACCGACGCATAGAATTCTAGCAATTGCACGTTATTTATCCGTTTTTTCACTGTAGCCGAGTTTTGCGTGGGGCAATTTCACGTCCGCGAACACCGAAACGTGTTAATCTTTGGCTCTCGCCATCATTTATAACAATTAACATATACCGAGGTGTTGTATCCACGTAAAATTCAACCGCAATTAATGAAAAATGCCCGCTCATTATTTTTCACTTTGTCTTCGGGATGATTTATAGCTCCGACCGACAAAAAATACTAATTAAAACAAATACTATCATTGGCGCGTGATTAATTATTTGATCGCGCGTACGAGAAAAATATATTTAATTTTTTTTCGCGAGGAATATTGCATTAGCCGGTAATTATAAGCGAAACAAATTGAATTAAACTGATTAGCGTCCATCTATTAGCGGCGCTACTTGACCCCTGAGGATCCTGGGAAAAGCAGTTTCGGTCTCGTATACCCATCCATCCATTAAGGTCACTCAAAGAACTAAACCTATTAGAAGGCATCGTTTAACACGTATCCGAGAAGAAAATCATCGGTTATTCCTTGCGTACATCCAGTGATGTACCGACAAATATCTTTAAGATTACACATCGCATTTCGGCCGCAATTATCTTTATTATCTTATCCTCGTATTACAATAATTACGTTCCGTACACAACTAGTTCCTGCAGTGGGCGTCGTAAAATTAGACAAACAGCGCATGCGTAATTTATGGCAACCTTAATTAATCCAGCGATGCTCTTAACAATAAAACGCTACATTAACTATTTTTCAATTATTTTGTCTTATAATAAAGCCTTGCATTACTTAAAAAAAAAGTGAAATGGCTAAAGAATATTACTGCTATTATGAATTAATTCCTTTCAGTCTATTAGCTAACTTGAGCTCACTTTTTATTTATTAAATATATTTATAATTCCTACAAAAATCGATATTTTAATTTTATTGTTTTTTTTTTGTAATATCATCCCTTGATTAGCTGCCAGTGTTGGGTGCGCCGAATAAAGTCATTACACCTGGACGTGATAAGTATATCAAGCGTGACTGGCTTATCTCGGGGCCCGATGTGCGGAGTGATGGAATTTTGATGAAGTTTGAACTGAAATTAATGAATCCAATGATTTATGAATTATCGGCTCACTTTTATCGTCATTTATAAATCGATTAAGTGAGCCCGATGAGGTGAATGAAGCTTTCATTAAATTTACATGCTCCGCCGAATCGTTGACCTTTAAAGTGATGTTCTTCTCTCATTGAAAAAAGAATATATGCGGTAAGGTTTTTGATGACTTTTTCCAAAACATTAGGTATATGTTTTGTAAATATAATGAAGTATATATGAATAACGTGTTGGATTAGACGAGAACAAAATAGTTTAATAATTTTTGTTCTTATCATTAAAGTGAAACGTTTTCAAACATTATCAAATATGAAAAAAGTAATAGATCATTAATCAGGCGAATTATTTTTAGATAATTTAATATTAGAGTTATCAAAAAATTACAAGAATTACAATTATATGATAGGTATTTTGAGAGAGTGGATATAATTTTGGATAAGAGTATTATGTGATTTTATAAAAATGCGAAAGTAGAAACTTAGGATCTTATTATTAATTCAATTTAAAGTATTATTATAAAATTTTTACCCCTTAATTATGAAGAAAGGGTTAGAAGTTAAAGGTCTGTCGCGTTTTAAAGTACTGGGAGTTGTACTTCAGAAGGCCAATTCTTCTACAACTGACATGGTAAAATGCAACAAACCCATCTGAAATTAATTCTCTTTAATTTTATTGTGAGGTGTAATACCAATAAAGTTTGAAACAATATTGACGACATTATTTTCATACCACAGAACTGCTACTATGTAATTCTCACTATTAATCAATGCAAAGCTACAGTCACTGCCAAGTTTTGGAAGCTGTTTTTTTTTCTGTTTGTTCGTATATTTCCTCCATTTCACGGAAGTTCTTGAAGTAATAATAATGATGTAAAATAGATATTACAATAGAGCTTGTATCTATATGAAATATGAATTACAAGTCCATTTGTAGCTAAATATCTTTCTTGTATACCTTCAGGAAATGTAGAGAAAACTTGGTAGATAGCGGAGCGATATATAATACCAAAGGCGCTTCACAGCATACATACATTTAGGGTTGGGCTTTTCTCTCATATATTGTTTTATACCAATCTGCCATTTGAATGGTATTATCGATTCTTCTATACATAGGTGTTCCTCAATAATCAATTATTTGCATCGATTTTTAAATGCCCTATTAAATACATTAAACAGTATTATCTTCAGAGTTGATGTCAGTGCTATGTAGATTATTTCGTAGCTGTCCAAATCTATTACGAGATATTTACAGATTTTCGATAAAAAAATATTCTAGTGGCGGATGTCCAGCAATCTAAGGAAGCGAATTGTAGCCATGAATGTATCAAAGGCAATATTTTTTTTCATGTTCATTGGTATTTATAATTTTCCCATATTAGCATATATTGGTTTTTTTTTCTGTCAATTCCCGTAAAATGTTATCTAAGAAATATTCAATGAAATGTAGCAATGGGCTTGTTATTTCAAATACGTCGTTCTCCTTATCGTTTAGAACTAAATAATTCATATAAGAAGGTGAGAATGATTTTCTGATCTGTGAAACACCAATTCGACTAGTGAATTCGGTAGCCTAGACTTGATCATTGAAAGAGAAATATCATCTTCTGAATCATAATCCTCATCGTCTGAGGTTAGGTTATCTGGCTGGTCGTCAATGTCCTTAACATTTGAATCAGGGATTGAACTAAAAATAACATGTGCTTCTATCAGGGCAACTACCTTTGCTATATTTTTTTAAATGATTTTAAAGAATTGCATAAGTGGAATGACACCGTCTGCAAAAAATAGTATCAACATTGTATGCCAGAAAAACCCCATGGTGAAAATTGCATACAACAATTTCAAAGAATCATGGTGAGGAATCAAGGAAACTTAGAGCCGCAAAGAAACGCCAATTATGACTTAAGCAACGTTGTACTTTATGTTTTATTTTGCATTTTTTTAATGCTTTATAAATATCTAGCCTTTCATGCGTGAACAAATGCGTCGAAAACAACATTTATCGACAGATAATATGTTAAAACGGGTAGGAAAAGATTTGATAAACCAACCTCTAGCCGAGAGTAGTTGAAATAAGTTCCGATATCAGAAAAATAGATCTCTGAATATGATGGTAGCAATTGTCACCCCAAGGATCGAACTGTTTAAGACCAATAGGTGTTTTGTCTATCTATATTATCTAAATTTCTTGAGAAGATCATGCCAATACAAATTAGAAACTTTGTAAATACCAATAATCGATACTTGTTCTGCTACTCTCTTGACGAAACCAAATTTTCAAGTTAAGAGAAGTAAAACACTTGCTAAGTTCCATTACTTTATTTTCAGATAACTGACACGTGTTTCGGTCTTTACGGATCATTATCAAAGTTAAACCAATAATACTCTCCCTGAAAAACAATCTGGTTTTTACAAGGGACACAACTGCGAAACGGCTCTTCTGGATTTAATTGATGATGTTTTTGCCGAAGAGAACAACAACCAATTTGTGGCATTAGTCCTTTTGGATTACGCTAAAGCCTTTGACAAGCTGAATCATGCAACCCTTATAAGGATTCTCAAAAATATTGGATGTAGCGAGAGAGTAGCTGAAATTATCAAATCGTATTTAGAGGACTGCATGCAGTAAAAAAGTGGTTCATAACTTCTTAACTCAAATGACTCCAAAGGCTGGTGTACCAAAATGATCGATTTTAGGATCATACCTAAAATATATTTAGCAACATACACAACATATGTGAGTTGAAACAACCAATAAACTAAATAGTGAGCCAAACTATATTTGTGCGCAATCTGAAGAATACTATCTAAATGTTAACTCCGCAAAGACAACAGAAATAGTATTTTGAAGAGATAAACATGTCAGATGAGTGTGCAATAATATCGAAATTCTTTTAGATAAAAATAAATTCAACTTTTTTTTGGCCTCGGATTCATACGCCCAGTTCATGTAAATTCAACTTAACTGCACTCAAAAATCTAGGTGTTTTATTAGATATCAACCTAAAATTCTGTAACATTCCAAATTCCAAAAATCGTCATAATATGCCTTAAACTTTCTGTAACCTTACAGGCATTTATTAAGTATTCAAGAAAAACGATTCTTTGAGAAACCCTGGCTTTATTTCATCAAAATGTTTGTATGTCAGAGTATAGACCATGTTCAAATATGATAATGAAAAAAATAGACTGCAACGAATACAAAATTCCCCCTTCAGGTTTATACCTGGCATTCGCAAGTTTTATCGAATTACACTCAGATAGATATTTAAAATCGTACGTTACTACTTAGCGCTGTTTTATTTCACAAAATAATTACGAAAAAAACACCAAATTATTTATACAATAAGATACTGCTTCGCAGTAATGTTCATCAAAGCGACACAAGATTTTGGACTCTGTTTGTACACCTAAGCAAGAAAAATAATTGATTTTTCAAAAAGACAGATGATTGATGGTGGAAACTATTCTTTTATACATCTTGTAATCAGGAACTTTAAAGAAAACTTCATTTTCTTAATATTACACATAAGTGAATCACAAGTGCAGTTTCTTTGAAATTCTTACAAAAGAATTTAAAAGTGTTGTGGTATTTTACAAAGTGAAACTTATTAAAAAAATGAGTTTCTGTTATTATAAGAATATCCTTTTGAAACCTATGTTTAAGAAAACAAGTAAAATTTCATTCAAGGAGGTAACGCTATTAGGAAAATATGGGTTTGCGTTTATTTTGCATTTTAAAAATTGCTCAAAAATATGTGAAAATTAAGAAGAAACAAATATAATTTAAAAAAAAAGTGAAAAAAATTAAAAAAAGCAATTTAATTTATAATTAAAAAAATGTCTTTCACTAATGTTAATATTAAAAAAAAACTATTAAAATTTCTGATTGGATTTCTTGGAATTTGCTTAAAATAGTTATCCTATTTCTTTAATTTTGGAAACATTGATTGAATTTTCCAAACTAAAACCTAATTATTAAAACAATTATTAAAAACAATTTGCGATAGTTGAACATTAAAGAAAAATTAGTTGATAATTTAATTATAAGAAATATATAAAATTGTATAAAAGTATTAGGGAAGAAAAGGTATACAAAGCAAAAATAACTTTATGGTTGATTAATTTCTCGCTTAACCCGCAGTGAAACATTTTTGCGTTTTTATTTTCTTTCCGACTAATTTCGACCGTCATTCCCATATCTCCTTAAGAATTGCCAACAGTCGAAACAATCCGGAGAGTAAATAAAAAAATAGTGAAAATAGAACCAAAAATTGAAAGAAAACAACTAAAATTTGTTGAAGAAATATTCTAATATTTCTTAGCTTAATATTTGTTATCAAAATGATTTAAATCTTTCAAAATATAAAATCAAATCAAAAAAGGATTTTAATTTGTCAATAACAATTATGGCCATTTGCAACAGCTGTGATAAATTTTTTTGATTAACTAACCCTGGCTAACTTTAACCAGAGTATTTCTCTTGCACCGTCGGCTGATTAAGTAACCACCGATCACAGAGTAATAACATAGAGAGAACACGTTTTAAACGGTTTTTATTTTTATTTTTGGAATTTGTATGCCGTATAATTGAGAACAGTATAGTCTGTATACTTAACCTATCTATAGAAAATGTCTGACAAATGTATGTAATAACTTCACGATTATAAACGTCCTAAGGTTAGTCGCTACGTACTTGGCACTTGGTAGAAAAAATAAAAAGTGAAGAAAGGAATATAACTGTGTTTTCAATTAACTTTCACGTACTCAAATAACTACATTACGTACTTGGCATGTTAACCGATCAAAATCGACTGGTTAAATATTTGATGTTTTCGGGGGACTTTAACCGTGGCTAAATTGTGGTGTAAACCGATTTTCCGTTAACCATTGATTAACTTTTTAATCAATGGTTAAGTAACTGCGGTGCAAGTGAGCATTAATATAATATCTTGTTCGAATGAAAGTAAATGAAAAATCAATTCAAATGTGTTTTAAAGAATAAACAGTTAATTAAATTATTATTATATTATTGAAAACATTTAAGATATTGCGAAACAACCAAACTAATTTATTTTTTCTTAAAAATATCTTTAATTTTTGAAAATTAAGTAAATCTATTTAAAAAAAGACGCAAATAAAAACTGTCTGGAATTTTAAGATAAAGTTTTAAAGTTGGCTTGCCTTTACAGAAATTTTGCTTATTAAATCATTTTGGTGAATAGTTGCGGTTTAAAGGTTTTAAGTTTAAAGGCCCATCTCCATCTTGCTTAGAGGCTCTTGTCTAGTAGGCTTGAGGTCTAAAATAACCTGTGATGATAACTTCTAGGCTTTTAGAATTTTTGAATTCTCTAGCTTTTACTGCAGTGATGCTATAGATTGTTTCTACTTAAATAAGAAATAGATGAGGAAATAAGAAGAGTAAATAAGCTTAAAGTAACAAGCTAATTTACACACGCAGAAATACAGAAATAACACGGCGGAAGGACCAAATGATCGATAGCCAAACATTAGAACTACTACTACTACTAAGAAGTAGATTGACGTATCATTTAGAGTAATCAGTTTGTTTCTTGCACCTAACCGCTCACATTGAAAATATTGTTCTATTTGTTGCGAAATCACAAACGATTTCTATAGCTTATTATAGGCTTGCCATAGACGGAGTTTCTTTTTCCATAAGGCATCACTATAAGTCTTTTTGGTTACCAAAGTTTCACGTTGGAGAAAACTTGTCACTAGTTTAACGAACCATATTTTGAAGTTTTTTATTATTAACTTTGCTCTTATTGCTTATTACATATTTCCAAAAAAATACATATATTAATAATATACCTTATGATAACAAGAAACACGGGTGGAGTTCACTGGTTTCTAATGATCTTCCACCTAAACCCATATCCATCTGTCTATCCAGTATGCGGAAAGTTTCTGAATTCTTCATTGATAATATATTTAAGCAAATACGCTGTTTTTGTGACTAATGTTTGTTGATGACTGTTGGTGATGGCTGTCCTTTAAAAAATTGATTCGAGTAATGGACATTTGTCAAAAACAAAACAATTGATAAATTAAAACAGAAAAATATTTAAATTTTGCTTGAAACAATTGTAATTTTAGGTAAAAACAATTAGAATTTGAAAAGTTAATAAGTTAAAAAAAAAACATCTGCATCAAACGATTGAAATTTATTTAGAAAAGCATATGGAGCTTCAACAAGGAAAATCAAATTAAAATTCGGAAAAGTTTAAAACTTTTGACTATGAAAATAACAATTAAAAATTTCATTTATACAGTTGAAAAAACTATTAAAAAGTCAGTCCTAAATTTCCTTCAAATAATTGAAATTTCTAATAAAAAATCATTCAAAATCTAAAAATTAAATTGTTATAAATTTGTTTTAGACAAATAAGAATTGAAATTTTATTCCAACAAATAAATAAAAATAAAATTCTAAATTGCTTTAAACAAAAATGTTGAGCAATTGAAAATAGTCAGAACAGCACAGTTAATAATTTAAATAAAATCAATTTTTAATATTTTGATTAAAGCATAACAATATTAATATTTTAAAATAAATTTTTCTGAGATTTCTAGAATCTTCACCCAAATTATTACAATATTTAAACATTTCCTTTTTTATATATTTTAAAACTATTTACACCAAACAAAACTGTGGAAATGTAAAGAAAACAGTTGAAAATTTTGTGCTAAACAAAATAAATTAAATCTATCACGAATTAAAAAAAGACAATTAAACCTTTGTTAAAACAGCAGATGAATACTTAAATAAAAAGAGTTTAAATATTGACTTAAAACAATTAAAACTTACGAATAATTCGCCAAGCAAAATATTTTGAAAAATCTATTAAAGATAATAATAATAATAGTTTAAAAAAATAACATTTGATTAAACTAGTATTAAATATTTGCAACAAATTTAAAAATATGTAACAATAAAATGAAATAGAACAGTTAAAAACTAAAAATATAAAATCATTTAAAACTTTCCAAGAGAGAAACAAATAAAAACTTGTAAAGTAGTTTGAAATTTTTAAATATAAAGTAGAAAACTAAAAATAAAACAGTTAAAAATTAGTCTAAAATAATTGAAATTTGCAACAAAGAAATAAAATCAGATTGGACCAGTAATAATAATTACGATTTGTTAAAAAAAAAAATTATAACTTATAAAAACTTCAAACTGAAATTAAAAAATTAGATTGTTTTTTTTAATGTGAAAAATATAAAAAACTATTATCATCTTTAAAAGTGTTTATTGCTTAGACTGTAAACGCTATGATTATTAGAAGCGAACAATTATTGCCAAATGTAAGCAATACTAGTATGTTTAACATAGTCGGTCCTATTTATTAAAATATACCAAATATTAATATGATGCATTTCCTATATTTTGCAGTTTATCTTCAGTTGGTAATTTTGCAATTTCAAAAATACCTTGTTGAGATCTTTAATAATCTCGTTGATTAGGACATTTATTTTTTTATTTGTTAGGTATTGCATTGATTATAAAAAAAAACTGGTACGGTTGCTTGTAGGCTAAATGACATCATTTTGTAATTGTATAGTTAAAGAAGAGGCACACGGCATTGTTTATTTGGCTTGAGGTTTTACAGGGATTTGGTGGTAACTCAAGTAAAGGTCATCAAGGCGATTCATTTCAAGCTTTGTAATAATATTCAGCTTGCAGCTATTAAAATGAAGTGTGATTTTTTTTCGGGGTCTCACAATCTTTGTTCACATCGTTCTCAATAATTGTTGGCATTTAATTCGACTCCTCGAATCTTTATTTCTCTATTAATTTGCATGCACAGTATTGTTAAAAATGTATTTCAAGGATATAAGAAAAATATAATCATTTTTAAAATCGTACAAAATTTTTACGTTGAAAAGAATGAATTATTATTTAAAAATAACAATATACCGCTAGAGTAGCCTAAGGCTAATAATAAAAAACGAACTAAAAAAATAGCATTTCACCTTGCCGTCCTATTATTTTCCATTCACGACCATACGGCATTAAATTAATTGACAATAATTATTGCAGTGTATCGAATCGCACGTCATTTAACTATGAAAATTAAAATAAACAATATAGCGAAGAGATAATTGCAATTTCACACGGGTTCGCGTTTTACACACAGACCGAGAGCGGCAAGTTCGTACGTGCAAATTATGGAAATTAATAACGTCGCATAAAGCGTTCGCGTTTGAACTTTGGCCAATGCAAATAAAGTCCTAACGTTATTATCTAAAGATCTGATGGCGAGACACGTTTCAAATTTTCAATGGGAATTTCCTTAACGCCTAGCAAATCGATTGAATATACGACCTTTTTCATCATCATTAGCATTGATAGCAGTGACATTTCTATGCATACACAATTATCAATCGCTTTTCGCTTATATGGACGCATAACCTCCGCAATAATAACAATAATAATCGTTTATCATGTTGAGGTATTAATACTTGTTTTACAAGAGCGTGTGAAATTGTTTTAGGTATGAAATTTATTGTTATAAATCAAAGCTTAATTGTTTAATTTATCAAATTTGAGATCATCAATTAATTTATAGCTTTATAAAATTAATACTCTTAATACTTCCCAAGTAAAAATCTTCATGGAACAAATTGTTTATAGTCTGTTCGTTGGATCTTCCGTCGTACGTCACAAACTATCGCTTCGAGAAACGACGCAAAAACATTCAGTCTGATAAAGTAAACCAAATGCGTTAGAAAAAGAACGCACTGTAAAACTTTCGTCGTTTTTTGAAGCGATAGTTTGTGACGTACGACGGAAGATCCAACGAACAGACTATAGATTGTATTCCATGGAATACAAGTGCAATAATCTAAACAAACCTTTATAACTCTGTCTTCCTTCTTTGGCCTCGGATACATGTTTATATGTCCATGAGGCAGTTAGTATATATAGCTCTTTCTAAATGGAGCTGAAAATTTTAGAATTGTAATTTTTATTCATTATCTGATCGAAATTTAGAAAATCAAACAAGTTAGGATACAAAACCACCCATGGCCGACGAAAGGTATATAAGTTATTTTAATTGTGAATTCATGTTTTTGTTTTCTTTCAGAAAACAACTTGTGGATGTCGGTAATTGCGACAATAACAGGCCAAACATTTTAAAATCGCCTTAACGACATCGATCACAATAAAGCTGATTTAATAAACGGCCATTACTTCTGTGCGGCTGGTGAATCTCTCGAGTGCATCCTCATTATCTCGAAAAATTCGAAAGCCGATACGACGCGAAATTCTCCTTTTTCAGGGTACCATTCCACTTCTTCCGTCCACAATTTGTCCTCCGCATGGCCGCACAATGAAAAAAAAAGAGGTGTTACGTGTGTGTGTGTGTGGACTCGAGTTTTCATCCGGATCCATTCAAGCATTAACGGCCGAAATTGCGGACGCAGAAAATCCGACCTGTCACACGACAACACCACGGCACTCGAGATGACGAAGGTTTTTCGAATTAAATACAACTGAAACAAAACCGGAGGAAAAAAGAATCGGCGCGGTGCGGGTTTCATTTCTTGGACGAACAAAAAAATCTGATTACCTTTTTTAACTGTTGGAATATATTAATCGAACTGGATGTGGAGAAAAAAGCTTTTAGGCGCTGTAAGATAACGGAGGTTAAACAATGGTTGCTTTTTTTTATGGGACTGATTTTATATTTAATGATAGTGGTCGAAATGTGTTAGGGTATTAAATTTAATAACGTGCAATTAATGATTTCAATTAACGTAATCTGAGAGTCGCTAATCAAGCTATTAAGGTAAATTATCGGTTGGTGGTATTAGAAAAAAGTTTATGTTCTGTGGTTTTATGCTCTTATTTTATAACTGAATTTCCGTAACAAACAATAGATATAATCATATTATCTAAAAATGTTTTTTTAGGATAATACTTATGTTGATAAATGATTGTAAGTGCCTTTTATTTATCAAACACTTTTATCTTTAATGTGACTATAGTTTCGACAGATTTTCTGTCATTTTTGAAAATGACAGAAAAAGGAAAAAGGTATTTATAATCATTTATTAATAAGAATAATTTTTTAATAGATGGCTTTAGTTATCGGTATCTTGCGTTGCATAAGTCCAATTGTGTTCGAGTAGATGGCGTTAGAATGATGAGATTCCCGAATATATGTTTTAGGACAGTTTTCTGATTAATTGACTCAGTTTTGTTTGACCGCGCGTCAAAAATAGACACTAGCAAAGAGAAAATACGCTATGTTTTACAGTTTTTCTCGGATAAACGGGAAACGCAAGCCAGGCAGCTGAAAATATAAATAGTGTTTATGGTCCTGACACTATAACAGCCAATCACGCGCAATTTTGGTTTCATCGATTCCGTTCCGGTAATTTTAATGTCAAAGATACAGCATGCACAGGAAGGGCAATTGTAGAAAATATTGATAAAATCGTAGACATGGCAAAATAAAACTTTGGAACCCTTTGAATAAGACTGGATACAGAAAAAGCTTAATAAACTGAATTTTCATCTGGGAATCATAACAAGATCGACCCTTTTCTGAAGCGATTGGTAACTGATTGCATAACTTACAACAATATCAAGCGAAAACAGTCTTGGCAGAAACTGTGGCCAAGCCAGGAATGACGGCTAGGAAGGTTTTGCTGTGTGTGTGGTGGGATTTTCAGGGAATTATCTGCCATGAGTTGCTCCCCTACGGCAAAACTCTTAACTTTAAAATGTACTGTCAATAATTAAACCGTCTGAAGGACGCAATCGCCAAGAAGCAGCCAGTTTTGACCAATACGAGAGGAATTGTGTTCCAACGCCAGGCCACACACATTGATAGTTACTCGCGTGGGTGGTTCTTATGCATAGTTTGGACCTAGCACCAAGCGATTATCATCTGTCCTTGTTCATGAAGAACAATTTACTGGTGAAAAAAATCGCTTCAAGAAAAGATTGTGAAAATCGACTGTCCCATTTTTTATTTTTTTGGGAATAGGGACGAGGGCTTCACGAGACAGGCGTAATAAAATGACCTTCAAAATGGCAACAAGTTATCGAACAAAACAACGTATGTTTGACATAAATCGAATCATTATAACTATGGTAATTGAAGCCTTCAATTACTTGAAATATAATGGATTTATTTTCAGTACACATTTTATTAATTTATTTAATACCTGATAACCATAATCAAAAATAATTAAACTTAGATAAATTGTATCTAGCATATTTTTGAATTACTTCATTATGATATTTCTATGTGTTCGATTTTAGAAATTCTCGTATCTATGTTCTATTTCCAATCGTCAACCTCCTCCTTGTTTAAGAGGTAGAGAAGGTTTACAACTAATTTCTTAACAGTTTTATATTTATTACTAGCCACTAACCAAGTTTATTAATACAATAATTTCATATACGAATAGTACGGAGGAAAATAGCTCCAAGTATTTTTGGACCTTTTGAAACAGTTAAATTTTATATAAGGCAAAGATTATTTTAAATAACGTATAATAACTATACAGGGTTATTCATGCTATACGGCACGGAATATTGTGGCCAAAATACGTGACTTTCAAAAAATTTCACTTTGGGGATATATGGGGGTCTATTAGGACTACTTTTTAAAATTACTTTCATAATATACAGGGTGTCCCAAAAACCCTAAAAGTATCAAAGTTGTGTTTTTTTTAATAAAACACCCTATATTTTATTGCATTTTTGGATCCTTCGATCAAAATAAGTGTGTGTTTTAATAAGGTTTTTATTACTTAAACCTTAAGGTTTTTGAAATAATTTGAATTTTGTAAAAATTTAACCTAATTTTCATGTTTCAAATACTTAAAAAGCAATTAAGTTATGCATACCAAATTTACACTGAAATGTAACAATAGATCATATTTTATTTTCCAAGTATAATAAATTTGACATCTTATACCGGGTGTAAAAAAATTGGAATTAAACAAATGAGAACTTTAAATGACTATAACTTCATTTATTTAAATGGAACGCTATATTTATTAACATATCAGCAAATGCACGTTTTAATTACCTATCGAATGGTATTTATATCTTAAATGTTAAGTCTTCTCGTTTTTACAGAAAATGCCAAAATATTGTTTATTGCACCGTTTTAGTACTTTTTAAGTAAACATTTTAATGTATCTAGTTTTCTATGGTATTTAAAAACGTCAGATAATTAATTTAGTTTGCCACTTTAGTTTAAAAAGCCTGTCTTTTGTTATAGTTGTCTTATTTTGCATTTTTGTGTTAGATCGTTAGTAATCGTTATTGTTTCAACATCGCTGTTGTATTTTTTTGTAAAAAATGAAGATTTACTCAAAAGAAGGGGATATTGGCATTATCTTTATGCTTGGAGAATGTCATCAAAATTGTTTAATGGCTTGTTGAGTTTATACTTAAAGGTTTCCCGAAAGAAATCACCCTAAGCCAGCCATTTTTGAGAGACTATTAAACCAATTTAAAGAAATTGGAAGTGTCAGTTATAAAAAACCCAGTATAAGAAAATCTGTGTAAATTTTCATTTTTCTACTATTAAATACAACAACGATGTTCAAACAATAACGATTACTAACGATCTAACACAAAAACGCAAACTAACACAACTATAACAAAAGACAGGCTTTTTAAACTAAAGTAACAGACTAAATTAATTATCTTACGTTTTTAAATACCATAGAAAACTAGATACATTAAAATTTTTACTTAAAAAGTACTAAAACGGTGCAATAAACAATATTTTGGCGTTTTCTGTAGAAACGAGAAGACTTAACATTTAAGATATAAATACCATTCGATAGGTAATTAAAACGTGCATTTGTTGATAAAGTAATAAATATAGCGTTCCATTTAAATAAATGAAGTTATAGCCATTTAAAGTTCTCATTTGTTTAATTCCAATTTTTTTACACCCGGTATAAGATGTCAAATTTATTATACTTGGAAAATAAAATATGATCTATTGTTACATTTCAGTGTAAATTTGGTATGCATAACTTAATTACTTTTTAAGTATTTGAAACATGAAAATTAGGTTAAATTTTTACAAAATTCAAATTATTTCAAAAACCTTAAGGTTTAAGTAATAAAAACCTTATTAAAACACACACTTATTTTGATCGAAGGATCCAAAAATGCAATAAAATATAGGGTGTTTCATTAAAAAAAACACAACTTTGATACTTTTAGGGTTTTTGGGACACCCTGTATATTATGAAAGTAATTTTAAAAAGTAGCCCTAATAGACCCCCATATATCCCCAAAGTGAAATTTTTTGAAAGTCACGTATTTTGGCCACAATATTCCGTGCCGTATAGCGTGAATAACCCTGTATATTAATAACAGATCAATATTATCAAGACCTTTATATCTAATAATTCTTACACGCATAGTATGTTGTTGATTTATGAAATGTTAAAAACGAATGCGTTTTTATGTAATTAATTATTCAATACGCTCCGGTTGAATAAATTTGCATTTTTAATGGGTTTCGTTGTTTTTACGCTAACCATTACGCACTATTAATGTTTTTATATCATTTTCATATTATGCAAATCTATCGGAAAATTCCATGTTTATTCACAGTTGCTCTTGCATGACCAATAATTATAGGCTCAATTTTCTTTATGCAACTAACAATTACGATTGGTAATTTGTCATGAAAATAATTGGTTTAGACCATTATTTAACATTTTAAATATGTTAACATAAGTTTATGGTACGTGTTTGGTAAATGACTAGTCACAATAAAAATTTCTTCAAGATATTCAAACAAAGTTATCGTGTATTATTCAATTTGCGAGACTTTTTTATTTGTGGATTTTTATATTATAACTATTGTTAAACACCAATTTGCATATTTTCATTGAAACGCGCATCCTCACGAGGAAATTATTGTAATTTATATGACGTTTATGCGCGCACATTAATTAAGCCATTTCGGCTACCACACATGCAACCACAATTTATCGCGCTCCAACGATCATTGTTGTTAAGTGCATTCATTACTTTTATTCATAGTGCGTGTACCTCGATAAAACAACTTAATTTACTTCATATTACATAAACTGATAAAGGGTAATTAAATTATATTTACATATGAAACGCGTTTATTTACATTTAATCCATCTTCCGGCTGCTGATTACCCGATAAGTAATTACTAATTACTGTTGATTGATGTAGAGGGGATAAGTACTGCATAAAGTATAAACAGTTTTTAATTTTATGAAACGTAAATTAATTACTTGCTGAAGCCACCCATTTTATCATTGTAATTGACGTGTTATAAATTTTATTAATCTTAACGTTAGCATTACTAATATTGCTGTTAATTAAGGACTTCCACACGAATTTTCATTGCATTATGAAATTATCTTTCTGTGTTTCTGAATATAAGAATCCGATTTTTTAATTGGCATAAGCCAGCAATCAGAGTTTTAAATTAAGATATCTAATCCCTGAAAATTGCACTGATTTCCCTAATCGATTAAACCACCGATAATTGCTAATAATAATAATTAATAATAATAAAAATTAGAAATTAGAAATTTAGAACATACTTCAACGTTTGGGAGGTAGATGTCACCTTAACTGCAAATAAACAGTTTTAAACCCACAGTTCTTCTTTTAGGATAGAGAAAATGAGAGTTGGGGGTTTTTATGCAGTTTTCAAACAGAGTATCTTTAAAATAATTTTTATTACTAGTACTATATCTACATGAAACCTGACTGTATTAAGGCATTAAAATCAGGAAAGGTGTACAGAACATGTGTACGTGTGTGAATTACTGTGCATACCGCATACGGTTTCCCATAAACTCGGCGATTCTCACGGATTTAGAATTATTGTAAATAATATCCCCATCGGTCGGGTCGGGCACTGCGTACATTTTCATAAATTCCATATTCACAGGGAAATCTAAACAAAGGCGCGCGCCGTAATTACATTGTGTGTGCTTGTATGCGTTTGTGTATTTTCTTGAGCTTTTGGACTTATTGAGTACACTGTCTGTTAATTAAATCGAGACGCTGCCGCTCGTTACGGTTTAATGGACTTTTTTTGCCGATCGTGAGGTCCGCTAATTGATTTATTCGCGTTCCGGTCCGACCGAAATTGCAGATCATTGCAATTAGGTGGATTTGCAAAGAGCTTAGTAATTTCGTTAATTGTTCTCCGAAGAATCCTACAATATCAAGAGGAAATATTTTAGTAAACTGAGAATATTTAGTAGGTGTAACAAAATCAGGGGTGAAATGTGAAATAATTTTATTATTAATTGTTTTGTTATAACTGTTTTTAATTGCTATGTGATAGATTATGTTTAATTCTTTTTTTAAATTTTATAATCTATCACATAGCAATTAAAAACGGTTATAACGAAACAATTATTAATAAAATTATACAACAAAAATAAAATAAAATAATTAATAATTTAATATTTCCACGTCAACCAGAATTAAAAATAAA
Source organism: Ontholestes murinus (assembly GCA_963969525.1). Lineage (NCBI taxonomy): Eukaryota > Metazoa > Arthropoda > Insecta > Coleoptera > Staphylinidae > Ontholestes > Ontholestes murinus. Next base: position 37,282 of record CAXAKX010000408.1, on the reverse strand, counting down.
CTTTTCATCCATAACATTTAACGGTCCATTAAGTGAAAAAATAGCAAAAAACCTTAAAAAATTAAACTTTAATATATCATTCAAAACGAAAAATAATTTATCAAGAATAATAAAAAACAATAAAGATACAACAGTTAAAATTAAACACAGTGGAGTGTATTTGCTAAGATGTATGAACTGCCCTAAAGTTTATATAGGTCAAACCGGACGAGCATTTGAAGAGAGGATAGGAGAACATCACAAATGTTTCATCAATAAAAAAGAAACATCGACATATGCGAATCACCTTCTAGAGCATAATCATACATTAAACCCTGAGTTTAAGATCCTCCACATAGAAAGAAAAGGACAAAAACTAAATATATTGGAAAATCTAGAAATAAATATATATTTCCACACCAGATATCAACGACCAAGTAGAATTATCCAACTCCCCTCTCTTAAAAATGTTTACTCCCCCACTTATAACAACATAGTATATAAGAAATAATTTGTATTTTATTTGTATATTTTCTTCACCTGAAGAAGCCACAGTGTGGCGAAACATATGTAGTGTTTACAATAAAACCAATTTGAAAATCAAACAGTTTTGATAATAAAATATATAAGTCCTTTACTGAGTCTTATTAAGACTACAAGAACAAACCACTTTTGAAACAACTACTTCTCTAGCTAATACTTCGACAGACATTGAATAATACAAAAGTAATTTGCGTATTACAAAATTGCAAGGCTATCAAAGCAACACTAGTTTGAACGTATTTCTTTCTGTAAAATGAACTTTTAGTTCAAAATGCGTTCAAACTAGTGTTGCTTCAAAAGTGGTTTGTTCTTGTAGTCTTAATAAGACTCAGTTGTTGTAGATTTTACGAAATATTTTTGTGTTTTTTATAATTATCAAACAGTTTTGTTTATTATATAACTTATTTTATCCGAAGGTAATGAAAATAATCGTGAGTCTTATTCTGTTATCTCTGTTAAAAATGTTTAAGGCATTTTTTTAACCAATGCTTTTAAAATTATTATACGCTCTGCATAAACGAATTCGTTCTTATATGTTAATTTTATTTTATAATTTTTGATACTGGCTCTACGGTCTTTTCCAATTATCTCGATTTTAATAAAGCCTTTAATAATTCTTCATTAAATAAGGCAGTGGTATCATATCTGATAATATGGCGTTAAATGACCTCTTTGTATTTAGCAAACAATACTGAACAACTCTCGGTAAATTACTTTATATTGAATTTTGATGCTATATCTGGTATTCCGCAGGGGTCCTGTCTTTGCCCTATACATCTTAATATAATATATTTATATAAATATATACATTGATTAACATAAGTTGGAATAAGATATTCTGTAATGGTATTTGCGGATGATTTAAAACTGCAAAAAATGCAATAAAATCATACAGCAATAGGTAACTGTTCTACTGCCGCAGTTACCTATTTCTGTAAGATCTTATTTTAATATTATGCAATAATTTTATCATTAATATAAATACATTTTACATAATGCTATAACTCTATTCAGATTATGTGTAGAATATCTAATGTATCGTATAATCATTCATTTTATCTCTTGCAAATAATGTGTAAATTGAAAGTTGTGTTAGAGGCCACTCAACCACCCTACATTTACGCACATGTTTATTTAAACTATTCATCGTGTTTCATTTTATTTAGAAATATATATATATATATATATATATATATATATATATATATATATATATATATATATATATATATATATATAAACTATAATTTTAGAGATTAACCCAAACTTATTTTATTACAAAATATTTTATACTCTACTAACTAATATTAAAAAATATTCAAGCATATGTAAAATTATGCATGTCGATAGCATTTGTTTTTATATTTATTTCAAAGCGATCAAATTATTGAAATTTTTAACGTTGATGGTGCTTGGCTTAGCTGACGTCGTCTTCAAAGGAATATGGACTGATGTATGTTTTGTAGATTGGAGGGTATGATAGTGGCCACCCTCCCACCCTACATATATTCAGATACTTTAATCCCTGTTATTGTTTTTGTTTCCAAAAGTTTAATCGTAGTGTTAGTGTTAAAGTGTTTTTAAAAATAGAAACAATGTTCCAAGTTAAAATTTAATATATATGTAGGGTGGGTGAGTGGCCACTATCCCATCTTCCAATATTCAAAACATTCGCGAGGGATGTATTGAATTATTTTTTATACATAGGTAAGAAGAAGAGGTTTTGTAATTTATCGCATTTACTCCAGGAAAATAATTTCAGTGCAACCCTCGCTTATGTTTTGTAGATTGGAGGGTGGAATAGTGGCCACCTACCCTCCCTACATAAATACAGGCACTTCAATCACTGTTACTGCTTTTGTTTCCAAAAATTTAATCGTAGTATTAGTGTTAAAGTGTTTTGAAAATATAAACAGTGTTTGAGTTTAAAATTTAATATATATGTCGGGTTGGTGGGTGGTCACTATCCCACCCTCTAATCTACAAACCATATGCGAGGGTTGTACTGAATTATTTCTTATGCATACGAAAGAAGAAGAAGTTTTGTAATTTATCGCACTTACTCAAGAAAAATTAAATTCAATACAACCCTCGCGTATGTTTTGTAGGTTGGAAGGTGTGATAGTGGCCACCCACCCACCCTACATATTTTCAGGTACAGGGTGGGTGGGTGGCCACTATCCTACCCTTCAATCTAAAAAACATATGCGAGGGTTGTACTGAATTATTTCTTATGCATACAAAAGAAGAAGAGGTTTTGTGATTTATCGCATTTACTCAAGGAAAATTAAAAACATTGCAACCCTCGCTTATGTTTTGGAGATTGGAGGGTGGGATAGTAGACACCCACCCACCCTACATATATTCAGATATTTCAATCACTGTTAGTGCTTTTGTTTCCAAAAATTTAATCGTAGAGTTAGTGTTAAAGTGCTTTTAAAAATAGAAACAGTATTTGACGATAAAATTTAATACATATGTAGGGTGGGTGGGTGGCCACTATCCCACCCTCCAATCTACAAAACATACGAGAGGGTTGTATGAATTATTTCTTATGCATACGAAAAAAGAAGAAGTTTTGTTATTTATCGCACTTACTCAAGGAAAATTATTTCAGTATAATCCTCGCTTATGTTTTGAAGATTGGAGGGTGGGATAGTGGACACCCACCCACCCTACATATATTCAGATACTTTAGTCACTGTTACTGTTTTTGTTTCCAAAAGTTTAATCGTAGTGTTTGTGTTGATGTGTTTTGAAAATATAAACAGTTTTTAAGGATAAATATATATATATAATGTAGGGTGGGTGGGTGGCCACTATCTTACTCTCCAATCTACAAAATATACGCGAGGGTTTTACTAAATTATTTCTTATGCATACGAATAAAAGATGGGTTTTATAATTTAATGTATTTACTTACTCAAGGAAAATCATATTGATATAATGTGACAATTTTTTCAAATCTTTTTTTAACAACAATTCTAGTTATTTTTTTAAATTGAAAAATTAGGGAAACATTTACAGTGTGTAATAAAATATAATTTTTGTAGGGATGGTGGGTATATTAATAGTTGGTCAAGTAAAATTTTCCATATTTAAAAAGTCGAACAAAAATAACAAGAAACGCTTCGACTTTCTCAGTTTTTTTTTTTTACCGTTCACAGCTTAAGTGAATTTTTTTATTTCAAGACGACTATTAATTTTCAAGACTTACAGTTATATCCCTCATACCCAACTAAAAATATTTATGTCTCATTAGATGAAAATCTGAAACAGCTTGTAGAAAATACCTGACACTTGACATAAATTTAATAATCACGAAATTTTATAGAAATAAACATTTAATTAAATGTTAAATTAAAAATGCGCACTGTGATAATAGAAATAGAGCGGGCCCAATTCCATACCTTGCTTCGGGGCTCATAACGTTATTAGAACTATTTCAATGTAGTACGGAGAAATTAAAATATTTTTTATAAAATTTTTCACTAAATGTGGAGGTCAACTTAAATTTATATTTTGGATTTTATTAATTTTTCTAATATATGAACAACATTAATCAAGGCATATGCCTAGTTTCCCTTAATTTCCCAACAAAAAAAACTAATAATTGTAGTAAAAAAGTTGTTTTTTAATAATTCCTTATTATTTGAGATATATATTAGTTTTGCTATTTTATATTTATAATTTATTAATTTTAGGAAAAAAAAAATGTAAAGAGTAAAAAATTGACAAAATTTATTTGGACAAACATAATACATAACAATAATAGCAATCAATATGAAACAAATATATGGTGTTAGTTCGTCTGCCCTGTCTTGAATTTAAGGTGAGAGGAAAATCTTTACTACCTAGCTGAACTGTCCTGATTATTCGTACAAATGAATTGATGAATTGTAAGGGGAGGATGTTGATATTTAGAAGGGATATTTGGGTGTCGAGGGATAGATGTTTTTAAGCAATTTATTATTACTATTGTTTTATATTTATTGTTATAAAACAAAATTAAATTATAAAGCATTATAAATAACAGTAAAGAAAAACCTTAATAAGTTTCATTAAAAGAAAATTTGTATTTGTTTCCAAGACTTATAATACAAGATATTACCATAAAGGCGCCATCTATTGTCCAGGCGTTGCACTACATTTATTATTGAGTGGATAACCACCGACAAATCAATAATTATTAAATATATACATTATTATTGTTATAATTGCTCGCTTTGGCAGTTCCCTTGATTTGTCAGTGGTTTTTCACTCAAACATGGATCTAGTATAACGCTTAGATTATAGATGGCATTTTTATGTTAATATTTTAATCGATAGTTTACCTGGAGAGTAAAATAGTAAGTTAAAGTTCTCCTGTCTCCAACTGTACTATTCTGATGAAATCCAAAATATATAGAAACCGGTTTATGGCTGTGGTTGACAGGGAATAATTATATATTTTTTAAATATTTATTATTCTAAACACGAAAATTTATAAGATGTTACGAATGAAAGTAAAAAATATTTACAACATTTTTTAAAACCAAAATTTTAATAAAAATATCTATTACTTCCCATCCCTGTGTTAAAATTGGCAAAGCAAATCCTCCAAAAATCAATCACCCCCTTAATGAATGTTTACACTTCACAATTTCCTTTCCCACATTTCAAATTAATTTGTTTCTTATATACATTCACCCTCATTCCCCCATCGAAGACTCCATTTTTGTAAAAGCCTCACTCTTCGATAATACAATTATCATCGGCGATTTTAACATAAATAAACCCAAAGCACGACACCTTTCATCTTTCCTATCCAACTCTAACTTTGTACGTATCCCCACTCCACCCACTTTCATCATGAATGACACCCAAGCAACCACTCCCGATGTCCTACTCTGCACCCAAAACATCCAAAACCTCATACACTCAGTCAACCTTGTCCCCGACCTATGCTCCGATCACCTAGCCATCACTTTTCAAATAAAAATCCCATCCAATCTCCCACAACAAATTCCTAACCTCATTTACAATTTTAACAAATGTGACACAAAGACAGTAGCTTCAGACCTGACACAATTTATTACTTCCAATCCCAATATTAATCCTAATACCATTACCCAATTTAACGATATCCTATATAAATCAATCAAACAAAATACTCCTCAAATCAAGAAACAATTTTATAAATACCCTCTTCCAAATTTTATCCTTCGCCTTATCAAACATAAAAGACAAATTTACAGAGACATTCAACTAACGGACACTCCTGAACTTCGACAAAAATTCAACAAACTTAACAAAGACATTAAAAAACTAATCATGGAATATAAGACGGACACTTGGATCAATAGCTGTAGGAAAATTAACGACTCGAAAGGTAAAAAGTTTTGGACTGAAATTAGAAAACTTAGTAGATACAAAAAGACGGACAAACTGCAAGAACTTTACGACCCTATCACTGACGAGACTATAACAGACCCAGACATTATCACACGTAAATTTGCAGACCATTTCAATTCTATTTATTCACAGACACACGACCCTAATTTTGACCAATCGACCTTTCAACTTGTAAACGACTGGTACAATAATTTCTTTAGATTCAATGACAGTTCAAAACCGACGGACACTTTTACAGAAGAGGACTATTTCAACACTTTAAAAAAGGGCAAAAATACAGCGACTGGACACGACCTAGTACATAGACATATACTAAAATCCTTACCATCCCACATACACGTCCATATCCTCAACATCCTCAATTTCATTTACCAAAATAAATATTACCCCTCCGAATGGAAATTAGGAATAATCATTTGTATCCCCAAACGCGACCATCCTCCATCTCTAATTTCCAGCTATCGTCCAATTACTCTACTTCCCGTCCTAGGAAAACTGTACGAATCACTACTTAAAAACAAAATTCTATCCCACATCCAAGACCGTATCCCAAACTACCAATTTGGCTTCCTTCCAAAACGTTCCACTACCCTTCCTCTTACTATCATGACCTCAAACATCCAAACAACACACCTTGAAGGAAAGTCATCAGCCGTCTTGCTACTAGATATTCAAAAAGCCTTCGACTCTGTCTGGCATCAAGGTGTGTTGTATAAATGCTACCTCCTTAAAATTCCCACCCATATTATTTTCATTATCAATCAATTCCTTTCAAACAGATCCCTTAAAGTCAAAATAAACAACTCTTACTCCCCTCCTTTTTCTCCTGCACAAGGCCTACCCCAAGGTTCCCCTCTATCTCCGCTACTATATAACATCTTCTGTTTCGACATCTACAATCCTGATCCTCTTTACTTCAATCCTTCTAAATATCTCCTGCAATTTGCAGATGATACAGCCGTAATTTCCCACGCACCCACCGTTCCTAAAGCTCTTCAATCCCTCCAGCAGCAAATTGACTCCCTGCAACACTGGTTTGCTAAATGGCGAATTAAAATCAATCCTCACAAATCCCAGCTCCTAATTCCTTATCACCGTAACAATAATCCTGCACACGATATTCATATCTCCAACATAACTGTTTCCCCTTCTACATCCATAAAATACCTAGGCATTACCATAGATCGAAAAGTCAATTTCAAACAACATACAGTTTCAAACAAAACAAAAATCACAGCTAGAGCCAAAATGTTCAGAAACTTAACCTACAAAAAGAACGGTATATCTACAAAAACAGCGGTTAAGATATATAAAATGATATGCCGTCCTCTACTCGACTATGGTAATGTCCTTTTCTCCAACTCCTGCAATCCTACTATCCACAATATCCAAGTTAGCGAGCGATCCTCCCTAAGAACTTTAACCAAAATCCGACACCCCAGTAATCCTCTACACAATCCCTCTAACCAATTCCTATATGACTCTACCTCTGTTATCCCCATCAAGGAACGCCTTCTATACTTAAGTGAAAAATTTTCCAAAAACCCCTTCAACCATCAAATCCTTACTCTCTACTGCTTACGCAGAAATCCTAACCTAATCCCAAAATTCAAAACCCCCCCATTTACTATTTTCGAATTCATCACATCACATCATCCATCATCATCATCATCATCAGAGACAGACTAACGTGACACATCGACAAGGACAAATCAGGGCTGAAAGACCTCCGGTCGATAGCCATTTGACAGACTAACCTCCTAACACTCATATCATAAATGTATTATATTTGTCTTATCTGTATTTTATTTTTGTCTGTTAATAAAGATGTTGTATATATATATCTATTACTGTCTTTTCTTGAAGCTATTATTATTCCTTTAATAAATTTTCTACACTTTTTTTAGTTTTTGAGTAATTTACCTATGCAAATTTATTTTTTTTTTTCGTAAAATTTCAACTGTTTGTATACAAATTTAGCAATGATTTTATAGTTAATTTGCTACTCCTTTAAATAAATCAAATATTGTGCTTTAGAAAGTTTTCAGTGCCTATTGGGTAAAAAAATTCTTGTAGTTTTCAACTATCTTTTTAATTTTTTCTTGTGTTATTAAATAAAATTTAATGCTCTTAAGCAATTTGTTATGTTATATTTCTTTGTATTTATTCTTATTAAAACTGAAAATTAAATATATTAAATATATCGAATTAAAGTAAACAATTTTATTTAATTGATTGATAAATTAAATCATAATAAAAGAGCAATCTGAACAAATATCACCAAAATCAAAATTTAACTTGTATTTATTTGAAGTTTCTTTAAAATGAAATTTTAATTTTTCTAGGCAACTTGTTTATAGGAATTGTTTTTAGAAGAATTTTAAAACTTCTCTAAAATAATTACATATTACATTGGGAAAATTTTCAACTGTTTTTAGTAAAAAAGCTTATAATAATCAATTGTTTTTTAGGAGTAATTGTTTTTATATTTCTTTGTTTTAAAAAACTTTTATCTATTTTGAAGAAATTTCAACAATTTTTAAGGTTTTTATGTTTTTGCTTTTTACAGCTCAGTCTTATTAACGAATTATTTTTTAATTAGAAATATTTTAACAGTTTTTAACATATATTAAATAACTTTGTATTCAATAGGATTTTAAAACAAATATATAAATATTTCTTTGAATATTTTTAAAATCCTGTTTTACAATTTCGTTTAATATATTTTGTAGTATATAAATAAATAAATCAATTGTCTTTTCAGTAGAACTATAAATTATTTTTAAGGGGATTTGAATCTAATTCTATTTTTTGCAAAATTAAGTTGTTTTAAGCAAATTTAATTTTTTTAAATTTTTATTATTCCTAAACCTAAATCTAACGATTTTTTTCTGTTTTTAGAAAGTGTATTAAACATTTTCAATATTATATACCATTAAAAAACTCTTCAAAAATAAAAGGAAAATCTGGCAATCATTTCTTTACAAAGTTTTAACTGCCCTTTTCAAAACATTTCTACTATTGTTTTAGAAGAAATCAATTGTTTTTTGTATCGAACCTATTAATTATGTTGAAAATCATTTTATTCTTTTCAATGTATTTCTTTTAGTAAATTTCCATGGTTTTTAACGTAAATAAATACGTTTCTTTAAAAGTTTTGAGATATTCGTTTAAAAACTTTAATTATTCTTTTCTGCAGAGAAAATCCACCGATTTCAATAAAAAATTCTTGTATTTAACCGATGGGTTTTGTAAACGTTTTTTTAAACATATTTTATTTTGTCAATTATTTCGTTGCGAATTAAATGCATCATTAATTATTAATTCCAATTAAAACCACAAACATGTATTATCGAAAAAAAGCGGCACTAATCAAAACAAAATTAGTATTAAATAAAACAATAGTTTGGCACTTTTTTCACTTGGTTTATTTTATAGCTAAATGTACATTTCGGTCACAAAGTGACCATTATCAATAGCAAACCGAAATGTACATTTAGCTATAAAATAAACCAAGTGAAAAAAGTGCCAAACTATTGTTTTATTTAATATAAATATTTTCACGTACTCATAAAACTCACCGATAACAAAATTAGTAATTCATAAAAACCGACAATATTAGTCGCAGAAAAATTTGTACTGATAAGTCGACGTTTACAATCCATTAATCACGTTTTAATTGTGGTGTCTATTTAGTGAACATTTGTACGCTAATAGAGTTTGCGCATGATACGATAATAAATTATTATAAATTGGAATCGGCGAATCGTGAGTCTCTTTTAAAACGGGATAATTAATCGATCGCCGAAAAAATGTATTTATGAAAATTAGGTAAAGCATAAAAGTAATTCCCAAATTAATTGCCTGGCGTTTAACATCATGAAGTCAATCAATTTGTTTACGTTTTGAACATACAGATTATATACAATAATTTATCTGCATACGTTATGATGTAGGAAATTAATTTTAAAATAAGAAAGTAAAGATGCGAGGAAATAAAATCGGAAAAATTGAATACATTTACTGTAATATATTTTTATAAGGTTTAATATAATGTAATAATTACCGTGTACCGTTGTTGCAATTATTCACGCGTTAAATACTTAAAACCGCTATTAAAATTAAGAATTTACGGGGCCATTACATTATATTAGATTAGAAGTTTCTTGTAAACAAATATATGACTCTGGCGAACGATTCGCACAATAATGAAGAAATTCCACGGATGGCTTTATGTGCAATAAATTACAATGGAGATAAAGTGGTTATCGACAATATACATACAAACATTACTGGCCTGAGGATTAAAACATTGATTGTCGATCTTGTTATGCAAGAGCATTGTAATTTTCTAAATAATAATCTACAAAATTCGATAAAAATTAATAAAATAAAAGAATAAATATACTGTTCAAATATGCTATGCACTTAAATGAATTAAACACGGATATAAAAGGAATTTTGTTCTATTATTTAGAAACACTGCTACAACTGTTTCACCACACTTGCATGACGAAAAACTCTTTAAATGTCTGTGTTTTATTAATTAAAGTAGATAATTGAATTATTAATTGAAATTTCTTTATATATTCACTTAAAAAAATAATAACAAATAATATAATTTTTCAAACTGGAACATGCGGGCGGAGTTCACGTAATGTTCTTCCACTCAAACCCATATTACTGGAAGATGGTATCTTCACCAACAGTGTATTTAGCCACTTTAGGTAATATTTTAGCCACTGCTGGCTTATTTTTGCTCATTTTGTTTAGGACTATAATGTTTTATGTTTCATGTCATTTATGTTTTGCCAAGTAACAACTTCAATAATCTAATAATTGAAGTTAATATTAATAATATTGATTAGCAGAGGCTATGTAATTTGATAAAAAGATTAAATATAATTGAGCATGTCAGAAATGTATATATTAGTAACAATATTTTAATTACAAAATATGTACTTACCTTAGTATATTATTATTATTCTTATATTTATCTTTATTATTAATATTTTATAATATTTATTATTATTGCTAATAAATAACGAGTCATTAGTTCTTAGGTAAATCGGACAGACGTAATTTATGCACGGTGATTATTAATTTCATAATGAAATATATCTCGGTTAGAGGAGTCACAAGCAGAACGAAAATTAATTAGGAACATTCACCGCGATGATAATAACGAAAAACAAAGAGCGCTTACGACCTAAACGGGAGGTAAGGAAATATTAAAGGCACTCGTACAAATTAGAGCTGCGAGAAACACATAAATTCCTGAATAGCGTAGCCGAGGAAGGTATAAATTAAATATAAAGCGCGCTTCTCGGACGACAACAACAGGATTATACTCCGTACCATTAATTCGCCATAAAGTTATGTGGGGCGTCGTAAATTAGATTTTATGTGATTTAATTTGTTGCTGAAGACAGCTTTTACATGTAGGCATTGTTGAAGTATCAAAGAGTTTGTTAAAAATGTATTTAATTGTATTACTTATAATTTTTAATAAATTTGTGGCTCAAATATATACGAGGGATAGTATGCAAGTGGTACGGTTTGTACGGTGTGGAGCGCTGGTGAATAGAGTAGCCGCTAGTTGTATTTCAGCTGTCGATGTGTAAAGTTACATTTTGTTGGTGTTGACATTGCGTTTGTAATGTACAAGAAAATGAAAAAAGCCGCCAGTTGTGAAGTTATGACTATTATTAGATTTCTCAATGCAAAAAATGTGCGGTTTGCGATATCAATTTGCCAATTGAAGGATATGTATGAAGAAATTATACAATAAAAAAGAGGAATTCAAAGAAATACTTTTAAACTACTATTATTAATCAAAAGAGAATAAAAGTGTTACCAATAATCAGTTAGACCATTCTGAAACAAATTGGATGTGATGTAGAATAAAAGAATACGATCGCAGCTTTAGGACCGTAAGATTATCATGTATGAATTACCATTCAATTAAGAAAGATCTGCAATTGAAATTTGTTCTACAGGAATTTTAGGTAAACATAACTCATTTATATTATGATATAAATGAAAACATTTTGGAAAATAGCTATGGATTTAATCTTGAACGGACTGTAGAACAGGAACATTATTTCTGGCTTGTTTAACTAAATTATAAGACGTACTGACTCGTTTGTTTAATATTAAATTGCAAAAACTGCAGATTCAAGATATATATGTAAATGGCGACTAGAGTTGAATACATAGCTTTGGAAGAGATTCATAATTGATTATTGTGTTGAATACATTAAACTACAAGAGAGGTTTTACTGGAAAAAACTTGGTAAGAAATGCTCAAGAATAGAATAGCTGATGTGAAAAATATAGAAGCACAATGACAAACAAAACGCACAACGGCTATAGTAGTTTTAAGAGAGGATGCTAATGAGATCGTACAGGAAGTAAAGAACACGGACATTATAAAATTTTCTAGTAGTTCATGTACATCAACAGGTGTGTTAGCAAAGCTCTTTCTTTTTTATTGAAACTACTCTTTTGTTTTTATTTATATCAAGAACAATTATATGCTGCACTATGTTTGGATGCATTGGACTAATATACCTTTTCTCTAACTGTATAGTTTTGAGTTTTGAGTTTACGTAAAGTGATTAATTTCTTTAGCTAAATCTTTATTAGATTTATTTCCCAAAAAGAACCCCAGATAATTTAATACCAACGACAACCAGTCCGAACCCTTAGCCGCCGTCACACATAATTATTTTGTGTATTTTATTCTATAATCCCCTTAACCATATATACTCTGTCAATAGATGTAAGAATTCAATTTGTTATTGACAGTGATCACTTTGTATCTCGAAATATGCATTTAACATTACAAATAAATAAACTAAGTAAGGAGTACTAGTGTTTTTATTTGTTATCCCTTTTCTCGATGATTGATGTAAAGATTTGGTATTAGTAAGTAAGAAAAGTTACCATTTACAGTGGGAACAGTATTACGTGACAATTTATTTTTGCTATTTAGATTGATTATGAATTATTTAATGCCTAAGCGATATTTCGGAGACTAACGACTAAGAATTTTCCTATAATATTTCTATTGTGTACCTCCATCATATAATTTTATTAAAATCTCGCAGCCTTCCAAAGTCTAAACTGTTCCGCATTAAAATTCAGTTCAAATAAAATTTGCCTCGTGAAGAAAGAACAACACTGCAAAGGATTTCAACACTATGATAATGACCGGCTCAAAAAATCTTCAGGAGCTCTTTTTTTATGCACCTATTACTAGCAATACCAGGCTAATTTTATAATAACCTCAGACAAAAACTCGTTTTTCACTAAGGAAAAAATATTTCAATTGAATGAGGAATGTCTGGAGGAAGACTCGTTTGCATACACATAGAAGTAATTTAGGAATTCAAATTGATCTAAAGATCATAGGTTTATGATTTCCGAGAAAAGAAGAAAAATGCAGGAATAAATTACAAAATGAACCATTCATTTTAAAATAAAGAAGACTAAGAAGAACTAAAACAAATTGTTATACTTAAGAGTAGAATACCAGAATAAATAAATTTTAGGTAAAATTTTTATAAAATAAAAGAAGAAATTATGACAAATTTACCATATTTTAAATTCTGGAATCCTCTTCTTTAACTTTCAAAGAATTTTCCTACAATTTATCATTTATCTAGGAATTTATTTTGATGATTTATAGATTTTTTCAGTTGTTCATAATTTTTGTTAAATTTTATCTATTTTCTTGGAAATTTTGATTTTATAATATCTATGTTTTAATTTTATGTAACATCACCAAAAAGATGGGAATGTAAAAATATTTAATATTTCTAAAAGATAAACATACAAATAGTTGAAAACTTCTGGATAAAGACAAGGAATTTAATATCTAAAAATTTCAGAGAAGAAATTTCTACAAAGTTATATTATGTATAAAATTATATTTCGGAAAAAAATCTAATTAACGTAAATAATAAAATGTTGGATGCTTGAAACCATAACTTTGTGATACATCTTGAATCAGGAACATTATTTAATGATAAATAACACTTACTTTGTTAATATCACACACGTGTGTGATATAAACAAATAATAAATAATAAAAATCTGAAAATCTGAAATCTTCATATCAAAACTAGAGAATAAATAAAACAAGTACTAGTAAAAGCTTTTTAAAGCTTGAAAGAAATTTCCTAAAAAATCATACATACTTTTTTGCAAATTATTAGAAAATTTTAGAGTCTTAGTGGAAAATATTTAAATGATAAAAAAAATAATAATAACTTTATTGACGGGATTCACCCTATGTACATTAGAAAAACAAATCCAAAATAAATCAACATTGAGAGAAATAAATATACAAAAATAAAATAACAAACTCATCTAAACTACTTAACAAATAAACAACAATTAAAACTAAATAGTACTAAACAAAAGTAAATAAATAACATTATTTTATACATTAAATAAATCAAAAAAAGTAAAAAATTGTGGACACGTTTAAAACTGCAGATTTTTCTTATCATAAATAATCAAAAGAGATTTTCTGACTGTCAATAAAATAGAAGATATTTTCTAGAAATTGAATTGGATAATTACAAAAAAGAACATCATAGATTTTCTCATAGAAAATTCTTGAAAACTTATTGATTTTAAGTTAAATTTTTAATGACTTTTAAAAACCTTGGAAAAAATTTCCAAAAAATTAAAGAAAGTTCTAGAATCCACATAAGAATTTTAGAAAGTATGTACAGAAATATAAAGAAATAGTAGAAACATTCGTAAAAGAAAGGAAAATTTATTTATTAAAGTTAGATTCTATAAATTTGGATAAATCTCGAAGTATTGAAATCAAATCATTCTTTAAACCTAAAAGAGAAATTACTTAAAAAATTTAAAAATCCTAAAAGAATTTTGTATAAAATTTTTGCAAAATTAGTATTACTTAATTTTACTAAAATTCTAATGAATTTAAGGAAGAAATAGTGAAAACTTCAACAGAATTTGAAACTATATTGCTGACAAAATCTGTCATCTTTGTAGAAACATAAGAAATTAAATAATGCACAAAATAGAAATAAATTTCAAAATTTCTACAAACACTTCTATAAAATCAAACAACTTTCCAAATTTGGTTAATTCAGGAAAAATAGAACAAATTTGTTGGAATGTTCTTAGAATCTAAGTAAAAAAATTAATGAAATGAAACATGTTTAAAAAATTTGGAAAAAAGATGGAATTCTGTGTAAATTGTAATAAATTTGAATTAGAAAATGTACAAAAAAACAATTTTCGAGAAAATTATGGAGTTCCCGCATAAAATCTAAAAATTAAGTAGAGTGGGAGAAAATATCAAAATGTTAAATTGTTTTTCTAAAATACCTTGGAATTTTCAAGACATTCTCTCTTAGTTCTCAAAGTATAAGAGAAATTTGCTAGAAATTATAAGAAAATTCATCAATTTTTAGAATTTTTTTTGTATCAACCAAAATTGAAGTTCATGAAAATTAAGATTATTTTAAAGAAAAAATGGTGACAAAAATCTTATATTAATTTGGTGGTTTAAGAACAATTAAAAAAATAATAAAAAGTTCTTTGAATCACTGAAAAAATCTTAAAAATCCTCAAAGAAAACAATTTTAGAAAATTAAATTTAAAAAAATGATTAACCTAAACAAGAAATAGCCAAACATGGCAAATATTTTTCTAAAAATTCCCAGAACTCTCATAAGAAATTCTACATATTTACACAACTTTCAAAAAATGGAATAAATTTGTTGAAAATTAAAAAAATTAGAAAGTTTATGGAAAACAGAGAAAGACGAAGTACATGACAATTCTGATGAATTTAAAAAAGAAATAGTGACAGCTTCACCGAAATTAAAAACAAATTACTAGAAAATGCTTGCAGACTCGACTCGAGATCTAAAAATTTTAAAAAACTTTCAAGAAAAATTTACAAAAATTGCTAGAACATACAAATGTGTCTAGCTTTAAAAACTTAAAGAGATTTTTGAAAAGTTCTTTAAAGACAAGTTTTAAAAAATCGAAAGAATCGTAGAAAAAAAATCTGTTGGAAAAAATAAATTCCATGAAAATTTTGATAAATTTAAATAAGAAATTGTGAAAATATTGAAGAAAATTCTCCAAAAATATCCAGAATTTTTAAAAGAGATTTCCCAAAATTTCCATAATTCTGTAAAAATAGAAGAAATTTGTTAAGAATTTGAATTAATAATGAAAAACAGATTAAATTAAATTCCATGATTTTTTTTTCTGAAATTAAAAACAAATAACTATAAAATATATACTTTACTTGTCGTAGGAAATGTGAAAATTTTTAAAACTTAAGAATATTTTTTAAATAATTAGAATTGGCAGGGTTCTTCAAATATTGATAGTTTTACAAAAAAGAAAAAATTTTTTGCAAATTCCTCAAACCTAAAAACAAATTTAATACAAAATTTTAAGAAACATAAAAAAATATTTTAGTAAAATCTAAATGTAAATAATAATAAATTCTTGAATGTTGTCGGCACTTACTAAGTGAAATATTTCGATTAAAAATAATTACACTTTTCGCTTTGTTTTACCACAATTTTATGTTAAAACAAAGTGAAGAGTGTATTTATGTAATAATAAATTGCATGAAAGTTTCTAATGAATTAAAAGAAAAAATGGTGAAAATTCTTTTAAATAAATTTAAAAAAAAATAAAAAAGTTCTTTAAATCACTGAAAAAATCCTTAAAGAAAACATTTTTAGAAAACTAAATTCCAAGAAAATTTTGATTCATTTAAACAAGAAATGGCTAAAACATAGAAAATATTTTTCTAAAAATTCGTAAAACTCTCAG
The DNA here is from genome assembly GCA_963969525.1 of Ontholestes murinus. Classification (NCBI taxonomy): domain Eukaryota; kingdom Metazoa; phylum Arthropoda; class Insecta; order Coleoptera; family Staphylinidae; genus Ontholestes; species Ontholestes murinus. Next base: position 20,518 of record CAXAKX010000408.1, on the reverse strand, counting down.
AAGAAATTGTAAAAATTCTCACAATTTAAAAAACTGGAAGAAATTTGTTGAAAATTATTTAAAAATTTAGAAAGTGTATGGAAAACAGAGGAAGCCGAAGTACATGAAAATTCTGATGAATTTATAAAAGAAATAGTGACAGCTTCACCGAAATTAAAAACAAATTACTAGAAAATGGTTGAAGTCTCGTAGGAGATCTAAGAATTTTCAAAACTTTCAAGAAAAATTTACAAAAATTGCTAGAACATACAAATTTGTCTAGCTTTGAAAAAATAGAAGACATTTATGAAAAATTCTTTGAAGATAATTTTTTAAAAATCCAAAGAATCGAAAAAAAATTTTGTTTGAAAAAATAAATTCCATGAAAATTTTGATAAATTTAAATAAGAAATTGTGAAAACATTTAAGAAAATTCTCTAAAATATCCAGAATTTTCAAAAGAGATTACCAAAATTTCCATAATTCTGAAAGAATAGAAAACATTTCTTATGATTTTGAATTAATAAAATTTTAAAAAACAAATTACTAGAAAATATATACTTTACTCCTCGTAGAAAATGTGAAAATTTTTAAAACTCGCAAGAATATTTTTAAATAATTAGAATTGGCAAGGGTTCCTATTTAATATAAAATTCTAAGAAACAAAAAAAAAATTTTTAGTACACCCCCAAACACAAACATCCATCAATCACTCTTCATCAATTCATTAGTTAGCATCATCCGGACAGTTAAGCTAGACAGCAATTTTTTCTTTGTTTTTTTACATAAATTAGAATAAAGACAGGGCAGAAAGACCGAAGGTCGATAGCCCAAACGGACAGACTAACCCTTATTTCAAATTAAAATGTATTCGTTCTAAATGTATTTTTCTTTGTCCAAATAAAGATGTTGTTCTCTCTCTTTTTAATACAATCTAAATATAAATAATAATAAATTCTTCAATATTGTTGGCGCTTACTTAGTGATACATTTTGATTAAAAATAAATACACTTTTCGCTTTGTTTTTATGTAATAATAAATTTCTTGAAACTTCTAATGAATTTAAAGAAAAAATGGTGAAAATTCTTCTAAAATCTAGAGGAATGAATGAGAACATTCAGCAGAGAACTTTCAAACGAGAATTTCTTAATTTAAATAATTTTCGAAAAATTCATAAATTGTTTACTTGTCCTTAAAATCTAAGAGAGAAATTTACTTATAAAATTCTGAATTTTTGGAAAGTTTTATAAATCTAAGAGAGTGTTTACTTGAAAATTCTACAAATAATCCAAGGTCTTGGAAAATAAATAATATCGACATCCATAAAAAATTTGAGGAATTTGAAAAAATGTAAAATCAGAGAGAAACTACAGTACTACAGTAGAAATATAGTTGCGATGAAACGGTACATGACAAGTATATATTATTCGGCAAATAGAGAAGCATAAAGGCAAAGCCAAAAAAAAATCTGTATAACAATGATCAACCTAATATTATCATATCATTCTCTTATTAAAGAAATAAATATATCATAGTACTAGATACTTTAGTAAATATATTGATGCATACCTATAACCAAGTAAGTAATACTTGAAATACAATGTTAAAACATAACATTTTTAGATTCATCATAAGATTAATAATTATTATCATTATATATGCATATTTCTTTATTTACAGTTTGCTTTGTTTCTCTTCTATAATTTCTGATTACTTTCTCATTGACAGTAAATTTATTCATGTTGTTAAAGCAATTCCGAATAAGTGATTTCAATGTAAAATTTGGCATTTCGTATTAGTTGTCGGTAGTTAAACATTACAACTATTGATAACATTTCCTTCAGCCGTGTTATTTGTGCATTTGTCTGTGTGTTTATAAATTAGCTTGTTACTTTAAAGGATCACTCTAAATCACTATTAGTTTTATTGCAATGGCGAACGGTACTGATCATTCATCCAATTGCTGACCTGGACTAATGATGCTGCACTCTTGCTAAAATAACTCTTATATTAAATATTGGAAAATAACTTGTAAATTTGTCTAAGCTCTATAATTCGAGATGAAATTAAACATGATAATCTTATAAGTAATTTAGTGTTAGTAATAGAGTTTAATTATTGGTATGATTTTTTCTAAAATACTAAATAATTGCATCCCACCAATGACAAGAATTTTATTTTTCTTTGAAAGATAAAAAAGTTTACAAGTTTGATGGTGGTTCTACAATTTCCTACGTCCAGATCGAATATACTTAAGCGATCATATCAGATATGACATATGAATCGGGCCCACTTGATATTTATGCCATCGCACAAATATCTCGGCGAGATTCGATTAAGAAGAAAGCCTGGAAAGCAGCCCCTTGCGGTATTTCAGCCCGCCTCGGATGATGTAGTGTCCGGTCGGTATTAAGACGTTAAGCGAGTTATTAAATTTATCACGCGGACTTAATAAAAGGCCGCCACCATCTCTCGAATGTTTTGCAAACTATTACCCACAGCAAAAATTCGTACATCTATATAAATACGTTTTTAATGCGCGCACATAAATCATCATTACCTACCTCCATCACGATCGGCGTAATTTGTTAACTCGCCGCACATTATGTTTGTTTACGGGGCGTAATTACGGCTGAAGGGTGAAATATGCGTTTCGCCCCGCGATGGTAATAAAAATGAAACCACCGAATAACGCCGATTGCTTAATTAACGCAACTGTAAAACGCGGAATGGATCTTTTACAATGCGATATAAATTATTCCGTCGTTGGCATTTCTTTGCCGTCTTCGGCTACCGTATTTTCGCACCGGCGATAAATCTGCGTCTGCGGGTCCAGTCTTTCGACAAAAAATAATCTAAATAATTTGAATATTCCGCAGACAGGAGGTTTTATTTCGGGCCGCATTCTGCCCTCGATGGGAATAAAAGTTTATGTCGTCTTAAATAACCAATCCAGATTATGGGGACCGGAATTCGACAGATTCGAATTGCACTTAAGTATAAATCAGTGGGGTCGGCGCTGGGCATGGCCCGCTTGAATTTACAATTGTGCCCGGCTGTTCTCTCTTGACGTTAAATAACGTTTAAATCAAGCGATTACATCGGGTTCTTTGCACCACGGGGCGATTTCAAAATATACGTTTCAATTCAATCATTAAGAGTGATGGTGGTGGATAAGTAAGTGTTATCTTTATTTTACGTATTTATGCCACATACGTAATTACTAGTAGTATTAATCATAAAATTGAAAACCTCTATTTTTGTTACCATGAAAATTTTCAATTGAAAAATATGTGATATAGTATAGTTTATATTGTTAAATTAGGTTGTTAGAATACTCCTAAGAAGTCCATTGCTTGAGATACAGTTCGAGCCATGTTTGTGCCACATTTATGATTTAATAGCGATATAGTTTGTCCAATAATACCGGTCTACAAAATAGTTTTTAATTGCTAGAATAAAATATCAGATATAAAATAATTTAAAAAATGTAATTTTAGAATTTTTGATAACAAATCTAAATCTAAAATTCAAGTATACTAGAAAATTTTAGAGATTTAGAAGTAATATGACTAGTAAATTCTAAAAGATTATAAATTATATTGTTGGACCATTCTCAGAATTTCACCAAAGAAATTAGAATATCGCCGTAGCACTGAATTGCCTAAAAAATTGGGACATATCATATCCCACTTGCAAAAATTATTAACAATCGCTTAAGGAGGGAATATCTTGTTGTAAGGGTTTTATAAGAAACGCATTTCTATGAAGGAAGAAATACTGAATCTAATATAATTTAAAAGGTATGCAGAAGCTTTACAAGCAATCCGATCTTTACAGCATACGATCTACTCATCATAGCTGTTAAAATAATCTTAAGGTGCACTGAATCATTTAGTGCGTACATGATCTGTACACCAGCTAACCTAAACACCATATTTATTCCTAAATCTGATCTCCCACTAATTTGTGTTGAGGGGAAGAAAATTTACAGTCATAATCCGATGATGTTGTGAAGAGAATCGTTATTAGCTATCTAAAGCAAAACTTATCACTCGTGCTTTTAATAATTCATTATGAAAGGATCTGCAAACGATATATATATATATCTGTTTTTGTTAACAGTAGATGAAACATGACCGAGGACTACTTCGTTTCTGCGAATCGAAATTTGGCTGCATACATAGAAAAGAACTGCCAACTGAAGATTAGGTGTTCAGACATTTAAAGACCTATTTATATAATACAGGTAAAGAATGGCTTTAAAACGAGTAACATCGGTTATTAAAATAGAAATATGTTTGCAAATTTAATAGGGTTCATAACTAAAATACAAATACCAAGATCTATATTTTGTAACTCAATAAAAAAAAACAGGACCTGTTTAAAGCAGATAGTTTAAATTTATTGTCAAGCATTAGCATATTTAAAAATAGTAATAGCTAATTCTGAAAATAAGTTGACATTTTGTAACGAAAAAGTACTTTAAATAACAGCACTTGGTTACGATTAAATTATCTGAAAATTTTATTTCTAAAGATATCCAATGGATCAGGCCAACATATCTGTAGCTAATTCTGGTCAGATCACTCATAGTTATACATATGTTAAAGCTTTGACTCGAAATTTCCTGAAAAGGAAAATATAAAGTGTTCATACACTATATAAAAAACAGTTTAAAATAAGTACATCCTATAACCACAGTCATGAGGCTATAAGTATTATTAAATGATCCAAAAGTCGGGCTGAAATAATGAAATCAGAAGATGACAGCTTCACTACCCATTTTTTTAGAGATTTTAAAAAAGCACTTCTTAGTTAAAAACAGTCAAATATCCACTTTTCTACTAAAATAGTATGTGACTAAGTTTCCAGCATTGTTTCGGAATCAAAGTCTAACTGAAATGTTCAATTATTCTCCCTTTTTAAGTCTACAGAAATGGCGACTAGCTATAAAGAACCTCGTTTACAATACAAATAAGGTAATTACAGAGAGTATATACAGTAACATATTGTTAGCATATAGCCATAGCCACACGGTTAAAAAGGACATTCTTTAAAGACCCAAAGTAAAATAATAGAGAAATTAAAGCAGAAGACAACAGTACCACTGCCAAAGTAAATGAGTTCTCGAGAGTATTTTCTTAGACTTTAAAGAACCACACACCAATATTCACTCTCCTTCTTAAGAAAACAAAATTTCCAGTATTATGATGGAACAAAAGACAAACTTTGCTATTTAATTGCATTTAATTTTTTTAAGTTTACAGGAATAACGACTGGCAATACTTTTCCTTTTTAATTCTACAGGAATTTGGACTAACTATAAAGAACTTTACCGATTGTATAAAAAGAAGTTCAGGTAACTCCAACAGGTACATTGAATCTATGGAAATACTTCTAAATACTAATTTCTAAGAATTAATATCCGCGATGAAAATAAAACCGACATCTATATAACCTCTAAATAAAACTGGCACTTAGTACGACTCATTATTACAGAATAAAAGAACAGGACCATTAAACTATTCACCTCGTTTAAATCTCTTTGAATGGTTGAGACTATCCAGTTATTATTAATTTAAAGACTGGATCACAGTTTTCATTATCATTATTCAATATTATTAATTACGGCGACGATAGTAAGTGAAATGTAGCAAATGCAAAATGTTAACGCTGAAGTGTGTAAGTACTGCCAGATGCCTTACCACCCATCATGCTTGGATTAACACGAGCAAAGTCATTTCTCTTAAAAGAAAATATAAACTAAATACTAAAACAGAATCCACAAAAGTAGTTCTATCACTTTACGAGAGATGCCATCATGCGTCTCCAATATTAAGTAGGTTTCTCCCAAGCCAAAGAAATTCGAAGAAAATTACGCAATTAAAACGCAGATCTGCAACCCAACATACACGATAACAAATAATACGTCAACCACCAAAACAACGCAGAACGTAACATCCTCCAAGAAAATACAAAAACATACAGATATGGAGGATATAATACCGGAAAAACCCCGTCAATCGCAATGATAAAAAGTGGAAAACTATCGCAAAAGAGAAGAACGACGCATGGAATAGTGGAATTATCCACCAGTGATCACAACCTTAAAAAGGTGGCTCGTAAAGCATTCTTATACTTATCTCGCCTACATCCCACAACTAAATTAGGAGACGTCCATAACTTTTCCGAAAGCATTAGACAGCAAATATCTTCAATATTATTTGCCTTTTAAAATTAGGGTAGATAGGCATAATTATGACAAAGCAACGGACCCAATTTTATGGCCCTATAGAGCCTATATTTCGCGTTTTTTCTAAAGGGGCAACAAATCAAATGGCAAAACGTAACCCCAAACAATAAAGTACACTCAATAGAGCTAATAACAGTTTTCCACCAAAATATGCAGTCTATTAAGAATAAAGGCAATGAATTACTTATAATAATAAACGAACTAGACGTTAGCTTCTTTTTATCCACCGAACACTGGGTGACTGATTCTGAGGACTAAATAATTACCACCAAGTTTCAATTTTCAAGCACAAGAACCATATCCACTGAGGCGCAACAATACTTGTAGCAGGTAATATTAACTTAAATTGCAGACCTGATATTAACATCATGTCGCGAGAAATGACTGTAGAAATAGCAGGCGCTGAATGGTCATCTAAAGAAAACCAAATAATAATAATAAGTATATATCGTCCCCTGGCGGCGTTATTACTGAATTCCTGATTATCTTGGAATGTCCTTCATAAAATTTTAATCGATTTATATATATTTAATCCCTAAAGACCTAAAGCAAGAGATTGAAAAAATGAATGCGAAAAACTTAGCTCCAATGTTCCATCTTCATTACTAACTTAATTTAATTCATGAAAGTAGTTTCAAATACTAATTTCTAAAACTGATCAAACAAACATCATTGACGAATAATAATAATAATTCTTCTAAAGAAAACTGGCACTCAACTTCAAGCATTTCTCCATGAATGGATGAACTCTATAAGTAGGGCTAATTTGAGTACTATATCATATTTTTCAACATCGCTCAATACAACCAAACAAAAGTCCTTCTTAAAAATATCCATATTATTTCTAACGAGAACTAGCACACAGCTTTTAGAATTATAATAGAATCAAAAATAAACTAGACAATACAACCATTTCCCGTTTCAAAGCTTCCAGTCATACATATTTCTTAATATTCCTAGCAGGAAACTGACTGGACTGGCCAAAAAAGCTTTACCGCTTATATAAATATAAGGCAACTAGAGAGATTACACAGATTAAAAAAATAAAGCATAGCCTAGAAAAAATTAATGCAGAGGCTCTAATGAGTCTTTAAAACTCATGTTTAAGATTACAAGGGAAAAAAAGTCCCGTATGAAAAATTCAACAAGCATTTATATTCATTCCAGAAAAGACAACTACCTGCCTCAACCTTTAATTCAATCTCTCTTCCATTTCAAGTCTCAAAGAATAAAGTCTAACCAAATCTACTCATTTGGGAACTGAATTATATTCTTTAAAATCTGGTTAGGTTATTTAGATCATGCTTAACGTTTCGTACAGTTTTGTAAACTTAAGGAAATTTACTTATTGATGTAGAAATTGAATGGATAAAATAAATGATGCGTAACATGATGATTCAAATCTCAATAGGAACTTCCAAGGTTACAATCTTCTCGTACGTGTAATATCACAATAGATTACTTATTAAAGAAACTAAATAAATTAATAATAATTAAAACTCATTCTTCTGAGCTTTCTGCACTATAGTTTTTATATTATTAAAATAGAAAAACTATAAAAACCAATTAACAGTTAAAACAAATACTCTTCTTACTAAAACACCGCCAGGTATTGAATTATATAACTGTTAGTTGTCGTTACATGTCTGAAATTACATTCAGCACTATGCAACAATTTTTGTAGTGTCATTTTTTTAAATTCACGTCATGGAATTATGACAATCCGCAGACACGTGTTTCACTGTATCAAAGCTCATCAGTGCAGCTTTGTCACAACTTTGATGATGAATTTCAAGATGCGTTAAAAAAACGATATGATAAATAAGTTAATTTTCTTTATCATCGATTAAGCTGATCATCTAAAAATTATGCTGAAAGGTCGCTATACATGTATATTATAAAAACTAATGCAAGTGCTTTCAAAATGGTAAATGAGTTGTGTTCAAATAATAACCTTTCAGACAATTCAATTCAATTATAGCTCGTGTTTATCAACAAAACGCAACCTATCAGCCAAAAGATTTGCAGCTTATTTAACACTATATTTAATTTAGCTTCGTAAGTTAAATAAGAGGAGTAATCCTGGATCATAAATTCCTTAGTGAGGCATAAATGCAAATTCAGCTTTCTGACAGTGTCGGATAGCCATGGAAAAGTAATGAAGGCCTATATCTGGAATCACCCTATGGTTCTAGAGTAACATTGTTAGATCTGATCAAATTTATATAGTTTAACTTAAAACTACTACAAGTTTCTAGGCATTTCTCACATTCAATGCCTAGAAGAATGTAAATAACTTGAGCCTTGCACACCAGAATCTCAGACAGTTATGGAGGTACAACAGTCTCTTCCATCTTAAGAATTATATGTATAGAAGATGGTAGACTAATATATAATGTTGATATTTAATTGATTATTGGTTAAGACATTAGCTTTATGATATATCTTGAAAAAATTATCAAAAACGCGTACTTTGTCGATATAATACTTTATTTTGAAGCGATTCGAGTTTGAAGTGACTTCAAGTTTGAAAATGATCAGTTATTGATCGTCAATGATATCAACAAAGTAAGAGTTTTTGTTTATTGTTGAAATTTTGTGCTTGAATTACGAGAAGGTTGATTTGACAATATATAAGACCATCCTGGAAGGATTGCTTCAAAAGAATGCCTTTATGACAATTTTAAGACCGTGCTATTCACGTCTACCTTTTTCGAAGATATTACATTCTTTAGGATCCCACCAATACCAACGTCCTTATACATAGAGATACCTAACAGAAGGCTAGATCTCATTGAGACTAGTTAATTATATTTGTGATAGCACTGAAGACTTTATATTAAATAATCGGGTTACGGTATAACGAGTACAAGTAGTATTGGAAAAAATGGATACAGATAAGCTATTAAGTATTATTTATTTTATCCAACATGCAAAAACAAAAAGTTTATGTGTTTAATTATGGAGGCTTTTACTTTGTGGTACATCTTTAACATACTGGAGAAAGAAAACAGGATAACTTTGCTTTACCCCTTTCTATTTAACAAATTACACGTGACTATAGTTTTGACTATAAAAATTATCAAACATAAAGTCTTTATGTTTGATAATTAGTTGATAGTCCAAAAAAGTCTTTATGTTTGATAATGACTAGTTGATTATCTAAACTATAGTCACGTGTAATTTTTTAAATAAAAAGTGTAAAACAATGTGATCCTATTCCTTTCTCCAATATAAAAAGTTTATAATATTCTTACTTAATAATTTTTTACAGAAATTTTGATCGCATTTGAAAAGGCTTGAATTCTTCCATTATCTGTATTCTTCTGGTGACAGTTGCTCTATAAAGACTCTAATGTTGACGATTCATCAAATATTTTACCAAATATACCCTTTTTTTTCCTTAAAAGATATATTTATTCGAAAAGGTATTTTGTCCTCCATAGTAGAAAAACCCCGTGTAAGTCGTCTCAATCCATTCCCGAATGCACATGCTATGTATAGACTCAACCCCTAATCTATTGTACTCAACAGAGAAGTGCCAGAACCAAAGGGATGAAGCTTTAGTCAAGAAACATTGTAATGTTTTTCAACCAACCCACACAGCTATCAAATCCGCCAAGTTGCAAGCAAAAAGGAGGTCAATGATAATGAAGGACAAGAAAGCCACATCAGCTAAGCCCAAGAAGACGAAGCCAACCACTGCCACTGTATCCAAAGCACCAGTGAAAAAGTAACTAATAACACAGTTTAAAAGTAAAAACTTTGTCTGGTTTATTTGTATACAATAAAGACCAAAATATGGAACATAAGTGTTTTTCTTCACCTTATTTGAAGAAGCGTAGTCGGAAAAACTCATGTCATTTCCTGATTCTAGCAAAAAAAGATGGTTCCTATTGAGAAGATCAAAGCAAGACTAGCCGATATGGGAGTATCTGATTTTCGCATTAATGCGCAACCAACCATTTCTTAATATGGCTGGCAAATATCTACTAGACTTTAGAATTACAGCAAAAAATGTTTGGAGATTTATTTATGCTAACATTCTATTATTTTGGCTTATTTATTATTTATATTTAAACAAAACAAAATTATTTATTAAACAATCAGCACTTCATGATTGTTTCAACTTAATCTATTAATAGTGTAGAAATATTTATTTCATAAAAGATATTTAAAATACCATTACATATTTAAATCGTTATACGCACATAATGCAACACGTATATCTATGTTTATGCATCATAATATAAGCAAAGTGCAGTAAAGGTAAAGACGAGGCAACATTTTGAGTTATCGCCGTTGCCATGCGCATGAATAAAGTATTTGCATGTACGGTATATAAAATACAACTTAGATATATAACAATTGAAAAAGATCGGCGTAAACTGCTTCAAAGTACACGTTGCATTGTATTATATCGTAGAATGGCACCGATAAAAAATGTTTATTCATATGGTGGAATCGCCGATAAATAAGGCATGAAAGGTTACATTAATAAAACAGACATATTGTAACTGTTTTCGTCCATAGAAACACTTTTATGTGGCGCATTTATCCCGTGCCGATAAATAATTTCCTATTATTGTCCGGTTTAACATAACGCCATTAATTAACATAGACATGAGGGTATAATTACGTCTTTGTGCGTTTTGTTTACAATCAGGCCGGAACCTAAATCGCGATGGCTTTGGTGATTTGGCGGTGTAATGGATATTAACATTCAAATTGCGATGGGATGAATTGGCGAAAATTGGAGGAAACGGGATGGACGCGATTCCGATGCGGCGTTCAAAATTATACGTTTGATGGCATTGTTAGTATTTTATTTAACATATATAAATTATTTATTTTTATTTATGTAAAAATTGAATATACAAGCCCGTGTTGCTTATTTATTAATTTATTCTCTATTAAACAAATTCCCAGATGTTAGTTTTATGAATATTGTAATGGTAAAGTCATATCTGAATGCTTTACATATCTTAATATCTTAAGGGCCAAGATTATCTTAGAGATATTTGAAGAGCTTGATGAATTTGGAAACGAAAGTCGACCTATATTAATAGACACTTCGTATAAAGAGGAAGAATTATTTGATGGATGTCTTGATAAAAAATCAAAAATACATTTTTTTAATTGGTGAGTGTGATTGTTTGCAGACAAAATAAGCTTACTAAATTTGATCCACTATGAATATGATGAAGATTGTTGTTTTTTTTAGTGTACAATAAAATTCCTGAATTAAGATCATGTTTTGGACAACATTTTTGTCTATTTTATTCTCATAAAAGAGTTAGAAGGTATTAAAACAAAAATATGCAGGTTTTTTTAAGAAGTTTCAAAATTTGTCATTGTGATTTTGATTGTTTATTCATAATTGATATAATCGTATTGAAAGTCTCTATCAAAGAGCCACACATTTGGACAAGTGCTGAATTTAACCACTATAAAACTGCAATGCTTCTGCTTATATTGGCTTCAAAATTCCTTAATTTCTGACCAAACATTTAAGATGAAGATCTGATTTATAATTAATCAAAAAACTGAAGAATGTCATAAAAGAAACTTTGTAAGACCTTTTTCATTAGGTAATTCCTTTATTAGAAGACCAATTCTATAAATATGGATTAAAAAAAATCGTCGAAGTCACAGTATTCAGTCCCCTGATTAGACCCAATACATCTCCAGTTATGAGAGACTAGTACTCCAGCCACCCTACACCTTTGACAAAGTTGAGGTTTTTGCCGGGTCGGTCGGTTTTGGCCATGATGGCCCCAGCAGGAACTTCCCTAGGACATTAGTACAAGATATGCTCCGCTTCCTCGCTGCATCCTCTACATTTGGGATATTCAGCAAAATGATACATAAAAGTGTGTCCAGTTTGGATAGCAGTCAGGGATTTTATGTTTGACCTAGATAGGTTAACACAATATAAGACAACTTTAGCCTTAGGTGTTTTTGGAATGAGCTCAAGTGGAGACGTTCCTTCACCTTGCTTTGTGTTTTTCTAGAATCACATCTTGCATAACACATTTATTTACTAGTCTTGATGAGACCTTGGGATGTATTGGGACAGCAAAATTGGTACTACTGTCAGAGTAGATACAGATTTTTTCTCCTTTCACCTCCCGTTTAGTTATTTTTTGGGCACTAACAAGTAACCCTATGAGTTCCCCCTAGGCGATTATACAGTGGTATTTTTAGTTTTAGTTGATTTTTTTTGCTTCATCCGTGAACATATGTTTAGTAGCTTCAGGAGCCTCCGAGGTTTGTGCCTTTCGAAAATGTATGTAGTAGTAAGAGATTTTCCTAGGTAGCTCAATTATGTCCGGTTTCTTTTTGTTGGTGAACAACATCAGCTCTGTCTTAGTTGGATTTACCGAGGGGGAGTTGTCTGTTCACCAATTCTTCACTATATTAAGGGCATTCTACATTAGTACATTAATTTGTTATGGCATTTGCGTATCGTATTGTTGGGAAGCCAGATTCATTAAATTTCCTTAGCAAGTCGTCCTGTGGATAGCCTCGGGCCACCCTTGCTTCTACTTGGACTGTTCTTATAGTTCGCATCAGTTTTATATCTCTTGTGAAATAATCTACTTCTATTACGATTAACTGACCTAATGCCGACCTCCAATTTACCAACGCCTCCTCAATATGGACAATCGCATAGTGGAGTGCTGATTCAGTTGAGCGTCCTAGTACGTACGTGCGTTAATTTGGGTTAAGAGGATTCGTTTTTAGTATTTACATCAGGGACCACGATGTACCGATCGGAATGCTTGTGAGGCTTATCGGTCGAAATGATTTGACATTTATGTAGTCTTCCTTGCCTGCTTTGGGTATGAATACCACCTTAACATTTCTCCAGTTCTTCAGTTTTAGGGGATATATCTAAAAGTTATGCAGACCTTAAACAGAGTCACCAGTAATTAAAGATTAGGTTCCAGTCCCCATATCAGTAGGGCTGGGTAAATTCTATCCATTCCTTGAGGCTTATATGGTAAGAATGTTTAAATGAACTAAACTACGTTATATTGAGTGATATTATTTTGTTAAAGTATGAATCTCCTGCTAATCTTTATCCCTGTCCTCCATGTTATTGCAATCGGAAAAATGAGTTTTTAAGAGTAATTCCTTCTGCCGTTTTCATTTTTTATTATTCCAGACTGATCAAGCCTAGGAGAGACATTTTTCGAAGTAGGTCACAACAAGCACTGACATTTAAATGGCGTATAGGAGTTAATGCAATGGCGATTAGGAATTGTCCAGACCAGAATTTGGGAAGAATTCTGGCAAGGAATCAACATGAAGAAGTCTAGGGCTATAGGATAACTCCTTTTTTTTGAAAGTTTACATTTAATACAATTCCTAAAAGGATATTTCACAGATTGTCGAAATCAAAGCTATAGGAATGATCAATACTCAACCTTCTTATTAAGAAGCTTATCAAGTATTAAACTGTGGTTGCGGACACCTATTTTGGATAAAATACGAAATAATTAAACTAAGTTACATACGATTAGTAATGCATGTGCTATTGTGTCTCTAGATCTCAGAAAGTCCTTCGACGGGGAGCCGCTTTAAAATAAATTTGGCACGTGGGGAGTAATCGTGTAATAACCAAATTTGTTCAGGGATATGGAGACAAAATAACGTGTATGGGGAGGGGGAACACATATGCTTTCATTGGCATACAGTAAACATATAAACAACTATAGGAGACAGATATCTTAAGCATAGATTAGCTGATGGAGTAGCGATTAGCTGTTACGTCACTGGTTGTTTATAACATGATCTCCAACAAAAACGAAGAAGTTGTGGTTTCCTTAGAGGGTTATACAGACTAAATTTAGAACGATTTTTTAAGGAAAGAAGGCACAATAGTTAGTAGGCGTCTCTATGTGCGCTAGTAGAGCTATAACAAAAGCAATTTCTTCTAAATTGCTGTACGGCATTGTGTACCGCATAGATCGATTCTAGTTTCTACCGTTAATAAGTAACATTCATTAATCATCTGCCTGATGAAGCTACTGCGTGGTAAAGCAAATGCAAAACCATTAGTGGTGAGAATTATGCCATGTGCCATATTTACTTTATATAATACATACTAACAAAAAATAACATAATATATTAACCAAATTCTCACAACACGCGTCGTAAAGATACATAAATAAAATTAATTCACTCTCCTCCTCCCTTTCTTCCGGTCAGTCCTCTCAGTACCTTTGCTGTGGCCCGATTCTCACTTATCCACTCCATCACCCTCCTCTTCCACTCACTCCTCTTTCACCCCCTCGCACTCCACTGCACGTATCTCTCCCATTCTTACACACCACGTACTCCTCGCAACTCTCTCCCATCTTCATCTTCTCCTCTCTTCCCATTTCGCTCTCTAAATACCTCGGCCTTATTCCATGCACCTTCCATCTCCCATACCTCTCATTGTACTTATTCCTCTCCATACACCACTGCCTTTCGTTTCAGTGTACGACATTAAAAACCTTTAAAAATTATCAAGTATTTTGTTTATTTTTTACAAATACCATGGAATACAAGCTCATCCATCTAATAGCGAATAATTAAATTTCAGATCCACTTGGATTCAATTTTAATTAAAGGTTAATCCCTCCAATACTTTTGAAATGCTGAAGATTTGATGAAGATGAATTTAAATACAGTGGTTTGTATGTAGTTCTTTCTATTTAAATTTAAAAGCAAAGTAGAAAGCAAGAATTTGTTGTAACCTGGGTATAAAAAAGTAAGTTCTGTATGTCTTAATTTTCATGCTTCACAAAAATCTCTTCAAAACCAGAGCGGAATTATTGTTTAATAAAATCAAAATGTGAAGACGTTAAAAACATGTCCTGCAGAATTGATATTAAAGTTGTCTCAGTATTTTAAAAATTTATTTAAGACCAACAAAAACCGAGCCTGAATTAAATCTGAATGAGCAAAATATTAGAGAGTTTTATATGTCGAAAACCTTGAACAAATTACTTAATAAACTGTAAAGTAATTGTGAAATAGTGATGTAAAGCATTTATAGTTTGTGCAACAATTCGCGGTCCACAGCGAACCGGAATAAAACCTACAGAGTCAATTATAAAAGTAAAGGATACATTTCTTGATCGTATCACTACAAATGCTTCGGAGAGTATTTGAAAGACACCTCGGAACTTCTCAACATGAATGCTCTCCTTTCAACTCTCTCTTCAGTTGGGGAAACAGAAGAATTGTGCACTGATGCAAGTTGGGACTGTGCGAGGGCTGGGGGACCTTATTGCTCCAGGTATGTGCCACTCGCTGCTGTGCCTTTTCGATTCTGGGTCGAACTTCATCTTTGGTTAATGATATCCAACAATTCCTGACAGCGCAAAACTCGAAGTTCTTTATTGTCTCCCATCCACACTTTCGGCACAAGCTTCCCGCAGACCTAACGCATTTGCTAACATTATCCCATTTACCGCAAATTTGGACATATTTAGGGTATAAGCGATTTGTTGAATGCTTAATAAACGATTCACGTTTTCGTTGGTTCTGGCCATTCTGAACGGGGTTCGTCGGCGTTCTCTTGCCGGCCTTCCTTGAATGCACTTTTCCCGTACTGTGACTTTGAAATGCAGTCATCCTTGAAGGCCTCTTGGAGTAAAACTTGGAAAAAACAACCAAAAATGGCTCAAGCGAGCATCTATATGAGCTGTAAACTACATCTTCATCCTAATTTGAAACTTTGCAGCCTGCCAGGAAAAGATTTTAAGTGAGTGATCTGAGAAGCAAAATGAACAAAATTGATAACCACGTATACCTTTAAACCAAATGAAGTAAAGGTACAACGTGAATATTTAATCAATAACTATATATAGGCCTCTCTTCAAACTTTCAAACGATATGCTATATAAAATTCAAAATCTTAAACCAGGCATTAAAATGGTTAAAATAAAGATGATTGAAAATACAAATACCAAAATAATAGATTAATAGTATCTAAGAGAAAAACAATTTTCTTGAATCTGTATTCAAGAGGTTTTTGGATTTTGTCTTCAAAGAACATTTCAGGAAATCATATGAGAAACTATATAAGTTTAAATTTTTATATGTCACTTATCACTGTTTAAATTTAAATTTATATTACTTCAAAGCTTTCTGAAGAGCTTAATATTAAATAAAATTGCTACAGAATATATACCTTGAAAGCAAATTGTTTGCAACTATAATGGAACTATATAGAGCATTAGAAAAGAAACCAAAATTTATTTTTGGAATACAGGTAGAAATAATTGGGGCTTTTCTGTTAAAAAAATAATCTTTGGCATTGTTTATTCTTCATAATGCCTTTTAATTTTCCTCTATTGCTTTAGGTATAATGTTAATTCTGTTTTAAGTATACTAAATATATCATGTTATGAGTTTCCATTATTAATTTTATTGTACTATTTACAACACACCGTATTCTTTTGTGTTTTGAAATTCTCGAAGAAATGATATGTATGCAGTTACGACCATAATACATTGTTATTTCCAAAGAATCTATGGCATCGACGCTATTAACGTATGATTTATAGAGCCCGGTGCCGGAGAACAAAGTTTAAACAAGTATTTACCGGCGTATTGGGATCCGTAGTTACAGTTAAAAGATAATTCACGCTTCCGATAAATCTGCATAGATATACGATTCGACAATGAACAGCACCTGCACCTATGTTAGATGTCCATAAAAGATATACACCGTCGAATAAAGGAATGCCAGACACACACACACACACACAAACACACGCATAAAAACAGTATTTTATTTCATCATATTAAGATAGATGTATGATACGGATTCTAATTGCGGCCCACGGTTAGATCCAATCATACGACGACTCCTAATTTTGAAGATAAATTACCAGCAGCATGCGGGTGAACGAAAATTTTCTTACGCCTCAAGATAACAAACACCGGAGAACTGTGTCGCCGCAATTTCGCTAATTATTACGTACAGCGGCATGGTAATTATTATCAATTTCAACGTTAATTGATTATATAATTGTGTTAATGATAGGCTTGTGCGGTTCGGAGACACAATTCCTCTTATTTGTAACCCCTGGCCCCCGACAACTTGTTATTAATTATGCTAATCAGCGCCGTACCAAAATTATTATGCCAATAAAATAATAATAATAATAATAATGAGCGGAGAATGTGCTGACTCGGGGAAAAGATTATAAATAATACGGATGTGGAACGCGGGCCGGTGTGTCGCAAGGTAAATCATGAAATCATATATCACGTCACGTAAGAAATGTAATTGTGTTGCGTTATTGGCAATTAGTGATATAAAATATCGCAGCTACAAATAATGTTGACAATAAAGTAATTAAGGGAGAGGACAGGTAATGATGAGATTGTTGTGTTGTAAATCTTTTCATGTTATAACTTTATTTTTATATGATGATACAATAAATTTAATACTACAACAATCTGCAGTTAGTGACCAATATATTGTATATAGTTTATACCATAACAAAAAATTGAGTCATTAAAAAATGTAATAGTTTCAATATTAACCAATATAAACATTGCAAAAGTTTGTGACTTCCTTATGTTCCTGTATAAACTTGATAATAAAATTCTACGAATCTTGTAATTATTATTTTTTTCTGTTTTTATATAACTAATTATCGAAATTAAGGTTAAAATTACACTACAATTATACATTCGAATAAACTTAACAAATCATAATTTAACTTTACACAATCAAATAATGAGGCATATCTTAAATTGCTATAAATTATATAAAATCCCTATACATTCTTGTTTGAACATTGTTTTTATTATAGAGAAAAATTTCATTTAATCATTTTAAACCTAAATTATTATATTATTTAAAATCTTTAAAACCACATTGTAATTTTCGACAATCGAATAAAGACGTGTATCTTGGATTGCATCTTAAACATCTTCATTCGCACAGCAGGACTACCGAAAAACAGTACGGTTGGCAACGCGTGTGCATCACAGGAGCCATAAACCATGTTCACTGGTTCTCGTTATAAATGACCTGTCGATTTTATTTAATATCGCCTTATATCCGAGCATTCCCTGGCGAATTCACGCCGATTTATCTGGCTGCAAAACCCGGGGAAATAATCAAGTGTTCGAATAAAAAAAATCTTCTTGTAAACGTTTTCATTGCTTAATGTTGATGGTGTGATGTACGGTGTAAGTATTTTATTAAATACCGAAACAGATGTTAGTTATAGATATATTCTTAATGATTATGTAGATATAGAAGAGATTTATGTATAAATCCAGAAAATATATTTTTTGATAATTTAAAAAATACGACAACATTTTGTAAATTTACGACAATGAGTCTTACAACGATTTAACGGACTTTAATACATTTTAGTATATTTTTTGTTGCATTACTACATTTATGTTTTGAATTACTTAATACAGCTAAAGGAATATTGCATTTAAAATCTGTAAATTATATCTCAAAGCTGTATACATTTTTCTTTTGATTTTTCCAACAACATTTTTAGATTCAATTATTAACTGCTTAAAAACAAAACAAATAATAAGTGAATTAAAGTACAATCTGAAAATAGTTCTTACTAACCCTATTAACAACATTAATTTGTTAGTTCAAAACTGCAATAGATATTTCATAATTTATATATTCTACTGAAAATAGCACATATTTTTTGAAAACCGTTGTAAAATATAGATTATAATATTAAATTATTAACTCACATGTTTATTTTTTACAATGTAAATATATCATATTAACATTGACCTATACACTATTAATTATGATTCCATCATTACTTAGTTTTTTTTCTATTTAAAATTTATTACACTTGACATATTTTACTACTTGACATTAGCCAATCAATTGTTGCCGCTCTCTAATGAGTACGTTCGTTAACGTTGACATTTTTTAAATGTCAAAGTTGTAATAGTGGGTTTGTCGAGTACATGTGCCATAAATTATTTCCCTTAATACCGTTAGCAAAGTGGCATTTGCCCCCTGTGCAGATAATTGCACATTAAAAGTGTAGCTTGAATATATTTTTTCTTGTTCCTATTAACATACTCGATTATATTACATGTTTAACATATTAATACCTACACGTATATTATTATTAAATATATATAGATGTGTATGATAAATTTTATTTCATGAAAGTCAGTTTTGTGTTATGTAAACAGTCATTATTAAGGGACAAATTAATTTTTCTCACTATAAATTTTCTCTAAAGATCAAAAAGTATGTAGTTTATTTAGTGCAAATCTAGAAAATCATAGAATTATTTTATGGTGTTCTCTAAAACACCAATTTATTAATTTAATAAAATATTTTTGTAGCAATGTATAATTCTTATTTATTGAATGCAAAAATCATTAGAAAACGATTTTTCTGAACAAGTCAACTTTTTAAACGTATAATATTTAAAATTCCTTTCTAGTGATTTGCTAAATATATTTTATAATCTAGAAAGAGCTATATATATATTTCTATATGTATAAGCTGATATTCTCTTATAACTTACTCATGAAATTAAATTGATTTTAATCATAATGATGGTTGCGACCGTTACTATGTGGTAATGCATAATGAACAATGAATAAAAACTTACTATGTTTTTAACCACTATAATTTAATATTATATATATATATATATATATATATACAGGGTTATTCACGCTATACGGCACGGAATATTGTGGCCAAAATACGTGACTTTCAAAAAGTTTCACTTTGGGGATATATGGGGGTCTATTAGGGCTACTTTTTAAAATTACTTTCATAATATACAGGGTGTCCCAAAAACCCTAAAAGTATCAAAGTTGTGTTTTTTTTAATGAAACACCCTGTATTTTTTTGCATTTTTGGATCCTTCGATAAAAATAAGTGTTTGTTTTAATAAGGTTTTTATTACGTAAACCTTAAGGTTTTTGAAATAATTTGAATTTTGTAAAAATGTAACCTAATTTTCATGTTTCAAATACTTAAAAAATAATTAAGTTATGCATACCAAATTTACACTGAAATGTAACAATAGATCATATTTTATTTTCCAAGTATAATAAACTTGACATCTTATGCCGGGTGTAAAGAAATTGGAATTAAACAAATGAGAACTTGAAATGGCTATAACTTCATTTATTTAAATGGAACGCTATATTTATTAATTTATCAGCAAATGCACGTTTTAATTACCTTTCGAATGGTATTTAAATCTTAAGTGTTAAGTCTTCTCGTTTTTGCAGAAAACGCTAAAATA
>CAXAKX010000407.1:0-44703 GCA_963969525.1 Ontholestes murinus | reverse complement strand
ATATATATATATATATATATATATATATATATATATATATATATATATATATATATATATATACGAATACCTAATGTCTAGCATTTTAGCGAAAATAAAGGGTGAAGCAGCAGTAAATATTTCTTCCAGCGTAATCGCGAGCTGGAACGATTTAAAAAATGCGCTACTCAACGCATACGCGGACAAACGTGACCAGTACAGCTTGAATTACGAGATAACGTTATTAAAACAGAACATTAACGAGTCCCCTTTCGATTTTTATAACCGAGTTCAGAATTTGCTAAATCTACAAATTTCCTATATGTCGAATCACATCGCGAACGCGATGGAACGGTATTACTTATCGATATTTTTTAGAGCGAATGCACTGAGAGTTTTGTTGCGCGGGTTAAAAGAACCCATAGGTTCTCAAATGCGTACAAAAAATCCAACTGATTTGAATGTCGCTTTACAAATGCTAACAAACGATTTTCAACTAGAAATCACAACGAACAAATTAGATAAAATAAAATTGAACCAAAAACCTTATTATCAACAGAAATTTAATAATAACGATCACAGACAAACAAACATCGCAAAACCACCATTCGGTGGGAGTAGAAATTTTTATTTTAACCAGCCCCGTCAAAACTATCAATTTTATAACGCACGACCTAATTCTCAAATTAATCAGCCTCGTCCAAATTATCAACATAACAATCAACGACCTAATTTCCAAAATAATAAATACGCTATTAGGACTAATCACCCTAAATATCAAAATTCACCAAACAATCCAGGTCCGTCTCAAAATTTACAACCACCCACGCCTATGTCAACTATGACTACTCTAAATTTAAATGAAGACACAATCAATCATGATACTTTTTTAGACACAGATGCCTCGGAGAATCAATACAATTAATGGGACTTAAAGCGGATCAGAGTCAATTAGCGCATATAATTGACCCTGAAAACCATCTTAAAATTTTAATAGATTCCGGGAGCACTCATTCATTTGTGAACCCAAATGTAGCTAATAAGTTTTTTAAAAATAACATAAAAAAGGAATACTTTAAGGTAGCCAGCGCACATGGCGCCTCAATTCAAGACTATTGCACGCTAATTCCTTTTAAAAAATTGTTTAATTTAAAAGAAAATGCGAATATGAAATTTCATTTATTCGATTTTCATTCATGCTTTGACGTCCTACTAGGACTAGATAATTTGTGTGCTTTAAAAGCCACCGTAGACTTCAATAAAAATATGTTAATAACGCCAAATTGCAACATACCGTTAAGATTTTCTAATAAACCTGCGAATACGAATTGTATAGTAGTAAACGCAAGGTGCGAACAAGTAATTGAAATAGAAGTTGCAAACGTAAAAAACGGCGACGTAATTATACCATATACTAAGGTAAATAAATTAGAAATTCCAGAGTGTACCACTCATGTTAAGAATTATAAAGCTATTTGTACAATCATAAACCCTACAGAATTAAATGTGAATGTTAGGCAAAAGTATCCGGCTGTTGTTGAACCGATCGAAGAATACGATCAGTCCAATACACCGAATTTTAATAATTACGAATATGAAGAAATTAAATTTGATCTATCAAAATTCCGTTCAGAGCACATGAACGCAGAAGAAAAACATGTTATTATGAATTTAATAAAAGAATTTTCAGATATTTTCCATTCAGAAAATAAAATGTTATCGTTTACCAATAAAATTAAGCACTGTATAAATACTACTGATCAATTACCGGTGTATACTAAATCGTACCGTTACCCGGAAATACACAGAAAAGAAGTTCAAAAACAAATAAATCAAATGTTAGATCAAAAAATCATCAGACCCTCTCATAGCCCTTGGTCATCGCCAATTTGGGTTGTACCGAAGAAACTAGACGCGTCGGGAAATCGCAAGTGGCGTATTGTCATCGATTATCGCCAATTAAACGAGAAAACGATCGGTGATCGGTACCCGTTACCAAATATCACCGACCTGCTCGACAAACTTGGCCGTTGTCAATATTTTACTACCCTTGATCTCGCGTCGGGTTTCCACCAGATAGAGATGGCGGAAAATGATATTCAAAAAACCGCGTTTAACACCGAAAACGGGCATTACGAGTTTTTACGCATGCCATTTGGGCTCAAGAATGCACCCGCCACGTTTCAGAGGGTTATGGACAACATATTAAGGGGTATTCAAAATGAAAAGTGCTTAGTTTATTTAGATGATATAATTATATTTAGTACCAGCCTACAGGAACACGTAGAACGGCTTAGGGAAGTATTTAGTAGATTACGTGAATCTAATTTAAAAATTCAAATTGACAAGTCGGAATTTTTGAGGAAAGAGGTAGCATATTTAGGGCACATTGTGACACCAGACGGAGTTCGTCCAAACCCCGACAAAATTAAAGCGATACAAAATTACCCAATACCGAAGACCACCAAGCAAATCAAAGGATTTCTCGGGCTCCTCGGTTATTATCGAAAATTCATCAAAGATTTCGCGAAATTAACGAAACCTCTCACAAAGTGCCTTAAGAAAAATGCAATCATTGATATTAATAACTCAGAATATAAAAATTGTTTTAATACCTGCAAAAACGTACTAATTAATGAACCCATATTACAATATCCAGACTTTAGCAAAAGTTTCAATTTGACAACAGACGCGAGTAACATAGCCGTCGGCGCAATTTTATCACAAGGCCCAATTGGAAGCGACAAACCCGTCGCATACGCATCACGAACCTTAAACGAATCCGAACAAAATTATAGTACTATCGAAAAAGAGCTATTGGCCATCGTATGGGCAACTAAATACTTCAGACCCTACCTGTTCGGTAGAAAATTCCAAATTATTTGCGATCATAAGCCCCTTCAATGGCTTATGTCCGTCAAAGAACCGAACTCCAAATTAGTTCGGTGGCGACTAAAACTGGCTGAGTACGATTATAATATTATATATAAAAAAGGTATATTAAATAAGAATGCGGACGCACTCTCACGTATTGAAATAAATATGCACGATAAAGTCGATCAGCTTGACGACTTTTATATAAGTAATTTCGACGATAAATTTGGTACAACTAGCGAAGATGAATTAGATAAACAATTAAATGATATTATGCATAAAATAAATCGTAATCGTGAAACTGATTCTATGATAGTTGAACTTGGACTCGATGCCGAAAAACATGTGCTACATAATAATGAAAATAATGACAGTGATACAATTCACTCAAATACTGAAAATCCAATATTTAATATTCCTATCTTGGAAAAACCTGTAAATCTAGGACGCAATCAAATTATCATTTCAGAGGTGAATTACGCACCCGCGAAACCAAAAATTAGATATCTCTTTAATAATAGGAAAATGCGAATCAATTTACAACTTTCCAAATTAGATTTTGAACAAAATGTTATAGATTTTATAAAAGAATATACCGCCCCAAAACAAACATATTACTTATATTTTGCAGATCAAGTTTACGAAAAATTTTGTATTATTCTTCAAAAACATTTTAGGAACCCGCAAATTTCATTTATTAAATGCACTCAATTATTAGATGATGTAGAAACTGAAGACGAAATTATAAATATTATCCAAGCGTATCATGAAGGTAAAACGAACCATCGAGGAATAGAGGAAACTGATTCCCAAATAAAAAGAAAGTATTATTGGCCTGATCAACGACGTTTCATACAAAATTACATAAATAATTGTGAAATTTGTCAAGTTTGCAAATATGATCGAAATCCATTAAAACTTAAATTCAATATTACAATGACACCGACCAAACCCTTCGAAATTATCCATATTGACAGTATAGCTTTAGAAGGTACTAAATTCCTTACAATTATTGACGCTTTTTCAAAATATACCCAAATGTATAGACTGAATTCTCATCAAGCAGTTGAGATTGCCAACAATCTCGTTAAATTTTTCACGCATCATGGAATTCCTGGCCAAGTTGTGGCAGACAATCATCTCGAATTTAAGAATACCTTAGTAAAAGAACTATTAGAAACTCATAAAATTAAAGTTCATTTCATCAGTAGTCAACACCCAGATTCAAACGGCATAGTTGAAAGAGTTCACTCAACAATAATAGAACATATCCGGTTGCTTAACAATCAAGATACTTATAAGAAAGAATCCATCGAATCTAAGATTAATTACTCACTCTTGGCATATAATAATTCGATCCACTCAACCACTAAATTGACCCCCTCAGAAATTATTTCGGGACACATAAACTCAGTTTCTCCCTTTGACATCGATATCGAAACTCGAATCGTCAATAATTACATTGAAAATCACCGGGATAAAGTAAAACTGCTTTACAAAAAAATTAATGAAAACATGCAAATAAATAAAGAAAAAGTTATGAAAAAGCATAACCAAAACCGAGAAGAAATTCCCAATATTCCAGAAACCATATTCGTCAAAAACAAACAAAAACAGTCTAAGACTAAAAATAAATACAAGAAAGAAACATTGAAATCAGTTGACCCTAAATTCAAAACGGGAACAATTAACCCGAAACATTATAATGCTGTGGACAAAATTCACTTGTCAAATATTAAGCGACCAAAGATTAAAAATAAATTAGGTAAACTAACCAATAAACCTAAATTAAATTATCAAGAATATTTAAATAATCAAACTCTAGGAAAAACATCAAGCAATAATATTATTGAAATAAATGGTGATTTATTTTCTGCACCAAAAAACTTTTCACTGGCACACTGTGTAAGCTTAGACCTTAAAATGGGTGCTGGGATCGCCGCAGATTTTAAACAAAAATTCGGTAGACTTGACGAACTACACGCACAAAGCTCCGAAGTACATTCGCTCCGCTATTTAAAGGATAACGATCGTTTCATAATATATCTAATCACTAAAAATTGTTATTCTGACAAACCAAGTTATGAGGACTTGTTCAAAACTCTCGTTAGTTTAAAAGCATTCTGTATTTCAAATAAAATTACCAATCTAGCTATTCCTAAATTAGGATGCGGTCTCGATCTTCTTAAATATAAACATGTAAAACCGATCCTTCAATATATTTTCAATGATTCAAACATCACTGTACACGTTTATTCTCTTCCAGATTATTAGTCGTCGCGCTGACGCAAGCAGACGAAATCAAAAATTATGAAATTAAGCGTAATCCTTAGGAACGATATCGATCACCAAAATATCTTATTTGCTAAAGAAATATTTAATCAGCTGGTCATTCTTTATAACGCAATCCTAAACATAATGCAAGATATTGAAAACTCTCTCACTTTTTGTAAATTAAATACGTTGCATCCGAGTATCATAAAACCTAAAGATTTATTTTTGGAACTTGAAAAAATTTCACTATACTATAACGAACAACTTCCCTTCGAATTAAAGATTGAAAACATTCTTAATTTTGAATCCATAATAGAAGTTACTTGTAAAATCGAGCCAACTCGAATTAATTATTTCTTATCTATACCCATTAACTTTGAGTATCAGTTCGAGTTATTTTATTTATACCCTATCCCTACGGTACACGAATCCGAATTTGTTACTATCATCCCTACTGTAAAGTACATCTTAAAATCAATTAATGAAAATAAAATTTTGCCTCTAAACCACTTGTGTACAAAAACGTCGAAACATTACCAATGTGCTAGCCATCTGATAACTAGCTACAAATCAGAATGCGAACGAAATATAATCATCAGTGGAAACAACAGTAACTGCAAATACACAACACTACACGTAAAATCCAATCACATGGAAATAATACCATATATAAACCAATACCTGGCAGTCTTCCCAAATCAAGAAGCAATTAAAATCAGATGCAAGGAACAAACTGAAACTATGATTTTAATTGGCATTTATCTAATCAAAGAAGATAACTGTGCCATGCTTTTTCGAGGCCGAGAAATTAAATACCTAGACATTACATCTGGACGCCCCCTCGTGATCAACAATTTACATCTAAAATTGGAATCTACAAATTTTACCGAATTCGACATCGACCTTCGGAAGCTGAATTTAGAAGAAATATCTACAAACCAGGAAATCCTCCCATTACAAGAGACAACCCAAATCTTCACGCCAAGTTTTTGGACTGTTGTACTTTATGTGTGTGTATTAATCGGTATTAGTTATATCGCAGTGAAGTGGTTGAAAAATCGCAAATTCCGTGATACAAGTGGTACCCCACAAGAACTAAACCTTCAAGGTCTCCGCCTCCCAGGGGATGCTCGACTCTAAGGGTGGAGGAGTTATATAGCATAGATTTATATTTAATAATTAATAATTGTAACAAAGCGTAGGTTTATCTTAAGTATTATGTTTCATAGAGAGATTTGTTATTTCATAAGTTAGTCAGTCTAGATTTTGTTCCTGTACCGAGCAGACGTTCTGCAAGCTACAATAAAATAATTTCTTTTTAAAAACACAAGTCGTTGTACCCGAAAAATAACTTATATATATAAGTAGAGAGCGGATAAAAAAGCTTAAAAAATGTGAAAAAAAGCACTTAAAAAGGCACAAAATTTAGAGAAAAAAAGCATTAAAAAAGCATAAAAACAGGAAAAAAGCACTAAAGAAAACTATATTTTCTTGATATGTTACACGTTTATCAACATATTATATATATATATATATATATATATATATATATATATATATATACAAAGAAATTTGGCTTAAAACTAAAATAAACATACTTTCTTTACGCAATATATAATATCATGTAAGTATTTAAAAATTAAATTGTAATTTTGTATACGTTTCAAAATAACTAAAATCTATTCATAAAAACAGTAGATCATTAAATGTTGTTCTAAGGGTTTAATTGTAAAAATTATTACTTCTGACGCTCAATAAATTTTTGAAAGTAGAAAAGCTTCTCTTTGTTTTAAATTATAGCTGGATCCATTTGAAAATTGCCATTCAAAATCAAGTTTAATTTATTTAATATTAAAAATCCTTAATTTTCAACGAATACTTCTTTCGATATTATTTTGATTTCTTGGCCAATGCATGCAGGTATTTTCTAAAATGAATCTGCTTTTATAAAGATTTGATTGTGTTGCTCACAAAATTTAAACGCGATTTTATGTAACTCAATTGTTTTGAAGGAAGCTCTTGTTTCTTAAGAACTGTTTAACAGTCTTTAACTGATTTGCTTGTCGTTTCGGGAAAGTTGTATATAACCTTATTAAATTCTTCAAAATTGTTCGCATAGTACATTGTAGCATATAGCCAAATTCCCCATTTTGTTAGCACTGGTTTATGGGGCAGTGAGATATCAGATAATGACTTCTTGAATAATTGTGCTCACAGAAGAATATAAGAACTATTTTTCCATATTTAATTAAATCTACAAATGGAAATTTCATTCTTATAGTTTCAGAAATTCGTTTCTATTCATGTGCTAAACTTGTACAATGCACAAAATGTATTATTAGTAAAATTTTGTAACTTGGTATTGTCTACGGCAAAAATAAGCTTGTCAGTCCATCATTTATGAATTTTGCTATAATGTTATTATCAGTTTTCTTCAATTCTTTTCTATATATCAAAATACTGTTGGTCGGATGTCTTCATGTTAAACTCATATTATTAAATTAAACAAGTCTGTGGTTTCATCCACACCAAACCACATATAATTATTGTTAATCATATCTTTAATTTTTTGTATGGTTTCATAGTATCTAAGAGCTACATCATTTTTTCTCGGGAATGCGTATTTTACAATATTTTCCCAAGAAAGATTTAAATGCATTATTTTGTAATTTTCTTAAAGGGATATTAGAATGTAAAAGTATTTTGCACAAATGTGAATTTAATTGAATATGATGCTAAAGATTGTGAAATTGTGCTGTTTTGTTAGTTCAGCTTTGAACTTTTTCAAACGTTCTTGACGTAGTGTTGTTATAACATGTTTTACATACAAGTCTTGACTAGTTAGGATGCAGTTGGGAACTAAAATAAAACTTACTATTTTTAAACATGCCTTACAAAATAATGTATAATTTTCACTTATTAATTCTGGATAGCCTCTAATTAATTCTTGTATTGTGGTTTTCACCTTTTGCATTATGGGTTAAATATACATGTGAATTATATAATATAATTTATCTGTGATTCCCCAGGTTAATACGATTCACGCATATAGTAATTTTTGATAAATAAGCAAAGTTTTTGATATGTCAATTCAATAGTTTATGAATGCGAGTTTGAATATGAAAATTAACGAAAACGGTAAATATGCGCCAGTCGTCCCATCGGTACTTTTGCCGAGAGAAGGAAATAGATACGGTTGCAGAACACCTGATTATTAGCTATCACTTAAATTTGTTTACATTTAATACTTACTGGGGCCCCTATTTATTTTTTAACGACGTTTACATCCGGAATATCATAGGTGTGATTCCTATGAAGCGTTCGTCTGTATTATCTGATTAATGAGACGGTCTATTATATCTACTTATTTATAAACGAATCCATTGTAAATTGGTAATTTATACTAATATTTATTAATAATAAAATTCATTATAATTATTGTATCATATTATGAAGATTTTTAACAATTATGTTGTCAAAAGACACGAAGAAAATATGTAATACAAATATAATCTATAAATGATGGGATACAGATTTTTACGAAAATTCTCTATATTAGCACATTAATTTAATATCAGCGTGAAATTATTATTAAATGTTTTTTAAATGCTTAAGAAAATGCTCCAAATAAGCATTAAAATCTAAAAAAAAGCATGAAAATAAGCATAAAAAGTCAAAATAAGCACAAAAAGTCAAAATAAGCAAAAAAGCCCAAAAAAACTTAGCGCTAAGTAATCACATTCTTCAAGATTCGTATAGATATTAAGAAATTTTTTCGATGCTATTAATATTATGGATAAGCATAATGCTAGAAATCCGCTCTCTATATATAAATAACCTGGCGGCTACAATAAGACAATCTTTTGTTATTGATTAATCGTTTTAATTGTTAAGAAATATATTTAATTATTATTGCATCATTTCCTAGGTATTTGCTAACACTCCATTTTCATCCGCAATAACACCAGATGTCATTTTGCTTAGTTATCATTCCATATTATTATAAATAGGACCGCAAGCCACGAGCGCACATCATTACCATTATTATATTATCCGTTAAATCATTATCATTATTATTATATTTATATTGTTCGTCGTTATAAGTTATGTAATATTCAAATAAATCAAAATTATTCGTGTAAAGAAAAAGTAAAAGTTTTTAAAAACACCAAAACCAACCCGAAAAATATAATTGGCGCAGTCGGTAGGATTCTCTGAAGAAGTCCTGAGGGAATATCAAGACTTCGTTTGTCCCAACAATTAGTCAGAGACCTGAAATCTTCTTCGTCGCTTCGGCACCGAAGAGTCCTCCAAGCATCGAGGATCCAGCTCCAAGGGCAGCAGCACGAGAAGGCATCACCAGCTCACA
Organism: Ontholestes murinus; assembly: GCA_963969525.1. NCBI lineage: Eukaryota > Metazoa > Arthropoda > Insecta > Coleoptera > Staphylinidae > Ontholestes > Ontholestes murinus. The sequence goes on along the minus strand of CAXAKX010000407.1, from coordinate 35,207 downwards.
TCATTCCCTGGACGAATACCAAGGAGATGGACAGTGTGATAATATTTGGGTAAGCGTGTTATTTAGAGGCTCACTTTTATCTTGTTCGCGAATAATTTATGTCTGACGATAATACAAATTCTGATTCTGAATTTTCCCCTTTAAATTTAAATTCTCCTATTAACTATCATTCACCAGTCGGTTTTGTTATTGACGAATTGATTCAAAGATTAGATAACATAAATTTAACAATGGCAAATATTGATTATCAATTATTAAAGTTAAATGTAGAAACTATTCCTGTTTTTAATGGTGACAGTGCTTTAACAGAAATTTTTATAACTCGATGTGAGGCCGTTTTGGCTGTGTTTAGACCCTTAAATAATGAACAAATTAACACATATTTAATTAATGCCATAATAGGAAAATTAAGAGGTAGGGCTTTGATTACAATAGGATCGCGTACAGAATTAAACACTTGGCCCGAAATTAGGGACCATCTTCGCCAACGGTTTGGTGACTTAAGAAATTACGATTGCATTGTACAACAACTAATTAATCTAAAACCTGTAAAAAACGAAAGCTATCTAGATTTTGGAGAGAGATTGCAAATTTTGAGGAGTAAACTTTCAAGTAAGATAAATTCTTTACCCGTCTTAGAAATGACCGATGCCGCAAAACGTGTACATTTAGCCAGCTACGATGAGCTCGCATTAAAAACGTTCCTACGAGGTCTACGCGGAAATATGCAGAGTATTATTAGGTTAAGAAATCCAGCTAGTTTAGAAGAAGCTATTAATTTTGTTATAGAAGAAATTAATTTTCAAAATACATTAGACTGACAAAATTCTTCAAATTTAAATTTAAATATTAGGCATAATTTCCAAACGCCTAATCAAAGTATTAATAGACAAAATTTCGCTTCACAAAATTTTAATTCACAAAATTTTAATTCTCAATTTCGACAATTCCCGAGTCAACCGGTTCAACTAAATTTTCGCCACCAAAATCCGCGTCCACTTCCAACTAATCGACAAGTATTTGGTAGACCGCCAAACGATCAAATTAATAAAAGACCTTTTAATTTCAATCAGAATTTTTCTAATAAGAGACCAAGAAATGAAAATAATTTTCATACGAATTATAATTATAATCGCAGCTATTACCCGCAAAATCTTAATCAGCATGCACAACAAAGGCCGCCTCAGTTACCTAGTCCGACACCAATGTCGACTTCCACAACATATACGAATAACAGGCCAAAGTTATTTAATCTAGACGAGACGAAAGACAATAATGCTTTTATTAATAAACCGGGAGACGATAATAGAAATAACAAATCCAATTTTCTAGACGACAAAGCCTCGGAAATGTAATTGAATATTTAGGAATAATAAATAATAGCAGTAATTTACCATTTATAATAGATCCTAAAACAAATGTTAAAATTTTAATGGATTCCGGGAGCACCCGATCCTTTATTAGCCCACAATTAGCGTGTAAATTAAATAAAAATTTATTAAGTGATCCATTTGAAGTTACCAGCGCACATGGTACTTCTCGAGGAAAATATAGTGTTGATATTTCTTTAGAAAGTTTATTTAAAAATAATTCTGCTAAAAAATTAAAATGCTACGTGTTTGATTTTCATTCTTATTTTGATATTTTAATTGGAGTAGATAATATGATAAAACTTAAAGCTAGTGTAGATTTTTCAAAAAATTCTGTAGTAACTCCTTACTGCAAAATTCCATTTAATTTTGATTCAACATCTAACGTAAATCTTAATAATATCGAAAATAACAGTTGCAATGATATTAATAATTATATTAAAAATGATAATAATAATATTGAGAAAAATCAAAGTGATACAAATCGTAGTGATAATTCTAAATCTATTGGACCACAAGTCATCAAGAGCATATTGGTGCCTGCACAAACCCAACAAATAATTGAATTTGAAATAGGTAATATGATAAACGGTGAAGCCGTAGTCCCTGAGATGGACCTTGTTAATATTTATTTACCTGAATGTATCACAACAGTTAAAAATGGCAAAGCTTGTTGTACTATAATTAATCAGACAGATATTAATAGAGATGTAACTCAAAAGAAACCATTTGTAGTGACGCCCATCAGCGAATATGATGTGGTACCTCATTCACCAAAAATAAATGGTAATAATAAGATAAATAATAAGAAAAGTAAATATAATAATTGTAATATGTTTAATACGTCTGATAAAAAGTTTGATTTTTCACAATTAAGATTAGATCACATGAATAATGAAGAGAAAGTCTCTATAAAAGAATTAATTTCTAAATATACTGTAATTTTTCATTCCAAAAAAAAATAGTTTAACGTTCACAAATAATATAAAACACCGGATTATTACGACTGACGAAGTACCAGTCTATACAAAAACATATAGGTATCCGGAAATTCATAAAGCGGAAGTGAGTAAACAAATTAACGAAATGCTTCAGCAAAATATTATAAGACCATCATTTAGTCCATGGTCTTCCCCTATCTGGATAGTCCCAAAAAAATTAGACGCATCAGGCCAGCGGAAATGGCGTGTTGTCTTTGACTACCGGAAACTAAATGATAAGACTGTGGGTGATCGGTACCCTCTTCCCAATATTACAGACCTTTCAGATAAATTAGGCAAGGCTCAGTATTTTACTACTTTAGATTTAGCGTCAGGTTTTCACCAAATCGAGATAGATGAACGTGACATTCCTAAAACCGCATTTAACACTGAACATGGACATTACGAATTTCTTAGAATGCCATTCGGACTTAAAAACGCACCCGCTACTTTCCAACGTGTCATGGACGAAATTTTACGCGGTATTCAAAACAAATCTTGTTTAGTTTACATGGACGATATTATTATTTTTTCAACCACTTTACAAGACATATTGAAAGACAGACAGAAGTATTCGAAAGACTAAAAGAATCAAATTTTAAAATTCAGCTTGACAAATCAGAATTTTTACGTAAAGAAGTTTCATACTTAGGACATATAGTTACACCCGAAGGAGTTAAACCTAATCCTGACAAAGTATTAGCTATCCAAAATTACCCAATCCCAAAAACAACAAAACAGATAAAAGGATTTTTAGGACTGTTAGGTTATTATCGTAAATTCATTAAAAATTTTGCCGACCTGACGAAACCCATGACGAAATGTTTAAAGAAAAATGCTGTTATCGACATTTTGAATATTCTGAATACATAAATTGTTTTAATCTGTGCAAAAATGTTCTAACGAATCAACCTTTATTACAATATCCGGACTTTACAAAACCATTTATACTTACTACAGACGCCAGTAATCAAGCTCTGGGCGCTGTTTTGTCACAGGGTAAAATCGGTTCAGATTTACCCATTGCATATGCCAGCCGTACTTTAAATGATTCCGAATCTCGATATTCCACTATAGAAAAAGAGCTTCTTGCCATAGTTTGGGCTGTCAAATACTTTCGCCCTTATTTATTCGGACGCACCTTCCAAATAGTCACTGACCACAGGCCTCTCCAATGGTTGATGTCCATAAAAGAACCAAATTCTAAATTAGTAAGATGGCGATTAAAACTTTCGGAGTACGATTATACAATTGTTTATAAAAAGGGTACTTTAAACAAAAATGCTGACGCACTATCTAGGATCGAACTAAATGTTAACGAAGAATATGCCCAAAATTTAGAAGAATATTTGAAAAATTTTGATGAGATTGAAAATGATCCGTCATCAGTTATTGTAGAACCTCCGGAAACTACTCGTATAAATGAAATTGAAAATGATGGCGCTACAATTCATTCAAATTCGGAAAACCCTATTTTTGGTATACCAATATTGGATAAACCGGTTAACGTTGGTGATAACCAAATTATAATTACAGAGGTGGAACATTCATCATCTAAACCGAAAATTACTAATTTATTTAATAACAAAAAAATGCGAATACATGTTCAATTTTCTAAAAGAAATTTTGTAAATGAAGTAATTAATTTTGTAAAAGAATATATTGTCCCCAAAATAAATTATTACCTATACTTCAAAAGTCCTATTTACGAAAAATTCAGTAGCGTTCTCCAAAATTATTTTAAAAATTCAGAACTTAAAATGACTAAATGTAATAATTTGCTTACGGACGTTGAAAATAATAACGATATATTGGAAATTATCCAAAATTATCATGAGGGAAAAACAAATCATCGAGGCATCGATGAAACTGAATTAAAACTCAAACGTATATATTATTGGCCAAGTATGAGGAAATCAATCCAAAAATATATTAATGATTGTGAAGTCTGTTTAGTTTCTAAATATGATCGCAAACCACTTAAATTAAAATTTAATAACACCCCAACAGCTATGAAACCATTTGAAATAATTCATATAGATTGTATTGCTCTTGAAAGTTCCAAATTTCTTACTATAATTGATTCATTTTCTAAATATACGCAACTTTACAAATTAAATTCTTACCAAGCTGTTGAAGTAGCAAACAATTTAATAAAATTCTTTTGTCACCATGGAATCCCTAAATTAATTATTTCGGATAATCATTTGGAATTTAAGAACACGGTTATTAGAGAACTTTTGGAAATTCATAAAATCAAAATTCATTTTATTAGTTCCCAACACCCGGAATCTAATGGAATAATAGAACTCGTACATTCAACAATTATTGAACACATACGGCTCCTAAATAACCAAGACATATTTAAAAAAGAACCAATAGAAATTAAAACCTTATACGCCGTACTAGAATATAATAATTCCATCCATTCGACTACAAAATTAAAACCTTCTGAAATTATTTCGGGGCACATCGATAACGAATCTCTTTTAGACCTCAACTTAGAAACCTTAATTACAAACAATTATGTAGAAAATCATAAAACTAAAGTCAAATTGTTGTATGAACAAATAAACGAAACAATAAATGAGAATAAAACAAAAACTATTGAAAAACATAACTTAACGCGAGAGGAAGTCCTGGAAATTCCAGAAAAAGTATTTATTAAAAACAAACAGAAACAATCAAAAACTAAAAATAAATATTAAAAAGAAAACATTCAAACTATTGATCCTAATCGTAAAACAGCAGAAATAGAAACCAGACATCATAATCAATCTAGTAAAATTCATTTGTCAAATATTAAACGTCCCAGAGTCAAAAGATCTAATTTAAAACAAACCCCAAATTTTGAAACATTTATTGAGATGTTAAATAATAATGAAGAAATAAACAATGAAAATGTAAGAGAAATTTCAGATGACTTATTCAATGCCCCTCTACAATACTCATTCGCTCACTGTGTGAGTAGAGATTTAAAAATGAGTGCAGGAATAGCACGTGAATTTAAATTAAGATTTGGTAAAATTAGAGATTTATCAAAACAAAACGCAAAATTATATTCTCCCTGTCATATTAAAGAAGAAGGTAGATATATTATTTATTTGATCACTAATGAAAATTATTTTGACCAACCCACTTTAAAATGTTTGTTTAATACATTGATAAATTTAAAAGAATTCTGCTTAGAAAAAATTATAACTAAATTAGCAATTCCCAAATTAGGTTGTGGCCTAGATCAATTAGACTATAATTTAGTTAAAGCTATGATAAATTATATCGTCCAAAATTCTAAATTACGAATAAACATCTATTTGGGTACACCAAAAATTGATGATGAAGTACCAGGGCCATCATCTTCGATAATTCAAAATCCTAGTTTAGTCTAGCAAAGAAAGTCATTTTTTGAGAACTATACTAAATCTGAACATTCCAAAAATTAGTAAACAAAAATAATTCATTTCAGATTGATCTTCCTTCTGCATGTAATGTGTTTTGAAGTTAAAAATATCACCGAAAATATCGGATTAATTTATGTGAATTTAGGCTCAGCAAAGCTTGAAAAAACCAAACATACGATAGTATATCATTATGATATTAAACCCATATATAATGAATTTGAAAATCTAAATTATCAATATGAATTCTTGATAAGCACCATGAGCAAAATATCCAAATTTAAACTAGAATTTCAGAACTATAATAAATTGATAAATTACACCAGAAATGATATTATTGATCAAATTAATACTATTCAATTAAATTTTTCACCCAAAAGAACTAAAAGAGGCTTGATAGATGGATTAGGCAGTATCATTAAATCGATAAGCGGTAATATGGACGCCCGTGACGAGAAAAGAATAAACAAAATTTTAGAACATTTGGCAAGTAACCAAAATAATTTACAAAATCAGATAAAATTTGGATATAGTGTAAACTCAAAAATAATAAAGAATTTTAATAATACTCTTCAGGACATTGCACATAATCAAAATACTCTACAATCTAGAATAATGCAACTACATGCAATTTTTAAAGAAGAGATTGACTACCAACATATTCTGTATGCGAAAGAACTATATAATCAGATGCTTTTACTTTTCGGTACAATTAGAAACATACTACACAAAATTATTAACTCAATAACGTTTTGCAAATTAAGAGTCTTAAACCCAGATATAATAAGACCTCAGGATTTATTTGACGAATTAGAAAAAATCTCTATCCATTACCAAGAGGAACTACCTTTCGAAATGAAATTAGAAAATATGTTTGACTATGAATCTATAATGACAGTTAATTGCAAAATTGACAAAACAAAAATTCATTATTTTCATCTTCCAATAAATTACGAATATTCATTTGACCTTTACGCTTTACATCCAATACCTGCAAAGTTCAAATCAGAATATGTAACAATAATACCGAATATTAAATACCTATTAAAATCAAAATTGAATTCTAAAATTTGGCCTCTAAATGATATATGCTTAAGAAAAAACCCTTAAAATCACGAGGAAACAACAGAACTTCAAGGTTTCTTTACAAGGACATTAAAATTCCCAAAATTGAAGCAATATCTGGAAGCCCCGTGTTTATTAGTGCATCGAAACAAAAACTGGAAAACTAAAACATAAACAATTTTACCATTCATCTTAAAAGACTAAAATTAGAAGTCATGCCCGTGTTATCCCCAATGCCCCAAATTACAGAAACAGTTATACCCTTAAGCCCCAGTGCGTGGACACTCTCGTTATATGTGTTAGTGTTAATTTGTGCCCTAATTTTAGGAATCAAATTTTTAAAGAAGAAACTTCGGCACGTTGCCCCATGGACAATTCCCTAAATTCTCCACCCGGAGTGTGTCGAATCTAAGGGGGTAGGAGTAACCTGGCGGCTACAATAAGACAATCTTTTGTTATTTATTAATCGTTTTAATTGTTAAGAAATATATTTAATTATTATTGCATCATTTCCTAGGTATTTGCTAACACTCCATTTTCATCCGCAATAACACCAGATGTCATTTTGCTTAGTTATCATTCCATATTATTATAAATATAAATAAAGCCACGAGCGCACATCATTACCATTATTATATTATCCGCTAAATCATTATCATTATTATTATATTTATATTGTTCGTCGTTATAAGTTATGTAATATTCAAATAAATCAAAATTATTCGTGTCAAGAAAAAGTAAAAGTTTTTAAAAACACCAAAACCAACCCGAAAAATATAATTTATATATTATATATAAAAGCAAGGTAACGGATCTCTCGTCGATAAGATACACATACAACGCACCACATTATTATTGTGTTTGTTGTATTTTTTCGTATCTCGAGAGGCGAACACCCAGTGCCACACCACCGGGCGGCGGCGGGTGACTGAGGACCGCTCGGCCTTCCTACGGGCGGTCCAACGACGCAGCACGTGTACGCGTACGTACATCGTCCGTGCTCGTTTTTGTTTGTGCTACTATTTATTATTTGTATATGTATATATATATATATATATATATATATATATATATATATAATATTATCTCTCTCTGGTGGCTACAATCGGTAGTATTTTATTTAAAATAAATATGTTTGTTATAACGGATGACGGACTGTGCGCGCGCCCATACAGAATGCATCCGTAATAAGGCGGCACGATGCGAGCATCCCTCTGGAAGAATGGGATATATAAGGCGACTCCCAAAACTTCAGTGTCTTTTTGTGTTTCTGTCAACAGACGACGGATCAGCCACACGAGTCAACCGAGAGCGGATATATCATATCTGGGATGATGATGATATCGTCGATCGGTCGGTCAAAACGAGAGAGATGCGAACGTCCGGTTCGTATATAGAGTACACACACACGGTGTGTTGTGTGTACAAAAATACAGTGTGAATAACGCTTCGACGCATCAGTTCTACGTATATAAGTATACGAGTTTTTCAGATGCGAGAAGCCGAACGTCAGATCGTCAGTGTATCTGTTTCGCGTACACACATATATATAGATATTGTGCGACACAAAAATACGTTAATGATCCTTCCGCAGGTTCACCTACGGAAACCTTGTTACGACTTTTACGACTTCACCGAGTACCGGTCCGAAGACCTCACTAAATCATTCAATCGGTAGTAGCGACGGGCGGTGTGTACAAAGGGCAGGGACGTAATCAACGCGAGCTTATGACTCGCGCTTACTGGGAATTCCTCGTTCATGGGGAACAATTGCAAGCCCCAATCCCTAGCACGAAGGAGGTTCAGCGGGTTACCCGGACCTTTCGGCCAGGGAGGACACGCTGTCTCCTTCAGTGTAGCGCGCGTGCGGCCCAGAACATCTAAGGGCATCACAGACCTGTTATTGCTCATTCTCGTGCGGCTAAAAGCCACTTGTCCCTCTAAGAAGAATTGATTATACGCCGACAGTAAAAACCAAACGTGCGGCACGCACGACCGTTTGCACGACCGTGACGATACCGATGCCGACCTTTGAGATGTCGAAAGTACGCCTAGTTAGCAGGCTAGAATCTCGTTCGTTATCGGAATTAACCTGACAGATCACTCCACCAACTAAGAACGGCCATGCACCACCACCCACCGAAGGCCTGGTGAGGTTTCCCGTGTTGAGTCAAATTAAGCCGCAGGCTACACTCCTGGTGGTGCCCTTCCGTCAATTCCTTTAAGTTTCAGCTTTGCAACCATACTTCCCCCGGAACCCAAAATCTTTTGTTTCCCGGAAGCTGCCCGCCGAGTCATCGGAGGAACGTCGGCGGATCGCTAGCTGGCTGCGTTTATGGTTAGAACTAGGGCGGTATCTGATCGCCTTCGAAACTCGTACTTTCGTTCTTGATCAATGAAAACGATTTTGGCAAATGCTTTCGCTTTAGTCCGTCTTGCGACGATCCAAGAATTTCACCTCTAACGTCGCAATACGAATGCCGTTCCTATTAATCATTACCGCGGGGTTCCGAAAACCAACAAAATAGAACCGAGGTCCTATTCTATTATTCCATGCAATGAGTATTCAGGCGAAGTTTTAGCCTGCTTTAAGCACTCTAATTTGTTTAAAGTAAACGTGCCGGCCCACCTCGACACTCAGTGAAGAGCACCGCGATGGGATTTCAAGTTGAGCCGCCCTCGCGGGCTAAGCTCACCGGCAGGACGTCCCGCGGGCACGCCAGTTGGACACAGCGAGCGATGAACCGGCGGCGCGGGACACAGATTCGACTACGAGCTTTTTAACCGCAACAACCTAAATATACGCTATTATACTATACTATATACTACCAGACTGGCCCTCCAATTGATCCTCGTTAAAAGGTTTAGAGTGTTCTCATTCCGATTACGGGAGTGGGTAACTTGCGCGCCTGCTTCCTTTCTTGGATGTGGTAGCCGTTTCTCAGGCTCCCTCTCCGGAATCGAATCCTGATTCCCCGTTACCCGTAACAACCATGGTAGGCGCAGAACCTACCATCGACAGTTGATAAGGCAGACATTTGAAAGATGCGTCGCCGGTGCGAGATCGTGCGATCAGCAATAAGTTATTCAGATTCACCAAGTTGTACGATGAACGGACTCGCGTCCGTTTTGATCTAATAAAAGCGCTCCTTTCGTCTCCGGTCGGAACTCTGTTTGCATGTATTAGCTCTAGAATTACCACAGTTATCCAAGGATAAGTGGTACGATCTAAGGAACCATAACTGATTTAATGAGCCTTTCGCGGTTTCACCTTAATTTGGCTTGTACTGAGACATGCATGGCTTAATCTTTGAGACAAGCATATGACTACTGGCAGGATCAACCAGGGAGCTGTGTTTAGTCGCGCACACTCGAGCGGCGCTTACGCGCGCCCGGTGTAACGACGAGCTCATTTATTTATAAATTTATATAAAGAGGTGGTTCGTAATTCTGCTCTGCTGAACGGAACATCGCACATATCCCGGTTTACGCGTGCACGGACCCCCGGCGTTAACGTGTAACTCCATTGGTATACAGAGCACGCCAGTAAAACACCTATCCCGCACCTGTGGTGGGGTCAAGACCGTGGACGTGATGCAACTTGTGTAAAAGACAAGAAACGCGGGGCGGCGGTTGTGCTACGGCGATATTACGACTAGACGTTCACACATATATGCAGACCCACGACTTTTGTTTAATAATGCGCCCGGAGACACGTCGGCACGACGGCACATGTGCACGAGCACTCGGCGGCCGGCCTCGGTAAACACCAAGAGTAGGAGAAGAGACTCTCGGTCCACAACTCCGAAATGCATCAATATGGCATGAGAGAAGAGAAATTTAAAATTTCACATCTCGCCAAGGCTTACACACACTACAAAAAACATCATTGTTCGTTAGATTGAAAATCATCGCTCGGGCCCCCCGAACGTCTGACTTTATGATGATATATATATTTCAATCAACATAAGTTTTCTTTCTCGCTCGGAATTCGGTGAGTTATTGCATTTGAATTTTCACGGAGTTTTTACGCACCGCTACTGGAAAAATATTACATGTTCAGCCTACATGTTGCTCGCATAAGGGCCATACGCATTAGCGAATATACGAATATACGAAATGGGTCCCGCGAACGTGCTATTCGGAGAGGTTTAAACTACCTGTTAGAGTTTTCAACATCGAACTGTCCGGACACGTGAGGCCGTGATTTTATATTCAACAGACGATATATGTTGGGTGAGAGACAAGAAAAAAAACTTCCTCGGCGGCAACTGATTTCTCGCGTCTCGTTTTATTAAAACATCGAACTGTCCAGACACGGCGAGGCCGTGATTTTATTTTCAACAGACGATGATATGACGATGATGATATTATATATTATATAGTATAATACGGGGAACGATTTTATATGAGGCACAACCGACACACAAACCACACACATCTTATAACAACATATTATTATAATAAAGTAGCAGATTGGTGCAACACTGAGACCTCGCGTTCCCCCAAGAGATGAACTAAAAAAACTCGACGCCGGACGACTTACACGTAACGTATATGTGGCAGTACAATACACTGGTGTTGTGTCGCGTTTTTGCTGCCCGTTACGCTTCTCGCCGCCCGCCGGTCGTCTCTCGTTCATCGTTTTTATTTAATACATCGAACTGTCCAGACACGGCAAGGCCGTGATTTTGTTTTCAACAGACGATAAAACGATGATGATATATTTATATATGTAGTAATACGGGGAACGATTTTTGTATGAGGCACAACCGACACGCAAACCACACACATCTTATTATATATTATAATAGAGTAGCAGATTGGTGCAACACTAAGACCTCGGCGTTCCCCCACACAAGAGATAAAACTAAAAACACGCCGGCCGACTTATTATACGTAACGTATATAATGGCAGTACACTACACTGGTGTTGTGTCGCCCGTTGCCGTGTGTCGCCGGCCGCCGTTGTTCGTCGTTCGTCTCTCCGTTCGTCGTAGTTTTACTAAATACATCGAACTGTCCAGACACGTGAGGCCGTGATTTTATTTTCAACAGACGATTATGATATGTGTATTTATGATGGGGAACGATTATATGAGGCACACCAAACACACAAAACCACACACATCTTATTATATTATATTATATATAATACTAGAGAAGTAGAAGCTTGGTGACACACTGAGACCTCGGCGTTCCCCCACAAGAGATAAAACTAAAACACGCCAACCGACTTATTACACGTAACGTATATAATGGCAGTACACTACACTGGTGTTGTGTCGCGTTTTTGCTGCCCGTTTCCGTGTGTCGTCGCCCACCGTTGTTCGTCGTTGGTCTCTCCGTCCGTCGCATAGGGCAAAAAATTGTTAAACAAGTTAATTTTATTTTACCCATGCGACGGTTTATTATAGCCAAAAGGATATCTATTGCGGCGTTTCTTTGCGATATATATATATACATATGCTGCTCGCCGCGTCGTTCTTTTTCAATCTTCCACTTTCATCGTTTCTTTACTTACTCGGTTAGGCGGAACGCATGCGCCGTCCGCTAACCGCGGCGGTCTGCACGGTGTTCTCGAGCCAAGCGTGCCAAGTGGCGTGAAGCGTCGGTCGACCTCTCGGGGGAGGCCTTCGTCCGATCGCCGTCATATGCTCCCGCGTGATCCGATTCGAGGACACTGCCAGGCGGGGAGTTTGACTGGGGGCGGTACATCTGTCAAATAATAACGCAGGTGTCCTAAGGCCAGCTCAGCGAGGACAGAAACCTCGCGTAGAGCAAAAGGGCAAAAGCTGGCTTGATCCCGATGTTCAGTATGCATAGGGACTGCGAAAGCACAGCCTATCGATCCTTTTGGCTTGAAGAGTTTTCAACAAGAGATGTCAGAAAAATTACCACAGGGATAACTGGCTTGTGGCGGCCAAGCGTTCATAGCGACGTCGCTTTTTGATGCTTCGATGTCAGCTCTTCCTATCATTGCGAAGCAGAATTCGCCAAGCGTCGGATTGTTCACCCTATAGGGAACGTGAGCTGGGTTTAGAACGTCGTGAGACAGGTTAGTTTTACCCTCCTGATGACTCGTCGTTGCTAAAGTAATCCTGCTCAGTACGAGAGGAACCGCAGGTTCGGACATTTGGTTCACGAACTCGCTCGATCGGGCGGTGGTGCGAAGCTACCATCCGTGGGATTATGCCTGAACGCCTCTAAGGCCGTATCCTGTCTAGTCAAAGTAGGCAACGATACCTTTAGGGAGTTCCGGGAGTCGAAAGGCTCTAAACCATATGACTTTACTAGGCGTGCGGTGTTCGCACCGTGCGTCGCACTGGCCCTTAAATTGCCTGGCTGTGATGACTGGCGGACGACACGACCGGATATTTCGGCTCGTCTTTGCCTCATCTCGAAAGGTCGACTATCATTCCATATTTCGGAATTCGGAATTGTTTGTAGACGACTTATGTACCTAGCAGGGTGTTGTTCCCGGTATAGCAGTTACCACGCTGCGATCTGTCGAGACTCTGCGCTTTGCTTGGGGATTCGTCACGATGTACACACGATGTACTTCTTGGTCGCACGACGATGATACATACATACATATCGTTTTATTCGTTCGAGCCGCCGTTTTCTCATCACACATCGTGTGTTGTTGTCGTTGTTTTTGTTGTTTGCACGTATGTCTGCATGTGACATGAGCATAGGCTTGCTTCGTGTCCAGTTATCAGACCTATTTGTGCACGCACACACACACACGGCGCAGCACACAACCGTGTGATAAACGAGCGCCCAACATACAGATAAAAATGTTGTTGTACATCAATGTGCGCACTAACGCACGTACGTACGTCGTGATCGTTCACCTCGAAAATATGCATTAATTTATTTTTTGAAGAAATTAAAATTGATAATGAAAATCGTCGAGTCGGTCTCTGTTCCGCACATCAGTACACATAATATATTTTCATTATCGAGAGACACACACAAAAATAAAAAAACCACCACAAACCATCTCGTTCGATCTTCTCGCATGTTGTTGTTAAAGAAGAACGAGTGTGTGTTGTGTGTGGAGAAAAAGAGGCGACTAACCATTACTACTTCTTACATTAGTTTAGTTGTAGTTAATGGGCGGCAGGTACACCTATTTTATTAACAACACAAAAATTTATTTTAACAACGAACGAGAAGTATGTGTACACATTTTTTTAACAAATAATATATTAATAATAATAATGTGGGTGTTCTAAAATTATTAAGAACGAAAAATTTTAATAAATTAATAAAATATTTCATCCATCATACTAGTTTTATTCAGCAGCAGTTAAACATAAAATAACAATAATATAATAATAAATAAAAATATTAATTGATGATATGATACGATAATGCTGGTAAAAATTACTATAGATAACGATAATTTTTAAAAATCGTCGACGGGCGTTATTTTGTACACGAATAGACATCAGATCTGCGGCCGTTATTCGGTACACGGATAGGCATCACATCTGCGGCCGTTATTCGGTACACGAATAGGCATCACATCTGCGGCCGTTATTCGGTATACGAATAGGGATCACATCTGCGGCCGCTATTGGGTACGTAAAGTGAATTAATTAATGACCGTTTTTCTGTACCCATATCCGTATCGAATATATGTTAAATAATGTTTCCTTTCGTTTCGAATGAGCGATACTATAGACAAATAGTATATTATTATATAGTAAAAGAAATTTCGGCAGTCAATCGGTTATCCGGTGTGCGAAAGACCTATATGTGGCGGTCGGTCGGTGTGCACGATGCTAAAAGCGAAATTTCGACACGAAATAATTTCGAAGCTTTTACCACGGTTCGCATTTATTTCCGCTCGTCGATTGTTTTTCCTTATGTTTCGTGCGAGTTAATGAACGAATATTATATTACCGAATGATAAAAGAAATTTCAACAGTCATTCGGTACCGGTGTGGCGGTCGGTCGGTTGGTGTGCACGGTGCGAAAAGCGAAATTTCGATCGACACGAAATAATTTCGAAACTTTTACCAGGGTTCGCATTTATTTCCGCTCGTCGATGTGTCCTTTCGTATCGAGTAAGCGAATTAACGAATATTATTTTTTAATATAATAAAAATAATTTCTGCCGTTATTCGGTACCTATGTACGAAAAACCTATATATGAGGCGGTCGGTCGGTGTGCACGATGCTAAAAGCGTTATTCGGTACCGGTGTGCGAAAAACCTAAAGTCGAACGTTTTAACTTCGGTCCGCTTTATTTCCACTCGCCGATGTGTCCTTTCGTATCGAGTAAGCGAATTAACGAAAATTATATTTTAATATAATAAAAATTATTTCTGCCGTTATTCGGTACCTATGTACAAATATATATATATATATATATATATATATATATATATATATATATATATATATATATGTAATTAAAAAGATGTACCTGAAGCAGGATTCGAACCTGCGGCCTCCCGGTTTCTAATAATTACACATAAAATTTGCTAAAAAATGCCAATTGCATTGGAACATTTCAAAATATATATATATATATATATATATATATATATATATATATATATATATATATATATATATATATATGAGGCGCTCGGTCGGTGTGCACGATGCTAAAAGCGTTTTTCGGTACGGGCGTGCGAAAAACTTATATGTGGCGGTCGGTCGGTCTGCACGATGCTGAAAGCGTTATTCGATACCGGTGTGCGAAAAACCTAAAGTCGACGTTTTAACTTCGTTCCGCTTTATTTCCACTCGCCGATGTGTCATTTCGTATTGTGTAAGCGAATTAACGAAAATTATATTTTAATATAATAAGAATTATTTATGTCGTTATTCGGTACATATGTACGAAAAACATATATGTGAGGCGGTCGATCGGTGCGAATAAGCGAATTAACGAAAATTATATTTTAATATAATAAAAATAATTTCTGCCGTTATTCGGTACCTATGTACGAAAAACATATATATGAGGCGTTCGGTCCGTGTGCACGATGCTAAGAGCGTTATTCGGTACGGTCGTGCGAAAAACTTATATGCGGCGGTCGGTCGGTCGGTGTGCATGATGCCGAAAGAGTTATTCGGTACCTGTGTGCGAGAGACATATATATGGTGGTGCACGGTGCGATGAGCGAATTTTCATTTTACGCAAATAAAGTCGAGTGTTACGCTTCGTTTTCTCTTCTTTCACACATAAATGATATTTTCGGGCAGCGCTAGTTGGAAAAATAAAAATATAATTTCTCGCCGTTATTCTGTACAAATATGCATCATACAGCTAGATTGAAAAAGAACGACGCGGCGAGCAGCATATGTATATATATCGCAAAGAAACGCCGAAATAGATATCCTTTTGGCTATAATAAACCGTCGCATGGGTAAAATAAAATTAACTTGTTTAACAATTTTTTGTCCTATGCGACGGACGGAGAGACCAACGACGAACAACGGCGGGTGGCGACACACGGAAACGGGCAGCAAAAACGCGACACAAGTTATGTTTCGCGTGGAAACATTAAGTTTTTTAAAAACTGTTTTTAATTATTTTTATTTAATTAATCACTAATACAACTTATAACCGAAGAACTTATTATAACATTAACGTTTAATAATTATTTAATTGAAGTCGAATTGAGTTGTACGTTCTACAATGGTCTATATTAATCTCTATTCTAATGCGCGCAAAATAATATTTATATAAGGAGATAAATAAATGCGAATTATGCGTTTAGTGCGGAAATGTATCAGCATAATACAAGCCGTATGCACGACATTGCGTGGGATATGTAATTCCTTTCCCCTTTAGAGGGCACTTTATATTTTTTGAAAATATAAAGGATTTCTAGAATTCGTATTATCATCATGATTCGCATTTACTTCTTTTTTCTTAACATAAGGAATAATTAAGTAACGATAAATAAAGTAACAAACAATAATTAATAAAATACAATATAATAAAATTGTCCAAATATTGATATTATGAAATTGGTCATTAGTTTTGGGAATTATGAATTTAACCTGATTGGCATGACTTTTAAGTGTTTTGAGTTTATCTGGATTAATGTTTTTAATTTCAATGGTAGCGAGTTCTGAATGTGTATTGTTAACAGGTATGACAATATTTGGTAGTAAAATGGGCGAAGTATTAGATATGGTGGCATATTCATTAATAAATTTTGTATCTTGTGTAGTAAAACTACAAGTATGGGGTAATTTAAACAAATAATTCCCTTTTAAATTTAAAATATTGTCGGTTTTACAATTTGTACTGACTTTGGTGTAATTTTGAAATATTACTAAGTAATGCGAATAGTCGATTTGTTCAATAATATAGTTTGGTAATTTAACAGTTTGGTATTTACATGAACTATAATTATTTGTAATTTGTAAGATTTGAAAAATACAATTTGTTTATTTTTGACTATTAATCAAATTAATATTTTGGCAATAAAAGGTACCATTTAAATTTCTGCACATTTCGCTTGTATACATATAATAGTTTTTATTAGCAATAAAATATTTTTCCTCTGGTATAAGAGTCTGATATTGGTTATTTTGATTAAGGATAGGTATTGGATATAATTGATAATAATCATAAGTTTCGGAATGAACAATAGGTATGGATAGTACAAAAGTAACACGTGAATTTGAAATATATGTTTTTACATCTAAAATTTCGTAGAATTTATACATGGATTCGATATTAATAGGAAAACGAATATTATCCTCTGAGAGATACGACAAGGTTGTTGATATTAAGAATAATAATTCTGTAGGTTTAATTATCAAATTATGTGCTACACCAATTCTAGCGAACATGATAGCATCTTCCAAGTCTTGTAACAGTTGATTAATCATATTTACAGTTATATGTATCTGATCTAAAACATCTTTAATTATCATTATTTGATTAAATTCATAAATCTGCACATTTATAATTTTAGAAATTTTATTTATTTGATTTGCGAGAGCATTTTCATTGTATTAAATAGATAAAATTATATTATTGAAATTTCGAATAATTTCATTTGAAAGTGAAATTTGTTGATTAACTGTATTTATTATTTCATTTTGATTATCTTGTAAGGTTTTGATTAAATTATCATATTTTATGGCATCTGTTGCGTCTAGGTTACCAGTAATAGATTTAAAAATACTACCAAGACCATCTATTAACCCTCGTCTATTTCTTTTAGTGTTAGGTATAAAATTCAACAACTTTTGTTTTGTATGATTAATTTGGAATTCAATAATTCTTTCATAATTTTCTAGTTCTACGCGATAACGAGAATGTGAGTTTTTAATAATTTTATTGATAGAAATATAATGTTGATTTAATGAATTAAGTTCATCTTGTACATAGGATATATCAAAGTAATGTATAAAAGTTCGAGAAAAATAATGAAGTTTAGCTTTTCCAATATTGAAATCTAGTATACCTGGATTTTCCTTTAGATTTGTGATTTCAATGTCAGCGGAAAATGTAGATATAATTAATCTGTAACAAAAATTATTAATTATTTAAGTGGACGTCTAACTTGATCTTTATGAATTTTAGGACGTTTATTTGTAGATATTGTTTTATTTTCGACTGTTTCAGCTACTTGTGGTTCATAGACATTTTTAGATTTATCTCTATGATATTGTTTTACAAATATTTCGTGACCTTCATCTACATCAATATCAGCTTCTAAATTTTTATTTCTCTTGGATATTACCTTATCTTTATTTTGAATAAGTTTTTGATTTAATTTACTATAAATAAGTCTTGTTTGGTCTCTATGTTTTTGAATATAATCACTAACTAATTGTTGTTCTAAATTTAAGTCAAATGGATTATTATTTTCAATGTGACCACTAATTATTTCTACCGGAGTTAATTTTGTTGAAGAATGTATGGTATTGTTGTATGCTAAAATTGCATATAACATTTTATTTGTAATTGGTTCTTGAGAGAATTCACTTTTATTTAAAATTCTTATATGTTCTATAATTGTAGAATGAAATCTTTCTATTGCTCCATTAGATTGCGGATGATAAGGTGTAGTAAAATGTATATCTATTTTGTGAACTTTTAATAAATCATTAACTAGGGAATTTTTAAATTCTTGTCCATTATCAGAAATTATTTGTTTTGGAATTTGATGATGTGAAAAATATTTTAATAAGTTGTTAACAATTTCTATTGAGTTCAAAGAATTTAAAGGATATGCTTGTCCGTATTTAGAAAAAGAATCTATTATTGTTAAGAATTTTTGTTTTTGAATTTGGAATGTATCAATATGTATAATTTCAAAAGGCTTACTTGCTGTAGGTGTAATACTTAACGGTAATTTTACTGGGTTTCTTTGATATTTACTTTTCTTACATACATCACAAGAATTTATATATTTTTGAATGGCTTTATGTAAATTCGGATAATAGTATTTTGCTTTGATACGTTTTTCTGTTTCTTCTATACCTCTATGGTTTGATTTTCCTAAATGATAATTTTCTACTATATTTTCAAAATCTTCTTTTGTTTCAATATCAATTAATTTAATTAAACATCTTTTAAATTTATAAGATGGATATTTAAAAGTTTTCCTAATAATTTCACAAAAAGGTTCATAATTCAATTTTTCTTCAAAATATAAATGATATGTTACATTAGGTACGATATATTCTTTTATAAAATTAATTATATCGGAATTAAAACTTGTTGATGATAACTGCACAATAATTCTTTGTTTATCAAAGATTCTTTTAATTTTTAGCTTCGCTGGGGAATGATAAACATATTGAAAAATAATTTGATTTTTACCAAAATTTAAAGGTGTATCTGTTATTGGTACATCAACTATAAGATTTTCTTCTTGATTAGTATGAACTGTTTCTTGTGGAATATTATTCACTTCTTCTTCTGTTTGCGAACTAATTTCTATTATATCATTTAGAGGATCTGTTTCATTTTCATCTACATTAGCTTGTATAGATTGAGTTTCAAGTTCTTTATTAAATTGTTCTATATATTTTTGTAATTCATTTATATTAACTTCGATATTAGTCTTTTCAGGATCTAATTCTACACGTGATAACGCATCTGCATTAGTAGTTAATTTACCTTTTTTATAATAAATATTGTAGTCAAATTCTTCTAATTTTAACCTATATGGTTTAGCATTTATATTAAATGTATTTATTTTATTTATAATATGAACATGTATTTTTATTTTAGTATTTTGAAATATAAACATTATCATTTTCTTAACTACAGAATAAGTTAATTTATCCATTCCACACCCGATTTTAGGCATTGATAATATATTAATTTTCTTATTTATACAGAACTCTTTTAGATTTATTAATGTTTTAAACACATCTTCGTATGTTGGTTTCTCATTGAACTTATTCTTAGTTATTAGATATAAAATGAATCTATCATTATCTTTTAGAAAACATATTTTATGTTTTTTAGGTTGCTGTGCAATTAATGTTTTTACATTTTTAAACTTTCGTTTAAATATTTTTGCAATTCCTTTATTCATTTTTAAATCTGCACTCACACAATGAGCGAGAGAAAAAATAGAGTTGAAAAGATTGTCTTTAACTTCTATAATGTTTTCGTTATTTATTTTATTTCTCTTTGATAACCTAAGAAATGTTCTATAATTAATTTGACATTGATTACTCGAGAGTTCTTTTGTTGCTACAGGAGTAATTTGTTTATTGTTAACATTTCTAGATTGAACAATTCAATTCAAGAATTCAGGTTCAGTTACAGGAGTAATATCAATATGTTCATTATATTATTATCATTATTATTACTATCTTTTAAATCATTAGTATTATACATATTTCTATTATTATTATTGTTATTGATGATGATATGTGTATTATATGATGGGGAACGATTATATGAGGCACACCAAACACACAAAACCACACACATCTTATTATATTATATTATATATAATACTAGAAAAGTAGAAGCTTGGTGACACACTGAGACCTCGGCGTTCCCCCACAAGAGATAAAAACTAAAAACACGCCGGCCGACTTATTACACGTAACGTATATAATGGCATTACACTACTACACTGGTGTTGTTGTGTCGCCCGTTGCCGTGTGTCGCCGGCCGCCGTTGTTCGTCGTTCGTCTCTCCGTTCGTCGTAGTTTTACTAAATACATCGAACTGTCCAGACACGTGAGGCCGTGATTTTATTTTCAACAGACGATTATGATATGTGTATTATATGATGGGGAACGATTATATGAGGCACACCAAACACACAAAACCACACACATCTTATTATATTATATTATATATAATACTAGAGAAGTAGAAGCTTGGTGACACACTGAGACCTCGGCGTTCCCCCACAAGAGATAAAACTAAAAACACGCCAACCGACTTATTACACGTAACGTATATAATGGCAGTACACTACACTGGTGTTGTGTCGCGTTTTTGCTGCCCGTTTCCGTGTGTCGCCGCCCGCCGTTGTTCGTCGTTGGTCTCTCCGTCCGTCGCATAGGGCAAAAAACTGTTAAACAAGTTAATTTTATTTTGATAATAAAATATATAAGTCCTTTACGTTGTAGAAAATTAACTAATAATTAGAAAAAACACGAAAATATTTCGTAAAATCTAATCAAACTAGTGTTGCGTTGATAGCCTTGCTATTTTGTAACACGCAAATTACTTTTGTATTATTCAATGTCTGTCGAAGTATTAGCTAGAGAAGTAGTTGTTTCAAAAGTGGTTTGTTTTTGTAGTCTTAATAAGACTCATTTGTTGTAGATTTTACGAAATATTTTCGTGTTTTTTCTAATTATTAGTTAATTTTCTACAACGCAAAGGACTTATATATTTTATTATCAAATGATGCTCTTAGTGGGTATTTTCCTTAATCCCGAACGTAATTATTTCCGTAGAATTCAGTAATCCACCTCAGGTATAAATTCAGACCTTCAGTCGGTTATATTTCATTATTGTGTCAGTTGCCGTACATATCAGAGTAAGTTATTTATATTTCATTATATTTATTTTAGTAAACGTTTTTATTTATATTTGAAATCAATTTTATAATAAAGCTGTACTGAAGAGATCGAGAGATCGAAACACGTGTCTGCAGATGGTTATAAATTGAGTATTGAATTATTTAATTGCTTTTGCTAATTTATTTTTAATTACACCAACCTAAATTAATTTCTGTTTCAAATTTGTCATAATATAGTCAGTCACAAATTATTTAACGTACATTCAATCATTTTTAGTTCATTTTACAGAAGGAAATACGTTCAAACTAGTGTTGCTTTGATAGCCTTGCTATTTTGTAACACGCAAATTACTTTTGTATTATTCAATGTCTGTCGAAGTATTAGCTAGAGAAGTAGTTGTTTCAAAAGTGGTTTGTTTTTGTAGTCTTAATAAGACTCATTTGTTGTAGATTTTACGAAATATTTATTATAGCCAAAAGGATATCTATTGCGGCGTTTTTTTTGCGATATATATACATATGCTGCTCGCCGCGTCGTTCTTTTTCAATCTTCCATTTTTCACCCGAACGACCTGAACCACCCATATAGCTGTATGATGCATTTTTGTACAGAATAACAGCGAGAAATTATATTTTTATTTTTCCAACTAGCGCTGCCCGAAAATATCATTTGTGTGTGAAAGAAGAGGAAACGAAGCGTAATACTCGACTTTATTTGCGTAAAATGAAAATTCGCTAATCGCACCGTGCACCACCATATATATGTCTCTCGCACACAGGTACCGAATAACTCTTTCGGCATCATGCACACCGACCGACCGACCGCCGCATTTAAGTTTTTCGCACGACCGTACCGAATAACGCTTTTAGCATCGTGCACACGGACCGACCGCCTCATATATATGTTTTTCGTACATAGGTACCGAATAAAGCCATAAATAATTTTTATTATATTAAAATATAATTTTTGTTAATTCGCTTACACAATACGAAATGACACATCGGCGAGTGGAAATAAAGCGGACCGAAGTTAAAACGTTCGACTTTAGGTTTTTCGCACACCGGTACCGAATAACGCTTTCAGCATCGTGCACACCGACCGACCGCCTCATATATAGGTTTTTCGTACATAGGTACCGAATAACGGCAGAAATTATTTTTATTATATTAAAATATAATATTGAATTGACGAGGCGGATACATGATGAAACTCCATAACAAATTGAAATAAAACAACACAGTTGGGAGGGTTTCACATTTATTGTTGAACACTGCAACATGTTTCGCCACACAGTGGCTTCATCAGGCAGATGAATAAATTAAATTAAAATATAATATTCGTTAATTCGCTTACTCGATACGAAAGGACACATCGACGGGCGGAAATAAATGCGAACCGTGGTAAAAGTTTCGAAATTATTTCGTGTCGATCGAAATTTCGCTTTTCGCACCGTGCACACCGACCGACCGACCGCCACACCGGTACCGAATGACTGTTGAAATTTCTTTTATCATTCGGTAATATAATATTCGTTCATTAACTCGCACGAAACGTAAGGAAAAACAATCGACGAGCGGAAATAAATGCGAACCGTGGTAAAAGTTTCGAAATTATTTCGAAATTATTTCGTGTCGAAATTTCGCTTTTAGCATCGTGCACACCGACCGACCGCCACATATAGGTCTTTCGCACACCGGATAACCGATTGACTGCCGAAATTTCTTCTACTATATAATAATATACTATTTGTCTATAGTATCGCTCATTTGAAACGAAAGGAAACATTATTTAACATATATTCGACACGGATATGAGTACAGAAAAACGGTCATTAATTAATTCACTTTACGTACCGAATAGCGGCCGCAGATGTGATCCCTATTCGTGTACCGAATAACGGCCGCAGATGTAATGCCTATTCGTGTACCGAATAACGGCCGCAGATCTGATGTCTATTCGTGTACAGAATAACGCCCGTCGACGATTTTTAAAAATTATCGTTATCTATAGTAATTTTTACCAGCATTATCGTATCATATCATCAATTAATATTTTTATTTATTATTATATTATTATTATTTTATGTTTAACTGCTGCTGAATAAAACTGGTATGATGGATGAAATATTTTATTACTTTATTAACATTTTTCGTTCTTAATAATTTTAGAACACCCACATTATTATTATTAATATATTGTTTGTTAAAAAAAATGTGTACACATACTTCGCGTTCGTTGTTAAAATAAATTTTTGTGTTGTTAATAAAATAGGTGTATCTGCCGCCCATTAACCACAACTAAACTAATGTAAGAAGTAGTAATGGTTAGTCGCCTCTTTTTCTCCAGACACAACACACACTCGTTCTTCTTTCACAACAACATGCAAGAAGATCGGACGAGATGGTTTGTGGTGGTTTTTTTTATTTTTGTGTGTGTCTCTCAATGATGAAAATATATTATGTGAACTGATGTGCGGAACAGAGACCGACTCGACGATTTTCGGCGTCTGTGCTCTATACACACACATCATCATCATCATCATCATCAAAAAAATTATCAATTTTAATTTCTTCAAAAAATAAATGAATGCATATTTTCGAGGTGAACGATCACGACGTACGTACGTACATACGTTAGTGCGCACATTGATGTACAACAACATTTTTATCTGTATGTTTGGGCGCTCGTTTATCACACGGTTGTGTGCTGCGGCGTGTGTGTGTGTGCGTGCCCAAATAGGTCTGATAAGTGGACACGAAGCAAGCCTATGCTCATGTCACATGCAGACATACGTGCAAACAACAAAAACAACTACAACAAACACGATGTGTGATGAGAAAACGGCGGCTCGAACGAATAAAACGATATGTATGTATGTATCATCGTCGTGCGACCAAGAAGTACATCGTGTGTACATCGTGACGAATCCCCAAGCAAAGCGCAGAGTGTCGACAGATCGCAGCGTGGTAACTGCTATACCGGGAACAACACCCTGCTAGGTACATAAGTCGTCTACAAACAATTCCGAGTTCCGAAATATGGAATGATAGTCGACCTTTCGAGATGAGGCAAAGACGAGCCGAAATATCCGGTCGGGTCGTCCGCCAGTCATCACAGCCAGGCAATTTAAGGGCCAGTGCGACGCGCGGTGCGAACACCGCACGCCTAGTAAAGTCATATGGTTTAGAGCCTTTCGACTCCCGGAACTCCTAAAGGTATCGTTGCCTACTTTGACTAGACAGGATACGGCCTTAGAGGCGTTCAGGCATAATCCCACGGATGGTAGCTTCGAACCACCGCCCGATCGAGCGAGTGCGTGAACCAAATGTCCGAACCTGCGGTTCCTCTCGTACTGAGCAGGATTACTTTAGCAACGACGAGTCATCAGGAGGGTAAAACTAACCTGTCTCACGACGGTCTAAACCCAGCTCACGTTCCCTGTAGGCGGGTGAACAATCCGAAGCTTGGCGAATTCTGCTTCGCAATGATAGGAAGAGCTGACATCGAAGCATCAAAAAGCGACGTCGCTATGAACGCTTGGCCGCCACAAGCCAGTTATCTCTGTGGTAATTTTTCTGACACCTCTTGTTGAAAACTCTTCAAGCCAAAAGGATCGATAGGCTGTGCTTTCGCAGTCCCTATGCATACTGAACATCGGGATCAAGATAGCTTTTGCACTTTTGCTCTACGCGAGGTTTCTGTCCTCGCTGAGCTGGCCTTAGGACACCTGCGACGGCGATCGGACGAAGGCCTCCCCCGAGAGGTCGACCGACGCTTCACGCCACTCGGCACGCTTGGCTCGAGAACACCGTGCAGACCGCCGCGGTTAGCGGACGGCGCACGCGTTCCGCCTAACGGAGTAAGTAAAGAAACGATGAAAGTAGTGGTATTTCAGATTCGACGGCAGAGCCGCCTCATACTTATGCTACACCTCTCATGTCTCCTTACTGTGCCAGACTAGAGTCACACTCAACAGGGTCTTCTTTCCCCGCTAATTTTTCCAAGCCCGTTCCCTTGGCAGTGGTTTCGCTAAATAGTGGGTAGGGACAGTGGGAATCTCGTTAATCCATTCATGCGCGTCACTAATTAGATGACGAGGCATTTGGCTATTAGAATGGTTGTTACGTGTCATAAGATATACAAGTTGGCTTATCTATCCCAGAGAACCACATTTCGACAGAAGATGGACCCGCTGCCGTCCGGGAACCGGGGCGAGGAAGGGTTCCTTACGGAACTAACCCGCCCTGTGTTGGGCTGGGCCTGGCCTGGCCGTGCGTGGATGTAGTTGTCGTCCAAGCTTAAGCTTGTCGGCTGTGTCGCGATTACAAGCCGGCCAGATACCCCTCGCGCCCAAAATCAACGGAAGGAATGAAAAAACTAGTGCAAGTGGTCGTACACGTGCCTTTTCGCCTCCCAGGACTCAGCCAAGGACCGCGAGCCCTCCCACGACACCTGCACATCCGTAATAGTTGCAAGGTCTTTGGAATGGAAGATGACCAGGTCGGGCTTGTAGAGCCGACCGTCGGGGTGGCGCACGTGTGGCTCCTCTTCGGCGGTCCACCCCACGGCCCGGCAATGACTGGCCACCTTCTTGCAAATGTTGTTGTGTCGGTCGTTGCGCAGATAATAACCTGCCCGACATTGTCTTGCTTCGACGGGGTAGGACATGATGCCTACGGTCGGGAGATTGAATGTCCTCAGCTGCACTGCCTTGACAAAATATCTGCCCGCCTAGTGTGTTATGGGTCTTCTAAACCAGGAGCGGCTTGCCCTGTCGTGCATAGCACCGGCGATGCCTTTGGAAAAGGAGCTCCAGCCGGCCCAGTCGACCGCCGTAGACAGCTGGCACCATGCTACGCAAGTGCTACACACCGAGACCCCCGTCTCGCGTTTTTGCATAGTGTAGGTAGTCGGGGATATGGATATTGAGGTG
The DNA here is from genome assembly GCA_963969525.1 of Ontholestes murinus. Lineage (NCBI taxonomy): Eukaryota > Metazoa > Arthropoda > Insecta > Coleoptera > Staphylinidae > Ontholestes > Ontholestes murinus. The sequence continues at coordinate 8,464 of CAXAKX010000407.1, read as the reverse complement.
CAGCACTTGTTCCACAAAGCGACGGATAAGTTTGTCGGCCTCGGAGAGGATCGAACCCGTAATAGACGGGACCTGGAATCCGTGTAGTATCCTTGGGATGATGTGTGAGGTTAGAAGAGCGAACTTTTTAAAGGGCTTTAGGGGGGCCCGCTCGAGAGCTGGAAGCTATCTCGATAGATTGAAAAGGGAGGGCTTTCGGATCCCTGACGGGTCCACCACATGCCCAAGGTATTTGAAGAATCCAATATCGGTAGTGATGGGTAGCAACTTGCCCCCCAAGCGGAAGCAAGGGCGTGAGCGAGATATGCCTTTGCCCTGAACGGTGGCAGCCGAGATGGAGTGCGATTTTAGGGGGTTGCTCCCCATCCCCCTACGTTCTAGGAAGTCGGCCGCCTTTTCCAGAGCAATCGGTACCTCTATGTCCCTGTCCTCGAGAATAATGAGATCGACAGCATAGGCGAGGATAGGGCATTTCGCGCCATCGTTTCCCAAGGAGCCACCCGTCCCGGATGAGCTCATCTCCAGGAGCAGTTCGTCCATCACTAAGTTGAAGATAAATGGACTTAGTGGGTCACCCTGTTTAACCCCACGACGAATCCTTATGGCACCGACACAGCGCCACCACACTTTAAAGTAGTATAACAACCATCCAAAGACTCTAGTATGTAGTTGGTCAGGCCAGATGGGATATTGGCTGAGACAATACACCGTGTCGAATGCTTTTCGGACGTCCAAGGACACTACGTTGTAGGTCTTACCAAGGGCCTTGCGGCCGGACAGGTAAAAGTGGACTAGAGTGCTGTTTATGATAGTCCCGTCTGTGTTGATGAAGCCCCTCTGGCTGGAGTGTAGGGGCACGGCTTTAGATAGGCGAGCCAGCAGTATACGATGGAGTGCAGAGGCAATAGATGTGGGTCGCCAATTGGACGGGTCCTCTCTATTACACCCCTTGTGAAGGAGGACAGTCCGCAGTTGCTTCCAAGACGCAGGTGAAATGCCTTTCAAATAAATGATATTGAAAAGGGCTGCTAGGTAGAAGGGGCTAGCCCTCCGAACATCGGCAACAGAGATGCCATCGACGCCCGGGGCAGAAGCAGTCCAGGATTTAGCTGCGGCCGTGATCTCCTCCGGAAAGATGGGTAGGAAGAGGTCGTCGAGTGCATGGGGGGAGACGTGGAACGCCTCGTCGTCTGGTGGAAAGGGGGACTCGAGAATGTTCCCAAAAAAGTCCTCTACGGCCGAAATGGTGGGAGTTATGTTGGGATCTGTGAGCGGGGATCCGGACAAGACTCGATCGATCAACTGGCCCTTGTCCTTCCTAAATAGGTCTTGGGCCTTCTTATAATCGCCCGCCCGCCCTCTCGTACCAGAGGAACCGGGGCTCCTAGAAGGCGCGGTGTCAGGAGGGGTGGACCTGGGAGGCCTTGGTGTAGTAGTTGTTCGAAATAGGGCGCGAATCAGCAGGTCGAGAGAGTCAGGAAGAGCCCCGTCGCTAGAAACCAATCACACTCGAATGGCTGCAGTGATGTTGGCAGGGAGCTCAGAGCTGCATCCTGCGGTGGTATCTAAAAACTGGGCGGTCACGGGATTGGTCATGGCAGCACAACTTACGGATCTCCTTAGCTGTCCAAGGGGGACAGTTAGGCTCACGACATTAGGGCTGATTGGGGATGCGAGGGGCAACGTAGCCAGCCTGGGACGAGTAGGTGTTGGTGGGTTCGGAGGCGTGGCATGTCGCTTGCCAGCGGAGGAAGAGGGGGAGTATGTGCCCGTCCCTATGGGGGTAGGGGGTTGTGCAGTGGAGTGCGTAACTGACGGAACGGGAGTAGAGGCGGAAGAGATGGAATGTTCCGCGCCAGGGGTGGGGGAAGCAACAGGATCTTCCGCTCCTGTTGCTGGTGGAGGCACCAGTGGTGAAGATTTTCCGAGCCTCCTTGGCGACTTCCTTCCGTGCATTCTACAGGTATAGCTTGTATGCCTTAGACTCCCGTCTATACCGGATCTGATGGTCTGTCAGACCGGTAGCAGCCCGCATGGCTCCAAAGAACTTGGCGCCTTTAAGACTTCGGGCCTCTATTTGGGCCAGTTTCGTCATTAAGACGGCCTCTGGCGCCGGTGCCTTATCCTCAAGCGCCCTCTTGTATTCGAGGGGGTGCATTCTAGCTTCATGCTGTCGCACAAGCTTTGAGGTTCCAAACTGGCGGCCGTAATAACTACATTTAATCTTCTCCGCATTCCCGCATACGCGAGAATGCAGGATGCACGTCGCCTTGGTAGAAAACACTCGCTGACACTTCGGGCACGGGTGACTAAGTTCGGCGGTTGAGATGTGGACGAGAGACCCTGAAAACTGGTAGCCTCAGTTCCGTGGCTGGTGGATGGGTTGGGGTCACTCGATGAAGAGGTGCCGGCATTTGCCGGGAGGAGAGCAATGCTCGCCCTTCGTTGTGTAGGTTTATTTGGGCGTGTGTGACTCATCCTGGTGATCCAGGGGTGACTGTCGAATAATAAGAATAACTAGGCGGTCCAACTTGTCTCGGAAGCCTTCTGAAAGGCGCCTAATAGCCTAATTAGGTCAAATGAAAAATTTGACAAAAATGGTGGAGGCGCCGGAAAGGAATAGACATCAGATTATAAGGGCATTAGCTGATCGATCGCGAGAGGGTGTTAATGATTCGGCGGAAATAATAAACAAATTAATTGTCGGGGCATGCGAGGCAGGGATTCCGCGAATTAAAAAATTCGCGAAATCAGTACCGTGGTGGACTGGGGAAATAGATAACGCGAGAGCGGAAGTACGTAGATTAAAAAAGGCGTGGAATAGGTCGCGAGGGGACGTAGAAAGGGACGACAAAAAGCGCGAATATTATGCTAAATTCAACGAGTATAAAAAATTAATTAAAGACACGCGGTTAAATGAATGGAAACGATATTGCACGGAATCTTCTAGTGAAGAGCCGTGGGGGTGCGCGTATAAAGTAATTAGGGGCAGTAAACGGCGTAATGTAATTTCGAATGTTAGATTGGCGGACGGAACGTATACAAAAACGATGCAAGAAACGGCGGAGGCTTTACTAAATAAATTCTTTCCGGAAGATAACGCGGTTAATGATAGTGAGGTACACACAGAAATTCGTGAACAGGCGGCGTGTGTCACGGGGGGCGCAAACGATTGTGACCTCACACGTGTCGAATTAGATAACGCGATTAGAGGAATAGGTGCAAAAAAAGCACCAGGGCGCGATAAAATCACTATCGAAATAGTTAAACGGGCAATGAGTATAATAGGCGAGGAAATTCTTGCATGCATACGTATGTGCGTAGGAGAGGGAGTCTTTCCGACTTGTTGGAAAGACACAGACGTTAGGTTAATTCCAAAAGCAGGGAAAGAGGACGTCGCGGATATGGGAAGTCTCAGACCTATCTGTTTGCTTCCCTGTCTCGGGAAGATCCTGGATGATATTTTAATCAAACGGATTGAATATGATCTAGAGACTACCGGCGCGACGGCCGCTAATCAATACGGTTTTACGAAGGGGAAAACAACGGTGCACGCGGTAAAGAGAGTGATAGATTTTGTAGAAAACGCGAAACGGGCGGGTGACTACAGCGCGGTAGTTTCGTTAGATATTGCGGGGGCGTTTGATCATACGTGGTGGCCGATTATAATTAATGAATTGGGAAGGATGGGCGTACCGGGAAATTTAATTAAATTAACTAAGGATTTCTTAGAAAAACGTACGGCGCGAATAGATTACGCGGGGCAATCGGTTATTAGGGAAATCGAACGAGGTTGTCCGCAGGGGTCAAAATCAGGACCGGGCTTTTGGAAAATAGTCCACGCGACACTTCTGAGGAAAATCATTCCAGATAAGTGTGAAATAATTGCGTTTGCAGATGACACGGTTTTACTTGCACGGTCAGGTCAATATAAGGGGCTTAAGAATACGGTAAATTCAGCATTAGAAATTATTATTAGTTGGGGCGAGGAAGTTAAATTAAAATTCAACGCGGATAAAACGACGGGACTTTTTTTCGGAAAATTAAAACAGGCGAGACCAAATTTTAAAATGGGCGATACATTTGTTTACTGCGCGGAGAGTATTAAATATCTTGGTATTGTAATCGATGAAAAATTAAGCTTGCGGCAGCACATAGATTATATTTGCATAAAGGCGCGAAAAATTTCACAACAGCTACGGGTGGCTTGTAAACTCACGTGTGGCTTGACGAGGGACGCGATCCGGACAATATACTTGGGCGCGATAGAACCGGCTATCACGTATGGTTCTGCGATATGGGGAAATAAGTTAAAATCACGAGAAATTAAGAATTTGCGATCGGTGCAACGTATAATGGCGATAGGCGCGGCGGCAGCGTATAAAACGGTTTCAGCGGATGCGGCACTAATTATTGCGGACTTAATTCCAATAGAGGAAAAAATTAGGGAAACAAGCTTACGATGGCGGACGCGAAACTTAGGACAATTAGATCGCGGCGACGAAATAGTATTAATAGGACAGAGAGGCGTCTACCATCCAGCTGAGAATCGCGGAATAGATTTTAACGTAGTAGACGCGGAATTCGAAGCGGAAAACGCAATTTTTACAGACGGGTCAAAAACGGAACATGGCATCGGCGCGGCCATTGCGGTATATAAACTGGGCGCGGAAAGGGACTTTTTAAAACTTAAATTGGGTAATAAATGCACAGTCTTCCAGAGTGAATTAGTTGCAATTAGGGCCGCGATCGAATATATAAAACAAAAAGAGAACGGTGTGTGGCACGTTATATCCGACTCTAAGGCTGCACTTCATGCACTTAGATCAATGCGGAAACCAACGGAATTAATGTTAGAAATAGACCGATTAATAAGGGAAGCGCGGGGAAAAACAATTAGGTTTCACTGGACGCGAGCGCACGTAGGAAACGAGGGAAACGAGAGGGCAGATAAACTTGCGAAAGAAGCCACGAGGGAAACAGTTTTGAACGTCTACGATAGAGCACCGTTCTCATACGCGAAACGATTAATTAGAGGCGACGCGAGAGTCAGGTGAAATAACGGATGGGCAAATTCGGTTAACGGGCGGGTTACATTCAATTTTATTAAATCGGTAAACGAAAGGCGGGAAATCTTAGTGAAAATAACACCAGAAATGACTCAATTAATGACAGGACATGGAAACTTTGGGAAATTTCTTAAACAGATAGGTAAAGTAGAATTAGAAGACTGTGAATGCGGTAACGGGGTTGATAGCGCGGAACATGTTATGTTCTCGTGCTCGTTTACGCAGGAGCAACGAGATCGGGCACACGTTGAGCTTGTCTCGGCTGGACTAGGATGGCCAGCTAACTACAGAGAGCTGGTCAATATTAGGCGCGAAAATAAATTCTGGGACGTGTTTAAATTATTTGCGGGTTAAATTTTATACATGCTTTTGTGAGAATTATCTGTGCGTGCTCATATGAAGCAGAATCACTTCAATACCGGCGGAAAACCAAAACACGGTGATGAACGGGCAGCGCGCGGGATACCACTTTCCACACTGAAGAAAGAAGAGGACCACAAAGAAGAGGACGCATCATCGCAGAAGAGGATCGTACTTCGTAGAAGAGGACAAGAGGACCTATCTTCGCAGAAGAAAAGAAGAGGACACATCGTCGCAGAAGAGGAGCGTCACGAAGAAAGAAGAAAGAAGAGAACATACCAAGGAGGCTGCGACATCGCAGAAGTGGACTATTCGTCGTAGAAGAGGACAAGAGGACTCATCGTCGCAGAAGAGCAGAAGAGGACCAGTGATGAGAAGAGATAGAAGAAAGAAGAACGGCTAAATTGATTTTAATGTATTTATGTGTTTTGCGGGAGAGGGTGAAATAAATTCTATATATTGTGGGGGTGTTTTATTATGGATGTTTTATACGGGGAATTTGTACTGGGCGGAATAAAGATTTACAAATCAAGGGATATTTATTTTACCTATTCTTTAACCTGCGGGAGGGTAGATTTAAGTTAATTTTAAGTTAGAATAAGCTATACATGATGTAATGCTTTATTAATAAATAATGTCTTAAGTTACCAACAAAGTTTGAGAATAGGCTGAGGTCGTTTCGACCCCAATGCCTCTAATCATTCGCTTTACCGGACGAGAATGGCTCACCGGAGCGCCAGCTATCCTGAGGGAAACTTTGGAGGGAACCAGCTACTAGATAGTTCGATTGGTCTTTCGCCCCTATACCCAGTTCCGACGATCGATTTGCACATCAGAATCGCTACGGACCTCCATTAGGGTTTCCCCTGACTTCGTCCTGACCAGGCATAGGTCACCATCTTTCGGGTCCCAGCATGTACGCTCTTGGTGCGCCTCAGCTCGCAATGAGCACGAGACGCCCCGGGAGTGCAGCGCGGGATCGTAGTCCCGCACGTCTTCCCTAGGCACGCGCTAGGCACGGCCTTCACTTTCATTACGCCTTTAGGTTTCGCTAAGTCCCAATGACTCGCGAACATGCTAGACTCCTTGGTCCGTGTTTCAAGACGGGTCCTGAAAGTACCCAAAGCTAAAGCGTCGCCGACGGGCGTATAAACGGAGTCTGTCCGAGGACACCGTCGCCAGCAGTCGAACGGGTCCGGCGGAGTCGAGGCACGAGTCCCCAGACGCCCACCAGATATCCGCAAGCACTTGCGACGGGCCGGACGCGAATTAAGTATCGCGGCCCCGCGCCACTGCTATACCGTCGGGCGAGCAGGCCGGGAGACGGGGGTCCGAACGGAAACGGCCCGAAGGCGCCACTCGGTCTCCACCCCGATCCTTAGGCCTGCACCCAACGGGTCGCGACGTCCTACTAGGGGAGAAGTGCACGAGTTCGTCACCCCGAAAACAGAGAGAGGACGGAGCGATCGTCGGACCGAGGTCCGTGACCGTCTCACAAGCGCCCAACACTCCAGAGCAGACGAGACACGCTGAATCTCCCCATTCGACCTTTCGGGTTTCTCAGGTTTACCCCTGAACGGTTTCACGTACTATTGAACTCTCTCTTCAAAGTTCTTTTCAACTTTCCCTCACGGTACTTGTTCGCTATCGGTCTCGTGGTTATATTTAGCCTTAGATGGAGTTTACCACCCACTTAGGGCTGCACTCTCAAGCAACCCGACTCTGAGGAGAGATCCTCCCGCTGTCGACGGCGATCGCTACGGGCCTGGCACCCTCTATGGGTAGTGGCCCCGTTCAAGAAGGACTTGGACGCACCGTACGACCTCGGGATGACGGATCCTCCCTAACACCACATTTCCCGGCGACAACGCGTAAGACGGCCGCGGGATTCGGTGCTGGGCTTTTCCCTGTTCGCTCGCCGCTACTAAGGGAATCCTGGTTAGTTTCTTTTCCACCGCTTAGTAATATGCTTAAATTCAGCGGGTACTCCCACCTGCTCTGAGGTCTGAATCAAATATATGTGTATATATATTATGTTAAGAGAGTGTGCGGTGCGGAACGCTCAAACGCGTAAACACACGGTGTACACGCACGGCCAGACGTCCTCAGAATTTCATATACATATATAATATATATATTTTTTCTAGGAAACGACGACCGGTGTTCTCCGCGGACGAACTTGACGACCGTCACATCGCCTCATCTCGAGTGTCTCGAGACGTCGACGACGACGACGATCATCTCGTCTGTACGCCGGTAAGGACGACCTCACCTCTCTCTAGCGTGTGTTAACGCAAGCGAAAACACGGTTCGTTCGTTCGTTTAGTCAAACGACAGTTTTTGATTTAAGAGGACGGATCTTTCGTCGAGACGAAAAACAGCGAACCTCCAATTTGGTCCCGACGTTCCCCACAAACGCACATCACACACACCACGAGCGTTTTTCAGCGCGAAAGTGCCACGGACAGTGCGTTAGAGAACCGGACAGTCTTGGAAATAGAAACGACCCTCAGCCAGGAATGGTCCAGGAACAGTATCCAAGGACCGCAATGTGCGTTCGAAATGTCGATGTTCATGTATCCTGCAGTTCACAATAAGACGCGCAATTAGCTGCGTTCTTCATCGACCCACGAGCCAAGTGATTCACCGTTCAGGGTAGTGTACTAGAGCGTTTTGAGAAACGAGTCAGAGGCGAACCTCCGATCTTGTATTCTACAACACTTGGTGACTGACATTATTAATAATGTGTGTGAAATGTGTGCGTGCACGTTCACCCACTGTCGACAAAATTTTCGCAACGGACAGTTTTCGAGGAGGCGCCGGGCCATACACCTACTACTACTACTAGTGGTGGTGTGTGACTAGCGGCCAGAGTCGTGTATTCCTTGGAATCGTCGTCTCGAATCGCCGAACAAGCGTGCGTTCGTGAGTACACCACTGGCACAGGACCGCCCCGCGCTCTCGGCGCGGTTGGTTATTACACCGGCGATGACCAAGTGTGCGCGCGTGTTTGTGTACAACACTCACCGCTTGTG
>CAXAKX010000406.1:54317-93067 GCA_963969525.1 Ontholestes murinus | reverse complement strand
ATAACAATAACAATAACAATAACAATAACAATAACAATAACAATAACAATAACAATAACAATAACAATAACAATAACAATAACAATAACAATAACAATAACAATAACAATAACAATAACAATAACAATAACAATAACAATAACAATAACAATAACAATAACAATAACAATAACAATAACAATAACAATAACAATAACAATAACAATAACAATAACAATAACAATAACAATAACAATAACAATAACAATAACAATAACAATAACAATAACAATAACAATAACAATAACAATAACAATAACAATAACAATAACAATAACAATAACAATAACAATAACAATAACAATAACAATAACAATAACAATAACAATAACAATAACAATAACAATAACAATAACAATAACAATAACAATAACAATAACAATAACAATAACAATAACAATAACAATAACAATAACAATAACAATAACAATAACAATAACAATAACAATAACAATAACAATAACAATAACAATAACAATAACAATAACAATAACAATAACAATAACAATAACAATAACAATAACAATAACAATAACAATAACAATAACAATAACAATAACAATAACAATAACAATAACAATAACAATAACAATAACAATAACAATAACAATAACAATAACAATAACAATAACAATAACAATAACAATAACAATAACAATAACAATAACAATAACAATAACAATAACAATAACAATAACAATAACAATAACAATAACAATAACAATAACAATAACAATAACAATAACAATAACAATAACAATAACAATAACAATAACAATAACAATAACAATAACAATAACAATAACAATAACAATAACAATAACAATAACAATAACAATAACAATAACAATAACAATAACAATAACAATAACAATAACAATAACAATAACAATAACAATAACAATAACAATAACAATAACAATAACAATAACAATAACAATAACAATAACAATAACAATAACAATAACAATAACAATAACAATAACAATAACAATAACAATAACAATAACAATAACAATAACAATAACAATAACAATAACAATAACAATAACAATAACAATAACAATAACAATAACAATAACAATAACAATAACAATAACAATAACAATAACAATAACAATAACAATAACAATAACAATAACAATAACAATAACAATAACAATAACAATAACAATAACAATAACAATAACAATAACAATAACAATAACAATAACAATAACAATAACAATAACAATAACAATAACAATAACAATAACAATAACAATAACAATAACAATAACAATAACAATAACAATAACAATAACAATAACAATAACAATAACAATAACAATAACAATAACAATAACAATAACAATAACAATAACAATAACAATAACAATAACAATAACAATAACAATAACAATAACAATAACAATAACAATAACAATAACAATAACAATAACAATAACAATAACAATAACAATAACAATAACAATAACAATAACAATAACAATAACAATAACAATAACAATAACAATAACAATAACAATAACAATAACAATAACAATAACAATAACAATAACAATAACAATAACAATAACAATAACAATAACAATAACAATAACAATAACAATAACAATAACAATAACAATAACAATAACAATAACAATAACAATAACAATAACAATAACAATAACAATAACAATAACAATAACAATAACAATAACAATAACAATAACAATAACAATAACAATAACAATAACAATAACAATAACAATAACAATAACAATAACAATAACAATAACAATAACAATAACAATAACAATAACAATAACAATAACAATAACAATAACAATAACAATAACAATAACAATAACAATAACAATAACAATAACAATAACAATAACAATAACAATAACAATAACAATAACAATAACAATAACAATAACAATAACAATAACAATAACAATAACAATAACAATAACAATAACAATAACAATAACAATAACAATAACAATAACAATAACAATAACAATAACAATAACAATAACAATAACAATAACAATAACAATAACAATAACAATAACAATAACAATAACTAACAATAACAATAACAATAACAATAACAATAACAATAACAATAACAATAACAATAACAATAACAATAACAATAACAATAACAATAACAATAACAATAACAATAACAATAACAATAACAATAACAATAACAATAACAATAACAATAACAATAACAATAACAATAACAATAACAATAACAATAACAATAACAATAACAATAACAATAACAATAACAATAACAATAACAATAACAATAACAATAACAATAACAATAACAATAACAATAACAATAACAATAACAATAACAATAACAATAACAATAACAATAACAATAACAATAACAATAACAATAACAATAACAATAACAATAACAATAACAATAACAATAACAATAACAATAACAATAACAATAACAATAACAATAACAATAACAATAACAATAACAATAACAATAACAATAACAATAACAATAACAATAACAATAACAATAACAATAACAATAACAATAACAATAACAATAACAATAACAATAACAATAACAATAACAATAACAATAACAATAACAATAACAATAACAATAACAATAACAATAACAATAACAATAACAATAACAATAACAATAACAATAACAATAACAATAACAATAACAATAACAATAACAATAACAATAACAATAACAATAACAATAACAATAACAATAACAATAACAATAACAATAACAATAACAATAACAATAACAATAACAATAACAATAACAATAACAATAACAATAACAATAACAATAACAATAACAATAACAATAACAATAACAATAACAATAACAATAACAATAACAATAACAATAACAATAACAATAACAATAACAATAACAATAACAATAACAATAACAATAACAATAACAATAACAATAACAATAACAATAACAATAACAATAACAATAACAATAACAATAACAATAACAATAACAATAACAATAACAATAACAATAACAATAACAATAACAATAACAATAACAATAACAATAACAATAACAATAACAATAACAATAACAATAACAATAACAATAACAATAACAATAACAATAACAATAACAATAACAATAACAATAACAATAACAATAACAATAACAATAACAATAACAATAACAATAACAATAACAATAACAATAACAATAACAATAACAATAACAATAACAATAACAATAACAATAACAATAACAATAACAATAACAATAACAATAACAATAACAATAACAATAACAATAACAATAACAATAACAATAACAATAACAATAACAATAACAATAACAATAACAATAACAATAACAATAACAATAACAATAACAATAACAATAACAATAACAATAACAATAACAATAACAATAACAATAACAATAACAATAACAATAACAATAACAATAACAATAACAATAACAATAACAATAACAATAACAATAACAATAACAATAACAATAACAATAACAATAACAATAACAATAACAATAACAATAACAATAACAATAACAATAACAATAACAATAACAATAACAATAACAATAACAATAACAATAACAATAACAATAACAATAACAATAACAATAACAATAACAATAACAATAACAATAACAATAACAATAACAATAACAATAACAATAACAATAACAATAACAATAACAATAACAATAACAATAACAATAACAATAACAATAACAATAACAATAACAATAACAATAACAATAACAATAACAATAACAATAACAATAACAATAACAATAACAATAACAATAACAATAACAATAACAATAACAATAACAATAACAATAACAATAACAATAACAATAACAATAACAATAACAATAACAATAACAATAACAATAACAATAACAATAACAATAACAATAACAATAACAATAACAATAACAATAACAATAACAATAACAATAACAATAACAATAACAATAACAATAACAATAACAATAACAATAACAATAACAATAACAATAACAATAACAATAACAATAACAATAACAATAACAATAACAATAACAATAACAATAACAATAACAATAACAATAACAATAACAATAACAATAACAATAACAATAACAATAACAATAACAATAACAATAACAATAACAATAACAATAACAATAACAATAACAATAACAATAACAATAACAATAACAATAACAATAACAATAACAATAACAATAACAATAACAATAACAATAACAATAACAATAACAATAACAATAACAATAACAATAACAATAACAATAACAATAACAATAACAATAACAATAACAATAACAATAACAATAACAATAACAATAACAATAACAATAACAATAACAATAACAATAACAATAACAATAACAATAACAATAACAATAACAATAACAATAACAATAACAATAACAATAACAATAACAATAACAATAACAATAACAATAACAATAACAATAACAATAACAATAACAATAACAATAACAATAACAATAACAATAACAATAACAATAACAATAACAATAACAATAACAATAACAATAACAATAACAATAACAATAACAATAACAATAACAATAACAATAACAATAACAATAACAATAACAATAACAATAACAATAACAATAACAATAACAATAACAATAACAATAACAATAACAATAACAATAACAATAACAATAACAATAACAATAACAATAACAATAACAATAACAATAACAATAACAATAACAATAACAATAACAATAACAATAACAATAACAATAACAATAACAATAACAATAACAATAACAATAACAATAACAATAACAATAACAATAACAATAACAATAACAATAACAATAACAATAACAATAACAATAACAATAACAATAACAATAACAATAACAATAACAATAACAATAACAATAACAATAACAATAACAATAACAATAACAATAACAATAACAATAACAATAACAATAACAATAACAATAACAATAACAATAACAATAACAATAACAATAACAATAACAATAACAATAACAATAACAATAACAATAACAATAACAATAACAATAACAATAACAATAACAATAACAATAACAATAACAATAACAATAACAATAACAATAACAATAACAATAACAATAACAATAACAATAACAATAACAATAACAATAACAATAACAATAACAATAACAATAACAATAACAATAACAATAACAATAACAATAACAATAACAATAACAATAACAATAACAATAACAATAACAATAACAATAACAATAACAATAACAATAACAATAACAATAACAATAACAATAACAATAACAATAACAATAACAATAACAATAACAATAACAATAACAATAACAATAACAATAACAATAACAATAACAATAACAATAACAATAACAATAACAATAACAATAACAATAACAATAACAATAACAATAACAATAACAATAACAATAACAATAACAATAACAATAACAATAACAATAACAATAACAATAACAATAACAATAACAATAACAATAACAATAACAATAACAATAACAATAACAATAACAATAACAATAACAATAACAATAACAATAACAATAACAATAACAATAACAATAACAATAACAATAACAATAACAATAACAATAACAATAACAATAACAATGGGATCGAGTGGTTCTGTCCACAGGGGGGCGTGTAGCGTCTTATAGGTGCCCTAGCCGGGGCTAGCTTGCTAGCCCTGGTTAGGTGTCACCCTAGCTTCTCCGCCCCCAAGACCGGCATGCGTACCATCATTGGTATAACCTACCTGAGGTGATCCTGTTTCTGCAGAACATGCCGGATCTAGAGGAGTAAACCTCGACTAAAAATCCGTAATCCAAGGTGTCAATCGTACCGTGCCGAGGGATGGATGGCCACGCGTCAGTTGGTCTCATACGGTGTCCTCCGGATACCTGGCGAACTCCGGTTGCATTTAGCCTTGCTGCAGTATGGGAGCACTGCTGCAGTCGACCTTTATTTCTGCCCTACTCGTGGGACTTTCATGGGAACGTCAAACAAAAAATCTTTAGAGGAGTCAACCTCTCAAAAAAATGACGCGGCGTCTCGGGGCGCGCAAAGCCCCCGAACTGTTAATGAGATAACGGCATCTCCTTTGCCCCGTTATCTCATTGTTAAGAGGTTGGATGGGTCAAACTTCGATAGGGTAAATCCCTTTGCCATATCGAAGTTCATTAACGACAGGATTGGAAAATGTGTATCGGTTAAAAAGATAAGAGAAGGTCTAATGATTGAAGTAAACAGTGATAAGCAATCTAGCAAATTGACAAAAATAAATATGTTTTTAGAATATGCAGTGGAAGTGGTACCGCACAAAACGCTAAACTATACAAAGGGTGTTATCTATTGTCGCGATCTCATTAATTGTAGCGACGAGGACATACTAGACGACTTAAAATCAAAAAACGTTACGGAAATAAGAAGAATTAGAACAAAGAAAGATGGCCAATTACAGAACACTCCATCTATCATTGTAACTTTTAATTCGACTAATCTTCCGAAAACACTTAACGTAGCCTTTTATACAGTTGAAGTTCGCCCCTACATACCCAGTGTTATGCGTTGCTTTAAATGCCAAAAGCTGGGGCACACATCTATTAGATGTGAGAATCCAGCAAGATGCTCGTGCGGAAAGGCAGTACATGAAGGCTCTGAGTGTACTGAGCCATTTTCATGTGTAAACTGTGGGGAGGCTCACTCATCCAGGTTTAAAGACTGTCCAGCGTTAATCTTGGAAAAATCCATACAGGAATTAAAAACAAGAGAAAAGCTTAGTTACTTTGAAGCTAAGAAAAGGTTGTCAACCCCAAAAACTCCGACAGCTGGAGTTTCCTATGCGCATTCAGCAAAACCACTTAGCATGCAAGAAATAATAGCACAACTAGCTCCGATAATGACAAATATCATCAATGAGACAATAAATAAAACGTTGACACAACTGCTAGGAAAAACCGGACAAAGTTTACAACCTACTGCTGCCGTTACGCAGCAATATGTGGAGCAAACAGTACTTGCTCCAGTAACTCCGCCGTCGGGAGTTACAATATACGCCACCCCCCAAAAGGCGGTGGCGAATATTGCCACCAAGGGTATTTTGCCGGTGGCTGAAACACATTTTAAAATACCCATGGAGGGGGTAAAGGTGGCATCTGCTAAACGTCAGAACTCGCTCACTGACTCAGAGAGCGGGAATGACGTAGCAGACCACCGAAAAAAGCGTCCAGTAGGATGGCCCAAAGGTAGGCCGCGGAAAAAGCTGGAACGCTCTGGAAGTGTCACGGAGTGACATTCCAACTAGTCAATATCTGTGATTTTGTGTTTGTCTCTCTTTTAATTAAATTGTATTTCGTCTATTTGTATTGTTAATTTATTTACTTGTATATATTTTGTATTGTTCTTTTTACATATTTTTTTTAAAGAGCTGGAAATAATAATCCAATGGAACTGCCACGGTCTCATATCACATATCGGCGAACTGAAGATCATGCTGCGAGAATACAATCCTTTCTGTGTATGCCTACAGGAAACCCGTTTTAGACCTGACGAACCGTTTTCACTAAGGGGCTACAATATCCTTAGGGAAGACGTAGCTCCACGTCAACGGTCAAGAGGGGGAGTAGGTATACTGATACAGGAAGGATGTATTTATAGCAGACTGCAACTAAGAACTGATCTTCAGGTCGTAGCATGCACAATTAAAACGCCGATAGTTATGACGATATGTAATGTTTACCTCCCAGATGGCAATTGGGAGCGTAATCAAATAGTAGACCTAATAAGGCAGTTACCAGGACCCTATCTATTGCTGGGAGATTTTAACGCGCATAGTCCGTTATGGGGATCCTCTCGTCTCGATGTCAGAGGCAAATATATCGAGGAAGCCCTAGATATCACTGGAGGGGTAATCCTAAATAACGGACAAGCCACGCATTTTAATTCTGCTAATGGCTCACTTTCAGCAATAGATCTGTCAATATCTTCGCCCACTCTTGCCACACGTCTACAGTGGCAGGCCCTCGAAGACCTGTATGCGATCACTTTCCGATCGCTATGTCAACCAATACTCCGAGGGCCACAAAACGCAGACCCAGGCGCTGGCGCCTGGATCTAGCAGAGTGGGATAAGTTTAGGAACGAAGTCACTTTTCCGCAAAACTTTGAAGATATTGGTTCCGCTCTTTTAAATATGAATCTCAGCATCACTCAAGCAGCAGAAAAGTTCATACCGTATACCTCTGGCTCGACCCAAAAACCCTCCGTTCCCTGGTGGAACGTAGAGGTCGGTCGAGTTATCGCAGAGAAGAAACGAGCATTTAATGTCTTTAAAAGGAATCCTACGCAGGAAAACCTAATCAATTTTAAACAAAAGCGGGCCGTCGCCCGCCGTATGATCTTACAGTCGAAAAACGAATCTTGGAAGAACTACGTCACCACAATGACAAGTGATACATCAATCACGGAAGTCTGGAGAAAGGTGCATGCTATCCGTGGACAAACCTCACACTCCGCCATAAGCCTCTGTGATGGAGGTACAACCATTACTAACCCTGACGAGGTGGCGGAAGCATTAGCAGCGCAGTTCTCCAGCATTAGTAGTTCTTCCAATTATTCATTAGAATTTATGCGTAG
The DNA here is from genome assembly GCA_963969525.1 of Ontholestes murinus. Lineage (NCBI taxonomy): Eukaryota > Metazoa > Arthropoda > Insecta > Coleoptera > Staphylinidae > Ontholestes > Ontholestes murinus. The sequence continues at coordinate 84,291 of CAXAKX010000406.1, read as the reverse complement.
GAAGGGCGAGCTAGAAGTCCCAATAGACTATTCTGCAGATTCGGATCTTCATTATAACTATCCATTCACAATGGACGAGTTTGAAGAGGCACTCAATGCAAGTAATGACTCCTCTCCAGGGCCGGATACTAAAGGTATTGAATCTAATATGGGAAAAAGGGGAATATCCAGCAATTTGGAGAGAAGCTATAATTGTGCCTCTTCCGAAGTCAGGAAAAGATCCGAATCTCGCAACTAGTTATCGCCCTGTATCACTAACATGCTGCTTGAGTAAAGTCTTGGAGAAAATGGTCAATAGCCGACTGGTATGGATTCTCGAGTCTCGAGAATTAATCGTGCCCTACCAGTCCGGCTTTAGGAAACGTCATTCCACAATTGACCATCTGGTCCGCTTAGAGAATGCCATTCAAAATGCCTTTCTGGACAGAAAACACCTAGTCGCGGTGTTCTTTGACCTGGAAAAAGCATATGATATGACTTGGAGATATGGCATTCTCAGGAATTTGCATCGGTGGGGACTGAGAGGCCGTCTGCCTTCATTCATCCAGTCCTTCTTGTCGCACCGGAGTTTTCGAGTACGTGTAGGAGATTCTCTCTCCTCTCTCCACGTACAAGAAAACGGGATACCGCAGGGCTCTACCATAAGCGTAACCCTATTTTCTATAGCGGTAAACGATATTGCAACTTCCGTTAGTACCCCAGTGAATACGTGCCTGTATGTCGACGACCTCGCAATCTACATGGTCGGAGATACCATCCCGGCTATATGTAGAGAGCTGCAGGCGAGCATTGATAACATCGTTCGAGACGCTGGCTCGTGTGGTTTTCGTTTTTCAGAGACAAAGATGGCGTGTGTCCATTTTTGTCGTCTGAGAAAACCACACAGGGAGCCTAGTCTACAAATTAATGGTTCTGTTATTCAATGTGTCGATAGTTATCGATTTCTAGGACTTATTTTCGACAGGACTCTGTCATTCCGTCCCCACATTAATGACCTTGAAGCAAGGTGTAAAAAGGCACTTAATTTAATTAGGTGCCTTTCGAACATTAATTGGGGTGCGAGCAGAGAGGTTTTGCTGCGGCTGTATCAGGCTCTGGTTCTGTCCAGGCTTGACTACGGGTGCGCAGTATATTCCGCTGCTCGTAATTCGTGGTTACAAGTCCTAGATTCGATACATTATGCAGGCATTAGATACGCTACAGGAGCTTTTAGGACCACACCAAGGAATAGTCTCTGCTGTGATGCCGGGTTACTACCGCTAAAGTACAGACGTCTTCGATTCGCTTTGCCATATGAAGCGTCTGTACGTAGTAACCCGAAACACATCAATTTTAATTGTTTTAACAGAGCAGAGACTTATCGTAAATACGCCTTGCGACCGTCAGTCACAAGGCCGGTGTGTGTCCGAGCGCGCGAGTTCCGCAAGAGTCAAGAGTTCCATTTACCCGAAATACAGCCGGTGGGTGTGTGCGAGGTACCGCCATGGACGATACCTGCACCACATATAGTTCTGACGTTGCTGGAAGATCTAAAGCACGAAACGCCGTCGGCAATTTTTCGGGTAAAACTAATGGAACTCGTTAACCAATACACAGACTCTTGCTGCATATATACGGATGGATCGAAGACCGACATTGGGGTTGGAGCAGCCTTTGTGGTTGATTCCACTCCCCACTCGTGGTCGTTGGTTCCTCTGTTCTCCGTATATACTGCCGAACTATTCGCAATATTGAAAGCGCTCAACTACTGCATAAGGTCTAGCAGTAGTACATTCCTCGTTATTTCAGATTCACTCTCTTCCCTACAAAGTATAGCCGACCGCCAAAGTAATGATCCGCTCGTACAGAACATCCTTTCTGTTCTGTACAATCTGCGTCTCACTAGTAAGCGTGTTGTCTTCGTCTGGGTGCCATCTCACGTCGGCATTGAAGGCAACGAGATTGCAGACAGAGCTGCCCGTCAGGCAGCTCTTGCGGATCATGTTGACTACGCCATGTGTCGGCTTGACGATGTCAAGGTCGGCGTTACAGCGTTAGTCAACAAAGCATGGCAAAGGGAATGGGAGAGCCTCGAGAGTAAGCTTAAAGCTGTAAAACTCTCTGTGACAGCATGGAAGTCACCGGTTAAACTCAACAGGAGACAGGAGGTCGCTCTGACCCGCCTTAGAATGGGTCACACTAACTTGACCCATTCTCATCTCCTGACCGGTGACGAAGCACCCACATGCGATACGTGTCACAGCCCTCTAACGGTGAGGCATATAATAGAGGAATGTAGAGCCTACACACGTCAACGTGTACGGCTTAAGCTCCACGGTAATGTAGCGTACGATTTAGATAATTCTGTTTTGTCGGTAGAAACTGTCGTTGCTTTTCTGCAAGCGACAGAACTTCTACGCAGAATTTAGGGGTACTGTAAGGACCAGTTAACTGAGCTGAGCAGTTTTTTAATTTGTTGTGTATCGTCAATTTCTGTTAATTTATTATCTTTGTTAATTTATTCTGTGAACGTCCGTTTTGCCTAGTTGGCCCTTTACACCAACTAGGTCGAGTGATTTTATCGTTTTCGTTTTGTATTGTTTTTGTTGTCGGGCACTTTACACCCGACAACGGTTTTATCGATGTGTCTAGCTTTAAGTTTTATTCTGTGTGTCGTCCCTCCACCATGTTGGATTTTTACACCAACTTGGTGGAGTTGTCTTTTTATCATTGATGCTTGTATCTTGTCCATCTCACCTAATTGGCTTTTTACACCAACTAGGTCGAGTCATTTTATTGTAGTTGTTTGTATTGTTTTTGTTGTCGGGCACTTTACACCCGACAACGGTTTTATAGTTTTTATTTAGTTTTAAGTTTTATCTATATGTCTAGTTTTAAGTTTTAATCTGTGTGTCGTCCCTCCACCATGTTGGCCTTTTACACCAACGTGGTGGATATGTTCTGTCCGTCTCGCCTAGCTGGCCTAGGTCGAGTGACTTTTTGTCTCTAGTCATTATTTTAATTCATTGTTAATTTATTTTGTGAATGTCCGTCTCGCCTAGTTGGCATTTTACACCAACTAGGTCGAGTGATTTTATTATTTTTGTTTGTACTGTCCCTCTGCTGTCGGGCTATTTACACCCGACAGCAGTTTTATTTATAAATGTTAATTTATTCTGTGTTCGTCCGTCTCGCCTAGTTGGCATTTTACACCAACTAGGTCAAGTAATTTTATTATTTTATGTTTGTATAGTCCCTCTGTTGTCGGGCTATTTACACCCGACAGCGGTTTTATTTATATTTGTTAATTTATTCTGTGTTCGTCCGTCTCGCCTAGTTGGCTTTTTACACCAACTAGGCGAGTATTATTATTATCTGAAAAGAAGAGAATAGCGGCTAATGGCCCTAGTAGTCGATGCCGCTCTAAAAAAAAAAAAAAAAAAATAATAATAATAATAATAATAATATATTTATCGAAATTAAGTACAAATCATATTACAATTATTTTGTTCTATTGTACATTAATATATAAATTTAATATTATATAAATAAAAGTTAAATTATAATTAGACAAATATAAATATATATATATATATATATATATATATATACAGGGTGAGTTTTTTTCGATGTTCTCTATGGGGATCTCAGAAACTATAAGAGATAGGGAAACGGTTAAATGGGGAAAGAAGTGTAGATTTACGAGACGAATAAAATTCCACTTTCAAAGTTTTCAAAAAAGTCAAGGGTAACTAGATATTTTGAAAAAAGTAAAAAGGGTCAATTTTTTCAAATCAATATATCTCGGTTATTATAACAGATAGAAAAAAAACTGTAAAGGACAAAGTTTTAGATAATTTTATGGAGATCAATAAAAAATAATCAGAAAATTTTTATCGCCATTATTTTTCGAGATATAACGCAAACTTACATTTTTTTAAATGAAAACCATAGTTGGCTATGACCTAATTCGAAAGGTATTTTTTTTCTCTTTAATCCAATATGGCATACGGCATAGTTATTTCTAAAAATAAGTGAGTTAGAGTAATTTTAAATTTTATTATAAATAAAAAATGGGTAGCCATGAAAAAGGTGAAAGTAAAACAATTGCAGTTGTTTATAATAATAGCAATATTGTAATTATATTACAGAGATAATCCAAAATGAAACAACAGCATAAAGTAATTCTGTAATTATCAATATACCAATGGGAGAGAAATTTTAATATTAAAAAAATATGGTCAAAGAGTCCACTATTAATATTGTTATGACATAAATTATATCTTTTTAAAATTTAATTTATGCCTTTTTGACTAATCTCATGTAAATTGAATTAAATGTTTCAATAACAGCTAGTTTATGATCCTCCACGGATTGATATGATTTTTCATATACTTTGTTTTTTACATAACCCCACAGAAAAAATTCTAAAACGAGCAGATCGGGAGATCTAGGTGGCCCTGGGGTTGGTTTATTTCTTCCCGCTTATGAGTTAGGAAAAAGCATCAATTAAATAATTTGTAAAGCCAAAGTGTTATGAGGTAGAGCACCGTCATATTGGAACTATTTGAAACTTGCTTGTAATGATAAATTTAAACAATCGAGAGTGTCTTAAAATGTTTTCTGAAAAAAATGAAAGTAATCATTTTCACATAGTTAGCTTTCAAAAATATATGGACCGAGAATTATTAATCCAAACTTAAACCAAAATTTAATTTGTACTTTCCTCTGTAAAACTTCTCGTGGATTCTCTTGAGTTCATCTATGTTCATTGTGGCGATTAAAAATACCACAATTAGTGAATCGTGATTCATCTGTTCATAATATTTTTGTAAGAAACGTATTATCCTCTTGACAAATGGGTTTATACCACACACAGAAGGCCATTTAATAATTACAAAATTATTATTCTTATGCTGATGTTTCATTTTTGTTTAACTTTCTGAATACAATAATTAAAATATTGCTATTATTATAAACAACTGCAATTGTTTTACTTTCATCTTTTTCATGGCTACCCAATTTGTATTTATAATAAAATTAAAAATGACTATAACTCACTTATTTTTAGAAATAAGTATGTCGTATGTCATATTAGATTAAAGAGAAAAAAATTACCTTTTGAATGAGGCCATAGCCAACTATGGTTTCCATTTAAAAAAATGTAAGTTTGCGTAATATCTCGGAAAATAATGACGATAAAAATTTTCTGGTTATTTTTTATTAGCCGCTTACCCGTTACTCCACCTCCCATGTTTCTATATATATATATATATATATATATATATATATATATATATATATATATACAAAATACTCACAGAAGTAGTCACTTATTAACCTTATAACTAATGATTACAAAATAATATTGTCCGTACTTGTTGAACGTAAATACTTCCGCAGATAATAATTTGTTTTTACTTATAATACATTTTCCTTTATTATGTCTTTTACAAATTTTGCTGAAATAAATAGCCAATTTTTTAAACGCTTTTTAAATAGCAACACATTATTGATATGTTTAATATCCTGTGGTAATTTATCATATAGCTTTAGACCAATGGAATTGAAATTTCTTTTAGCGATTGTTTTTTTTATTGATTGTTTTTGGGTCACATTGCACTTATATCTGGTGTTATAATCATGCTCTCGATACTTAATATATCCACGGCGTTGCTTTATGTGCACTAGCGTAAGGAATGCATACAATTGTCTAATGTTAAAGACTCCAGATTCTAAAATTAGGGTGCGTGTTGGAAACAATTTACTTCTATTGCATATAATTTTTAGAATCCACTTTTGAACTGTTTCAAGTTTTTTCATAATGCTGTCTACTGCTCCATCCTAAGCAATGATTCCATAAGACAGTAGAGATTGTACAAGTGCATAATATATCATGCGCAATTCAGTAAAATGCAAAATATTTCTCAGATGTCCAAATATTGGTAGTAATTGTCTTACTTTAGATATTAATTTATTAATTTGTAGGTCCCATTTTAAATGCCTATCGATTATTATGCCTAAATATACAGCAGATGTATCCTCATTTATATTCATTGAATTATTTAATTTCAATGGACCCATATTTGGCAAATTATTGGTATAGGAGGCGAAAGGTAGGTATTTTGTTTTTTTTTTATATTTATTGTTAAGGTGTTACTATCAAACCAATTCTTTATTAAACAAAAATCCGTTTCCACCTTTCTTTTCAAGTTGCACCAAGTACTATCTGAATAAAATATGGCTGTGTCGTCAGCAAAACTTAAAATTTGTCCCTCAGTTGTTAAGTCCAATAAGGTATTTATGTATAAAATAAATGCACTTTTAAAAATACCTATTTAATTCAAAAAATCTTCAACAGATTAAATTTTCAATAAATAGAATAAATTGTTAAAAGAATCGAGTAGTTATCAACTAAACATGTTGGAAGCTATAGAAATGAGTAAAAACAATAATGAAACTTAATTTCGATTTAAGCCCACTAATGAAACCGCTATTGAATTTATTACCTGATTAAATCTAAAGGCCTAAAGCTAAATTCACTATGGGGACTGACAACATTACTGAGTTTTTCGTTAAGGACACATCATCTTAGCTAAGCTACTTACATTTATTTTTAATTTAATTTTAAGAACTAGCATCTTTCCATCATGTTGGAAGAATGGTAAGGTTATACCTCTCTTTAAGAAAGGTAACAAATCCGACGTGAATAATTATAGACCTATTTCATTGTTATATAATTTTACCAAAGTGTTTGAGCGCATCTTAGCTACTCATATCTATGCCTTAGTTAAATGCAAATTATCGGCTAACCAACATGGATTTGTACCTAAACGGTCCACCTTAACTAATTTAATGTGTATATCTCAACACATATCTTCCAACATGGACGACAGGATCTAAACAGATGTAATATACACCGACCATTCTAATGCCTTTGACCGCATGTCTCATGACGTACTCATTAATAAACTTAGATTATTTGGGCTACTTCATAATATAATTCACGTCATTCAATCATACTTAATGGGTAGATCTTAGCATGTTGAAATTAGGGGTCATATATCACAGAGCTATATTGCTAAAAGTGGTGTACCACAGGGGTCTAACCTGGGCCCGCTACTATTTGTTTTATTTCTTAATGATATAACAGATGCAGTTAAGTGTAACATATTAATTTATGCAGACGACATAAAAATTTATAAAAGTATCTGCAGTGTTAATAACTAAATAAACTGAGTGAATCGTGCATGGACAATAAACTTTCTCTAAGTCCTGATAAATGCTCCATTGTATCCTACACGAGAAACTTTTCCTTTATAACGTTTGGTTATTCTATAAATAATAAACTTCTTAATCGTAAGTGTGGCATCAGTGATTTAGGTGTTTTCTTTGAACAGAAATTAACATTTAATGTTCATATTGTTAATTTAGTCAAAAGCTGTAATAAGCAACTGGGGTTTATCATAAGAACAACTAAAGACTTTAAAAATAAGAACACACTTATTTTGCTTTTTAAATCTTTGGTTTTATGTAAAATTGATTGTTGTGCTCCAGTATGGTGTCCGTATACGGTATCCAAAAAAGATTCCTGGAAATGTTATATTTCAGAGATCATGGTTTCTATCCCTGTCGCGGTTATCCATACAAGGATTTACTGCAGGAATATAATATGCCATATGTATCTAGCCATCATCACTTCTTAAATGTAGTTACCTTGCATAAACACTGCCAATTAGGCGCAACTGCTTTGACTGTTCACTAACATTGATAACTACTTGATTCTTTTAACAATCTAACTAAATTTAATTAAAATAATAAATGTAATAATATATCAATAAATATTATTTGTGATCTAAATAAAATGATATGAATGATAAATATCCATAAGTTGAAGCGTTTATTTCTATATAATCTATATTGTTATAATTGTTGGTATATGAAATTGAAGTTCGATATAAATAGAGCACTGAACATGTACCATATTATTGTTTATCCGTATTAAATTTTGTTGGGTTTTCCGAAGGAAAAGCGTTGTTTTGTTTCGCCTAGTAGGAAATATCAGAAATAATATGTCGTGAAATCGTTTTAACTTTCGTATATTGATGTGATATGTACAAAATCTTTCTTAATACTAATTTTAAAACTATTTACAAACAAGGAAATAAAGTGTGTTTTCTAGTGGGGGCAAAACAGGCGCAAACGTCACTGCACTCGGTGAGGGTGTTTTCAGGTACCCGATTCGGAACCCTCGGAAGCGCGGTCCTAACCTTTCACAAACACATCCTGTTGGATTTGTGCATTTCCGAGAAGGTCGATGCCAAATGCTGAATGCCCCTAATAAATCGCGTATCCTCTCCGCGGGGGTTACATCTGCATCCCTTCAACATCCACTGCTTCTTTGTAACTGTCACGAACGGGCCCAAAGGTTATAAAATAGAAATCGGTCATATAGACGATAATTTAACGCACAAATTAATTATCGTTAAAACCGAACATGCCGCCCTCTCCTGCGAGTGCACAGCCTCCTAGGTCTATTGGCTTGGCAATACTGCTAATCGCGTGACAGCTCGCTTGTAAACGCCTTGTGTCGTTTTAATTGCTGCGACTCGAGGAATACCATCTCTTCCGGGAATCAATTCAGTAATTCTACCAATCCTCCACTGCATAGGAGGCAAGTCGTCCTCCTTGATGAGCACTAAGTCACCTTCCTGAGGTTGTTCATCCTTTGGCGTCCCGGTTCTCCACTTAGAACGCTGTTGTAAACCAGGCAGATATTCCTTCGTCCATCGCTTCCAAAAATGCTGCTTAATAAATTGCACATGCTGCCATCTAGGCAGGCGATTAACTTTTATTCCGGATACATCCGGATCAGCAGCAGCTAATAAAGAGTCTCCGACTAGGAAGTGACCAGGGGTTAAAAAGGTTAGGTCGTTGGGGTCATTAGACATAGGGGTGAGGGGGCGGAAATTTAAGATGGCTTCTATTTGAATTAAAAGCGTGCTTAATTCTTCATAATTAAGTTTAGTTTCCCCCATAACTCTACGCAAATGATGCTTTTTTACACCTGCCTCTTAAAGACCGCCAAAATGTGACGATCGAGGTGGTATAAAATGCCATTCGATACTATCTGATGAAAATGTATCAATTAATGTATGTCTATTTAGCTCTGAATTATATAGTTTATATAAATCTTTCAGCTCGTTACTAGCTCCGACAAAATTTGTTGCATTGTCCGAATAAATATGACTTATTTTCCCGCGACGAGCAATTAATCGGCGCAATGCTGCGATAAAGGCTTCTACTCACTACTTCTAAATGGATCGCTTTAGTAATAAAACAAATGAATATAGCACCATATGCTTTAGTACTTTTATGTCCCCGAATACCATGTTTAATTAAAAATGGCCCACAGAAATCAACACCGGCACTATTAAAGGGCTTTTGATAAGTTACCCGTGAAGCAGGTAATTCTCCCATAAACGGTTCTTTAATAGTTGGTTTTGCTTTAAAACATGTGTTGCATTTATGAATAATATTTTTAATATTATTTTTCGCAGAAAGTGGCCAATACTTTAATCAAACAGCAGCAAGCGTTGTATTTATTCCTGAATGTAAATTTTTAATGTGTTCATTTCTTAATAAGAGCTGTGTAAAATGAAAATTACCAGGTAATAGAATTGGATGTTTTTGATTATAATGAACACTAGAATTACCCAACCTTCGCCCAACTCGAATGACCTTATTGAGAGAGTCATAGAATGGATTTAATTGCAATAAGCGACTATGTTTATTCACCGTCTGGTCGTTCATTAATGTTTTGTAATCATCCGAAAAATTCTCAATTTGTGATATTCTTATTAAATTAATAGTTGCAGTTTCAATTTCACTTGCTGAGAGAGGCCCATCCACTCGTTTAATACGTTCAGTTCTGCAATTACTTATGAAACGAAGTGCGTATGCTGTCACGCGGGTTAATTTAGTGAATGACGAGTATTTGTTATAAAAATTGAAGTCTTTTATTCACACAGTATTAACCCTAACCGTGCGAATCTCAGGTAACAAATTTACTAAATTAACTTTCGATTTGGGCCATTTATCTGAGTCTATCCTAGGCCATGGTGGACCGTTCCACCAGATGTTTAAATTAATTATTTCATCCGGCATTAAACCACGTGATAACACATCCGCTGGATTGTCTTTTGTGGATATATGTCTCCATGAATCAGGAAGCGAATAAGAACGTATTTCGGATACTCTGTTCGAAACAAATGTCTTAAATGCAGCGTTTTCTGATTTAATCCAAGCAATCACAATACTTGAATCAGACCAATATGTTTTATTATAATGCATACCCTCTTTTATTAAAGCTAAGTCAATAATTTTCATTAAATTAATTAGTAATAGAGCTCCGCAGAGTTGGTTGGTGCTTTTAAAGGTGCCACGCGCGATTTTGCGGCAATTAAGCGAGTATCCCAGGAATCATTTTCGTTTTTAAATCGAATGTAGATACAAGCCCCGTATGCATGCTCACTTGCATCACAAAATCAATGAATTTCGGATTTTGAGCTAAGAGCAAAGTGGCGATTTATCAATAAATTATTAATTAAAGGTAAATTATCTCTAAATAATTTCCACTTAATACAAATGTTTATAGGAACTTTATCATCCCAATTCAGTTTAGCCTCCCACAAATGTTGTAATATTAATTTTGCAGTCACGATTACAGGATTAATTAAACCAAGAGGATCAAATAATTTGGCAACCTCTGACAATATAACTCTTTTTGTAATACGTGACTTTTCAAAATTGCTAACGCTATATCTAAATTGATCAGTTTTAGAATCCCATTCCATTCCTAAAATTTTTATCCCTTTTTCTTTATCTAACCTGATAACTGTTTCTTCGTTTTGATTAGGTATATTCTCAAGGACCGATAGAACATTGGAATTCCATTTATTTAAATGGAATCCACCCTTTGCAACACAGTAATCATATCGTCGCGTAATTTAATTAGACATGATTTGCTATCCGCGCCTGTCAACACATCGTCCACATAAAAATCATTTTTTATTGTTCGACACGCATTAGGAAAATTAATTTCTTCATGATTAGCTAACTCATGCAAACATCTAATCGCCAAAAATGAAGCAGGTGTTGTCCCATATGTGACTGTTTGTAATTCATAAATGTTTAAGGGTAAACTGGGATCATTCCTCCAAAATATTTTTTGAAATTTACGAGAAGCTTCATCTATATTTACTTGTCGGTACATTTTGACTATGTCCGCAGCAAGTACAAATTTATGTGATCGAAATCTGACAAGTATAGAAATTAAGTCCTCCTGAATAATCGGCCCTTTTAATAATGAATCGTTAAGTGACCTCCCGTTGTCCGTTTTAGCCGACGCGTCAAAAACCACTCTTAATTTAGTGGACACACTTGATTCTTTAAGCACCCCATGGTGCGGCATAAAATAACCCTCATTATCATTACCTTCAAATAATTTCATGTGGTCTAAATTCAGGTACTCATTCATGAATTCTACATAACGTAATTTTAATTCCGGATTTTTACCCAATCTATTTTCCAAACTATAAAATCGCTTAAGTGCATTATTTTTAGATTGACCCAGACTAACCTCTATTTGATTTTAAGGTAGAGCTACTGTAAATCTACCTGAATTTGCATCGCGCCTAACGTTATCTGTGAAATGTTTCTCGCAGCTCAACTCTTCGGGATTTAGACTACGTTTATTATCATTTACGTTTTCGATTTCCCAAAACCGTTCAAGATTGAATTCCATATTCGTTATGGTATTACATGACTGTTTAATACGCGGCCCTTGTCCTCCACCGCAAACCCAACCAAAGTGTGTTTTATGTAAAATAGGTTTATTTTTCCCCAATTCTATTTGACCTACGCATAATGAACGCCAATACAAATCAGCGCCAATTAACAAATCTATCGGTCTAGATAGATTAAAATTAGGATCGGCTAATTTGATATTATGGGGTATATTTAGTGAATTTTTGCAAAAACTTCTATGTGGAAGTGGATCAGTTACCTTTGACAACACTAAACAATCTAATTCAGCCGAGAATTTGTTTAAATTCGATTTTAATTTTCATATCGACTTTAGTTGTTGAAAGTTGCAACTTTTTTGCTAGTTGACTTGATATTAGATTGACTTGCGACCCACTATCTAACAAGGCTCTGCATGTATGTTTATTACCCCGCCTATCTAACACATTAATTACCGCTGTAGCCAAACACACTTCTAACTTTGAATTGAGATGCGCAGACGTTGAACTTTTCGGTACATGGATGTTATTTTCTACATTTGAATTATCCGTGTTATTTTTATTACTATGAAGTAACACATTATGTTTTCGATTACATTTGAACATGATTTATAAAGGCAATTTTTAGCCATATTGTTTGAGCTCCTTAAACAATTCATGCACGCGTTTAACTCTTTAATTTTTGAAATTCTTTCGGAAATTGACAATTTCAAAAATAAACTACATTTATATATTGGATGACATTCGCTGCAATTAAGACATTTTTTCTCAGATTTAGCAAAATTTAAAACATATTTTTCCTTTATTTTATCACGCGAATTTTCTAATGATTCACATGTTTGCCTTATAAAATCACATAGCTCTTTAAATGTAGGTAACTCATTACGTTTTAGCGATCTTTCCCATTCCTTTGAAGTAGTATTATCAATTTTTGATTGTATAATTGAGATTAATATATCGTCCCACTTGTCTACCGGACGCTTTAATGCCCTCAATGACCTCACATTACGAGTGGCAGTTTCCAAAATAATTCTAAGCCCTGTACCAGATTCTTTGCTTATCGCGGGAATGTCTAAAATTGACTCCAAGTGACAATTAATTATTTTACGAGTATTATCGTACCTTTCAATTAATGTTTCCCACGCTTCAATATAATTATCGCTATTAAGACTGATACCTTGCATTAATTTTGCTGCGTCTCCCTCAAGTAAAGAAATTAAATATCTGTGCTTATGTAACGAGCTGATAGATTCATCACCGTGAATGGCTGATACAAAAGCATCTTTAAATCCTAACCAATCACTTAAATGGCCCGAAAATTTTGGAATATTAAATTTGGGTATTTCAATAAAATCATTAACACCATTTCGACCAGCCCGAGATTGACTAACTGCTACACCCGAGCCTGACGGCCCTTTTGATTCTTTTTCTAATACGTTTTTAAAAAGATTGACAGTTTTATAATAATCTTCGTCGAACTTTGCATATATTTCTTCATCAAAAGATTCATTATTAGCAATTGCAATTTTTGATTGAATATCATAAAAGGAATCATAGGTGGCTTCAACTCTTTCTAGCCGTTGTTTAATATCGGAAAAATTTAAATTATTTTTATCCAATGAATTTATGAATGTTATGCCTCTGGTTAAGATGCTTATAACCGCCTCGCGTTCATAATTAAGTTTTACTAAATCAGTCTTTTTGTTAGCCATTATGAAAAATTACTATTGAATGCACAAAATTATCCCCTTGAGTTTAAGAAATTGTAATTTAAAATAATTATGAATTAAAATAGCACACTTAAAATTCAAATAGAAATGAGCACAGTAGCAGGATAGGTAAAAGTCGGAGACTCACCAATTTTTCTCCAATAACCATCTGCCGATGCCCTCGTACGATTTCGTTGCCCACGGTGTTGATTCCACGGGAACTGCTCGACCCTTTGTCTCTGTCTTCCAGCGGCGTCTTCTAGTTGTTGCTTCGTCGTCGGCTCCACGGACGTCGTCGACCCTGTGTCTTTATAACTCCTGGAGGTGTTCCCTTTGACGATGTACAAACAGCAGACTTGACAAATGAATTAGAACTCAGCTCTGTGCCTCAATATTTTCTAATCAACAACACCTTGACTAGTGACGATTACTTCTGGTATAATTACAATGGATTGTTTATCATCCGGTTCGAAGGACCATGTTGGGTTTTCCGGAGGAAAAGCGTTATTTTGTTTCTCCTAGTAGGAACGTTGACCAGAAATAATATGTCGTGAAATCGTTTTAACTTTCGTATATTGATGTGCTATGTAAAAAATCTTTCTTAATACTAATTTTAAAACTATTTACAAACAAGGAAATAAAGTGTGTTTTCTAGTGGGGGCAAAACAGGCGCAAACGTCACTGCACTAGGTGAGGGTGTTTTCAGGTACCCGATTCGGAACCCTCGGAAGCGCGGTCCTAACCTTTCACAAACACATCCTGTTGGATTTGTGCATTACCGAGAAGGTCGATGCCAAATGCTGAATGCCAATAATAAATCGCGTATCCTCTCCGCGGGGGTTACATCTGCATCCCTCCAACATCCACTGCTTCTTTGTAACTGTCACGAACGGGCCCAAAGATTATAAAATAGAAATCGGTCATATAGACGATAATTTAACGCACAAATTATCGTTAAAACCGAACAAATTTCATTCGTGAATTAGTCATTCCCGACATCGAGGATGCCGCTGCGGGTCGCGCAGACAAATGTAAAATCGTGTCATCTTATGTGCGCGCATATGTGGTTGCAATGGCGCGCACGTCAGATAACATGTGGGTTCGCAGTTTCGCGAAACTCGCAACACTGGTTAATTCGCAGTGACTATCGACCTATATTTTTGTTTTTTTTTTTAATTTCCTTAGTACTTTATTTATAATTTTATAATCTGCAGATTTGTGGACACCTGTACCTTCCAAACTAAAGAGGTTTCCAAATAAATATATGTTTCTTGTATTTCAAAGAACAAAAGACCTTTACATGAAATGATGACAAATAAATAGTAAAAAGATCCTTACAACACATAAGCGAAAAATAATATTCACCAATCAACCACAAAATTTTGATTTGTACTTATAGAAAAACAATTACTAAATTATTAGAAAAATATACCCATATTTAAATTCACCAATTATCAATATGCAATCAAATTTAAGCCTAGATTTTCTCAGACAATTGAAAATTACTAAGTGACATATGAACATTAATTGAGGATTAATAATATATACATCTGCCAAAAATAAATTTCTCATATACTTATCAACCAATATATTAAACATTATCAAACAAATCTTCTGGTCACGCCTCCCCTATCGATATAAACTCTTTAAATTTCACATAAAATACAATGTCAAAAAATTACTTTAAATTGCAAAACGTTCAATTATTCAATTTGAAATATAGGTATTGTTTAAACAAATTTAAAAAGTTTGTGTGGAGTAACTTGCATTACATAATTTTGAATTTATTTTGCTGCTTTGCAAGTTTTTAATCTTTGAACTTTAAATGTTGCTTTAATACAATATTTTTCGCGTTTGTAACTATACACCATTAAATCCTTGATTACATTTCTTTACTTAAAATTCCAGCAACAACCGCAATTCATTTAAAATGCTAATTAGCTAGAAAATATTTCAGCTCTGAATGAGCAATGTGATTTTCTGTGATTACCTTTTCATTGTTCAAGTAGTTTGTTCCATCCGTGATTCAAATGAACATCGTGATATAATGTTAATGAAAGTTACGTCGTGAAAAAGGACTAATGATGCTTATATTCGTGAGTTATTCCTGGAATAGTCCCAAATATAATTGGTCTAATTAATACGGCGTTGATTTCTGTTGCGCGCTTTAACCAGGCACCATTTATAAACCACATTATATTTTAGTACATAAAATTGTCGTAATTTATACAGTATTGCATGTATAACTAAACAAATTAATTATGCATGTCATACTGTATAAATTACGACAATGTTAAAAACATAACATACCATAACGATACAAAACATTCAAAAGAGATTTTAGGTTTGTCTGTGATGTTACGGATTTTTCTTGTAGTTGTTAAAGCAGTTGTAATGTTAAAAACATAACATAACATTACAACGGTTTTCACAACTACAACAAAAATCTGTAAAATCACCGACAAACATAAAGATAAAATCCCTTTTGAAAGCCAGGGCGTATACGTAATACAATGCCTAAATTGCGACGAAACATACGTAGGGCAAACTAAAGAATAGGAGTAAGAATAAAGAAACACAAAAATGCAGTAAAATAAAACCAGACCACCTTATCATTAGTCCAACACCACCTACAAACCGGCCATAAAATAGATTTTGATCATACGAAAATATTATCCAACACAAAGAAATTTAAATCCGTCCTCAATCCATGAAAATAAGATACGATTCTGAACGCCCTTCAAACTCATGGAAACATATGTTAAATAAATTAAAAAAGAAAAAAATCGTCACCACAGAATAGCCACGAAAACACAAGACCCGACACGCAGCCAAACCAGAAGGAATGTGAGAAACTCAAATATAAACATATACAGGGTGTGGCACTTAAGACGCCTCGGACCATAGCTCCCTTACGATAAAAGCTATCGAAAAAAATCTAAGAGCAAAGTGGTGCATAACTACCGTCGCTATGTTTCAAAAATATTTCTAATCATCAGTGGCGTGCCGTACTCCAGTGGCGTACCAAACTTATGTTTTTTTAAATGGAATGCCCTATTTTTTATTGCAGATTTGGAAAGTGATCGGAGAGTACTTATTTTTTTATCTAACATGTTATACCCTTCACTTTAGCGGTTTCGCTGTTATAAACCCTTCTTTCAAAATTGCGCCCCATTTTTGAGATTTTTTTGTAGAGAAACTAATTGACGCCGGCGCCTAAATTTTGAATTGAGGTACAGGTTAAGACCTCGTATACCTTCACATATTTTTTTGGGTAATTTATAGGAAAAAATAATTTTTGATTGATCTTCGCATGTTGTCATTTTTTTCGAAAATTTCAAATGGCACCCCCCTAAAAAAATACGGCGTTGTACAGCCAAAACTCTAAATTTTTCATTGGTACAAAAAAATACACATTACATAACAAAATTTCAGAGAAAAAAGGAATTTCATCGCAAATGTCGGGAAACGTTTTCCGTTCCCCCGTATGTGCTCGCCTTGACGTGGTGGGGGAGCTTGCGTATCTAGATGATACTAAGTGCTACAACAGCAGGAGCGTCAGCTCCCGATAGGGGTACCTATGCTGGAAAGGACTTAGATGATGGATCTGACTAAGAAGCATGCACACCCTGCTCAGCTGTCGTGTCGTGGCTTAGAGCTTGCACTAAAGGGTACAATGCCCTGCTCTGACTGGCTGTAAAGCCACCAGGCAGGTTATATCTGTAACTCACCGCTGTACGTGGTCAAGTCTCGCTGGCAGTGAGCGAAAGAGGGTCCGGGCTTAACTGCATGGACCAAATGAAAGGAGAGCCACAATAAAACACTCCTCAAACCAAGGTAAAACAGCATATGCCGAAGGCTGCATGGCTAAGGGGAAGCTTAGTCTTAGTATGCGTACTCCGGATACCAGGCGACCTCCGGTTTCATATAGCCTTCCTGTCGCATGCGGGGCTCTGCTGCAGGTGACCGTTTAGTTCCGTAGCTTCTCGTGGGATCAGTAATGAACCAAGATCCGACAAATAAGGGCTCGTGCCCCTCAAAGAACAAAACTACGGCGATAGAGTGTGAAGGAAGAAGAGGTTTAAATACCTCATCAGCAAGGGCATGACGCGGGAAGAGGCAGCACAAAAGGCCGTACAGCCCTTCGGTCCAGCGCGTAAGCAAAAGACCGAAAAACGTACCCGTTCGGACGGCAGTACACGCCGTCCTCCACGAGCGGCATATCACCACTCAAGCGGGTACAGGGGCAAACCAAGGCTCTCACAAGCACAAGCCCGAATGGCATCACGAAGGGGACGCAAAAACCCCAAAAAATTGCATCATACAGGCTGTAAAAGGACTGAAGGTTGGTGTTATGGCAAAGGACTATCCTGCTACTCTCCTGTCAGTGGAACAAATAGAGTCCACACTGGAGTATATCATGGATATAGTCCTAACAAAGGGGAATGAAGAAGTCTCTAGATTCCTTGGGATTCACAAGCGACCTGGGTGTATCGGGATCACCTGATGCAACGAAGTTACGGTAACGTGGCTGAAGTCGCATCAGGATGAGATCGTCCCCTGGGAAGGTGCAGCCCTAAAAGTCGTTGGAGCGGAGAAATGCCGCACAACGATATCCTAGTGGGATATTTTCTGGGCAGTCAGGAGTACAGGGATCCTGCAACTGATTGCAGTCCAGAATGGATGCGATGCCTCTAACTGGAGGTTCTTAAGAAGGGTAACCGCTGGACCCACTCAAGAGGTTACCTTCTCCGTGGATGCTTTGTCCATGGAGAAGTTAAAAAAACGTAACTACCTCGTTGGGTATCGGTACGGCGAAGTACAGCTTCGCACCAAGGCGAAGCAGAACAAGCCCTATGAAGGGGCAGGAGCCTCAAGCTCCAAAGAGCCCCTGGATGGGTAAAAATCCGCCGTTGCAATCCGCAACTGGTTCCGCAGAGGCCAACAAGCCTCCAGGGATCAGAAAAGCTCCAAGGGAAAGCCTGACCAAGAGTCCATCCAAGAAGCAGGCTAATGTGCGTCCAAATGGCAGGATTATGCCCCAGGACAAACTGAAGTATGCCAGAGGTGAGGGTCATTCCAAGGCCCAAAAATGAAGGATAAGTGGCAGTGCCTCCAAATCAACCTGCAGCACTCAAAGGCAGCATCAAGTGCCTTAAGCAGCAGGCTGTCTAGGGGGAACGTCCAAATAGGGCTAATTCAAGAGCCCTGGGTTCACGGAGGGGCGATTAAAGGACTTCAGAGCCGCACTGATTTTCAGGAAAGAAACTAATTATGCTCCCATTCCACAGTTCTTCACCCAGGAACTAGTGGCAGCGGTCGTGGACGTACCAACGGGAGAAGGCAAATTGTATTTGCCTGAGCCTACTTTCCAGGGGACGATGACAACCCACCACCAAAGGCAGTAAAGAACCTCACGGACTGGTGCCGCAGGAATGAGAAACATCTTATCATGGGCTGCGACGCTATTGCGTACCACACAGTATGGGGCAACTCAGATGTCAACAACAGGGGTAAGTACCTTCTTGATTATGTATGCGCTAGCAATCTAGACATCTTAAACAGGTAGAATAAACCCACGTTTATAAACTCAATAAGGCAAGAGGTACTTGACTTGACCTTAGCCACAGCGTACGGCGCGCAATTGATAAAAAATTGGCGTGTACTCTCAGAGTCCGAACTTCAAGGCCTCCAATACAACATCGCTACCATTAGAGTTAGAACAAGCCTCACTACACCTAAGCGATATCATCGTAGCAGCGTATGAGAAAAGCTGCCCGGTAAAGAAGGTAAACTTCTCGAGAAACGTTCCTTGGTGGAACAAGGAACTGGTCAGCCTACAGACAAGCTCTGACTGAATTCAATAAGCAACTGAGGGAGTCTAAACGAAAGGTTTAGAAGGCCTACTGCGAGGGGATTGACAATCTGACCCCAGCAAATAGACTCCGGAAGGTCCTATCAAAGGATCATAATGCGGTCGGCATCTTAAAGCGAGCTGACGACAGTCACACCAAAGATCAACATGAAAGTTTAGAGCTACTCCTAGGTACTCACTTTCCGGGATAAAAAGTAGTGACTAAAAACACAAATGCGGCTAATACCGACTCAGTGACTCACTGCTCCAATCGTGACAGCCGCTGCTTAGCGGGGAAAATATTCACGCTCAGCAAAATGACTTGGGCCATAAACAGTTTCAAGCCATATAAATCCTTAGGAATGGACGGTATCTTCCCCGCGCCACCGCAGCGCGGATTAGATACAATTTCTCCAGGACTCAGGGAGATATATAAAGCAAGCTATGCACTAGGGTATATACCCCGGTTGTGGAGGGAGGCAAAAGTGGTATTTATAAAGGGTGACTCACTTATAAGAACACCCTTAAATGCCAAGCAATTCGCATTTCAAGCTACCGTCGATGCTCTACATCACCTCGTTAAAGAGGCAGAACGAGCCATTCTACACAAGGAAATAGAAATCGGAATATTTGTAGACATAGAGGGGGCCTTTGATAACACCTCATTTTCTGCAATAAAACGAGCGGCTATAAATAAAGGAAATAAAGGACTATATCCTTCCACGATAACATGGGTGGAGGCAATGCTTCAAAGCCGACTAGCAACGGCTTCTCTAGCAGTATCTACAGTATCCATGTCTGTAACAAAGGGGTGTCCTCAGGGGGAGTTTTGTCCCCCACACTATGGTCAATAGTAGTGGATAGACTCCTGGATGAACTGCATGGAAAGGGTTTTATAACCCAAGGCTATGCAGATGACATCGCCGTAATAATCAGGGGCAAGCATGAAGGCATTCTTACAATCCTAATGCAAAAAGCACTGAACAGCATCAGTAACTGGTGTGTTCGGGAAGGACTAAGTATCAACCCGAATAAAACTATCATAGTTCCATTCACGCGTAGAAGGAAGCTGCACATAAGGGCTCCCTCGCTGAATGGAATAGAAATAAATCTCTCCAACGAAGTAAAGTAACTGGGTTTAATTCTGGATACCAAACTGACTTGGAATCAGCATGTCGATAAAATCATGGCGAAGGCAACGACGTCGCTTTGGACCTGTTGGCGGCTTATGGGGAAAACTTGGGGATTAAAGCCCAAGATCACGTATTGGCTGTATAGAACGGCAGTGATACCCATTGTCACCTATGCTGCCCTTGTGTAGTGGCCAAAGACCTAGACACGCAAAAGAAGCTGAGTAGGCTTCAACGCTTAGCATGTCTAAGCATCACAGGGGGTATGCAAACGACCCCAACCGCGGGAATGGTCTCACACCGCTCCATCTAGTGATACAAAAAGAGAGACTTTTGGCAGCCCTCCGACTACACCAGAGGAAGAAAACACTGACGGGGGACTGGACAGAACACTGAATTCGAATTACCATTTAGGATGTCAATCAAGTACCCCAAAACGGCTTTGATGAGTTTGGACGAGGAATATCAGCCTGGTACACGGATGGTGCCAAGAATACCAAAGGTACTGGAATAGGCATTTATGGCCCTAACCAAAACCACAGGAGCTTCATGGCTCTGGGTACGACGCCCACGATTTTGCAAGCGGAAGCGATTGCAATTGATATGTGCGCTAGAGAATGCATAGACAGGCACTTAAATGGCGCACATATATACATCTGCTCAGACAGCCAAACCGCATTAAAGGTCATTCGAGCCTATAGTCACGGCTTACGGACTGTCTGGGAATGTCGAAGATCCCTCTCGCAACTGGCGAAGAACAACTCGTTGACCCTCATGTGGGTCCCAGGGCACGGGGATATTAAAGGCAACGAAGTGGCTGATGAACTCGCAAAAAGAGGTGCAAATGCCACTCCTATAGGACCAGAGCCGTTTTGTGGACTCCCCATGGCGCACAGAAGAGAGGCGGTGCAAAAATGGGAAGAGGAGAGAAGACGAAAGCATTGGAACAACAACGACTCATGAAACTCGATCACAGCTACAAGGTGCTTGAACTCACAAGGAACGAGCTAAGGACTTTCACCGGGCTCATGACAGGGTACTGTGCCCTCCGATACCATTTGTGGAAAATGGGGAAAGAGAAGAGTGGAAAGTGCAGATTATGTGATTCGGCATATGAAACGACCGAGCACATACTATGCACTTGTGTCGCAATTGCTCACAAGTGTCTTTCGCACTTCGGTAGGGACCGATTATCCCACGAAGAGGTGAGCAATATCACCCCCAAGAAAGTTACCAGGTTCATTGAGGAACTGGGACTGATTGGGAAGTGATTGGTTAAGGGTAGAACAATCGATCTTTTAGGTCGCAGTTCAAGAGAGGCTAATACACCTCAGTAGTACCCTATGTTAACCTATAATCTATAAGTCTAACGTAGTGAAATATTGCGCTTTACCTAATTTATCTAACAAGTCATTAATGGAAGTCATTATTTGGAAGTGGGTACCGGTCACCTACTGTCTTTTCATTTAGTTTTCTATAGTCAAAAACAACACGCCATTTCCTCTGGCCTGATTCATCTAGTTTTTTTCGGAACTATCCAAATAAGCGATGACCATGAACTAAACGATGGCCTAATAATATTTTGCTCTAACATTTCATTTATTTGTCTATTAACTTCAGCCTTATGCACTTCTGGATAACAGTAAGTTTTAGTAAACACTGGTATTTCATCTGTAGAAATTATCATATGCTTAATTCTATTAGTGAAAGTTAAATCATTATCTTTAGAATGAAATATATCTGAGTATTTAAGCAACAAATTTTTAATTGCTTTCTCTTCGTCATTCATATGTTCTGACCTTATTTTAGAAAAATAGAATTTTATTTTATTTGAATTAAATATATTATTATTATTATTACGGAATTTTTTATTAATTTTATTTTTTACATTTTGTTCACAGGGCACCACATCATATCCATTGATGGGTGTCACGACAAAAGGTTTTTTTAGGGTAACTTACCTATCTATATTTGTTTTGTTTACAACTGTGCAATAGGCTCTATTATTTTTTGCTAATGTTATACACTCTGGTACTAAAAACTTTAACACATCCATGCTTCGCCGTGGTTTATATTTTCAATTTCTACTATTTGTTGACTTTTAGCGGGCACTAATATCCGCTTAGGGACCGCAACAACATGTTCACCTATATTATTATTATTATTATCATTATTATTATTTCTATAATCAGAATTATTATTATTACTATTAACACTAATATCATTAAAATTGCTACTAACATAATTGTTTATTATCCACTCCTAATAAGATAAAATAATTTTTGAAGGTTAATGACTTCAAATGGATCAATTTTGAATAAATTATTATTTATTTTTTTTGCTAATTTTAAACTAATGAAAGAACGTGTACTTCCGGAATCCATAAGTATTTTTAATTTAGTTCTGGGTCAATAACAAAAGGTAATTTACTTGGATTATTATCTATACTTAAAATTTCTACGGAGGTTCTGCCAAGGCGGTTTACTCTAAAAAATTATCTTCGTTTTTTTCACTATGACTAATAACGCTATTACTGCGAGTACTAATATTTACAGAAGATGTTAGCTCATCCAAATTGTGTAATTGGGGCCTATTGGTGTAAATAGTTGAGATCGACATCGGTGTGGGGCGTGGCAAACGCGGAGGGTTTGGTCTAGGCGGCCGGTTGTTTAAATTATTATTAAAATTTGTGTTTGGATTAAAATTTAAATTCGGTCTTAAATTATTTGCAAAATTTGGGTTCATATTTGGATTAGGATTTGTACGATTATTATAAGTTTGATTGAATCTAAAGTTATTATTATTTGGTCTGTAGAAATTTGAGGGATGTCGTCTCCCAAATACTTGTTAATTTGTTGGAAACCGTGACGGTAGTTGCGGCCTAAACTGTAAATTTATAGGTCTACTGGTAAAGTTGTTTTGACCATTATTATGATATATCTATATATCTATGGCACTACACTCCTTGTGGAGTTTCGCCGCTTCTTGCTGAAGCCCTTACAATCCATTTTTTGGGGTGGATTAGTCCCCATCATCTATCGTTTTCTATGTCGCATCAGTGTTTAGACTTATCATCGCTATTTCTCTCCACTTTTTCCTGTCTTCTGTTTTCTGCCTCCAATTGGTGATTCCTCTTCTCTTAATATCAGCTTCCACCTCATCCTGCCATCTACTGTTTGGTCTTCCCCTTCTCTTCTTTTTGCTCGATTTCCATTCCATTACCGCTCTTATGTTGCTATGGCTCCCCGATCTCCATACGTGCCCTAGCCACTTTATGCGAGCAGTCTTGATAATGCTCACGACATCTTTCCCTTCAAGAATTTCTAAGATTTCTGCGTTTGTTCTTCGTCTTATTTCACCTTCACTTCTTATTGGGCCCACCATTCTTCTAATCATTTTTCTTTCAGCTACTCTTAATTTCAGTTCATCTCTTTTTGTCATTGTCATTGTTTCCGCGGCATACGTCATTATTGGTCTTATTACTGTCTTATATATTTGTATCTTTGTTTTTTTACTTATTGTTTTGTTTGTTAAGACTTTCCGATTAGCATAGTATGCACTATTTGCCTTCTGTATTTTTTCGTCAATTTCTGTATTATCTCCGGTACTGTTACTTATTGTTATTCCCAAGTACTTCATTTTGTTGATTTGTTGAAATTTGTGTTCTCCTATTTTTATTTTTTCAGTACCTATCTTTGTTCATTTATTGTCAGACCCATTTTTGTTCCTTCTTCGACAATTTCTTTTAGAATGCCACTCATTAGGTTTCGTTGTTTTGAGATTATCACTATATCGTCTGCGTAGGCAATGATTTGACTTCCCTTTGTTCTAAGTGTTCTCTTCGTGTTTAACTTTCTTAGTACATATGTTAAACCGATATTAAACAGAGTAGCTGAAAGAGAATCGCCTTGCCTTACTCCTTTGTTTATCGTGAACTCTTCAGTTTGTCCGTGTTCTGTTTGTACCGCAGCTTTGGTATTATTTAGTGTCATTTGTATTAGATTAATTAACTTTGTTGGTATTTTGAATTCTATTAGAGCTTTCATTAATTGGTGTCTATTCAATTCGTCAAATGCCTGTTTAAAATCTATGAATAGTAATTCTAAGTTAATACTTTGTTCTTGTGATTTTTCTATTATTTGTTTTAGAACATGAATTGCATCTACTGTTGATTTACCAGATACAAAACCACATTGGTAATCCCCAACTATATTATTTGAGTATTTGTTAAGTTTTTTTTGAATTATTTTTGTTAGTAATTTGTAAGCACTATTTAATAGTGTAATTCCTCTGTAATTTTTGCATTGCGCCTTATCTCCTTTTTTATGTATGGGGATTATCACCCCTTTGCTCCATTCTTTTGGCATTGTTTCTGTTCTCCATATTTCCTGAATTAACTTTCCAATTTCCTCGTGTACTTTATCTCCGCCATATTTAATCATTTCTGTGTTAATGTTGTCTTCTCCTGGTGATTTTCCATTTTTATATTTCTTAACTATTTCGTTTATTTCCTCTATTGTCGGTTCGTCTACACTGTTGTCGATTTCATCTGTTTCTTCGATTTCTGCCAATTGTTCTGTGCTGTTTGTGGTTGTCAATAATTTTCGAAAGTGTTCTTCCCATATTAATTTGGAATCTTCTTTACTTTCTACTGTCTTTCCTTCATTATTTTTAATCCCTAATGTTTTAACTTTATTTTGTTTCCGTTCATAATTTATTTGTTTATAAAACTTTTTTGTATTTCTGTTTCGGTACTCACTTTCTATTCGTTCCATCTTTCTTTGTATCCATAGGTTTTTTGTACTCTTTATTATTTTATTGCATTCTTTTCTTTTCTTGTCGTACTTCATTTTGTCGTCTTGGTTGTTGTGTTGTATCCATTTTTGCCTTAGTTTCGATTTTTCTTCGATAAGTTTACTGCATTCATCGTTCCACCATTCATTATTGTGCTGTTTTTTCATTACTCCTATTTTTTCCCTTGCCGCATCATTTAATGTATTTTTGAGTTGTTCCCATTTTTTATTTATGTCGTTTGTAACAGGTATGATGTCTTCCATTTTATGTTTTACCGTGTTTTTATATTCCTCCCTTAATTTTAAATTGTTAAGTTTGTCTATGTCCCATTTATTTTTTCTATTCGATTTCTTCAGTTTTGATACTACTTGTCTCATTGTTGCTGTTACCATGAAGTGGTCTGTGTCAGCGTTTGCACCTCTGTATGATCTCACGTCTAGTATAGCCGATACTCTTTCTTTTTTAATTAATATGTGGTCGATTTGGTTTCCGTAATAGTGTCCCGGTGCCATCCATGTTATTTTGTGTTCTTTTTGGTGTTTAAACTTTGTGCTTATAATCTTTGTCCCTGTTGTTGTTGCCAAATTGCATAATCTTTGTCCATTGTCGTTTGTGTTTTCATGTATCGTGTTTTTCCATGCTACAGCTCTTACATACTCCTCCTTTCCTATTTGGCCGTTGAAATCTCCCATGATTATTATAGTATCTTGTTTAGGTATAGTTGCATGTATCTTTTCAATTTCTTCATATAATTCATCTTTTTGTTCCTCGTCTGCTCTTTCTGTTGGTGCATACACATTTATGATGGATATGTTAAAGGGTTTTGTTTTTATTCTTATGTAGGCTAATCGACCATTTATTGCTTTAAAATCTATTATGTTATGCTTTAGTTTTTCAGTTATAATGAAGGCTACTCCATTCCTGCCCTGTTCTTTATCTCCGGAGTAAAATATCGTATACTGTTTTTTATTAATTTGCCCATCTTCCTTCCATCTTACTTCTTGTAGAGCTGCCACTGCAATGTTGTATTTATTTAGTTGTTTTGATATTTCCTCCAGTTTTCCTGTTTTCAACAAAGTTTGTATGTTCCACGTGCATATTTTTATTATATTTCGTTTACGATTCCGTTTTCCTTTCTTCCTTGCATTTTTCGTTGCCGTATCCTCTGTCCATAATTCTGTTCTTAGTTTTTTGTCATATTTTTATTTTTAATTTCGTTCCAATCATATATTTTGTTGTTAATTGTTATTTTTTGGTATCCCACTTTTGCTGTGTTTCCTTTTTCGATTTCATGTTTTGCTAGATGTCGCAAGTTTGTTTGTATTTCTCTTTCTAGTTTGGTCATGTCGTTATCTATGTATATTTGTGTTCCTATTAATCTTCTTCTGTTTTCCATTATATTTTTTTTGTTTTGCCAGTTCTGCATTTTGACCATTATTATTCCGTTATTCATTTCGTATGCTTCCTCTATATTCGTTTGTACTTTCAGATTTTTCTCAAGAAAATCTTTGACTTGTTTTGCTATTTCATTACCACGTATATTCGAATTCTTTATCACTAAGTTGTTTCTCCTCTTTTCTTTTTCTCGTTTTTCTTCTCTTTCTTCTAGCGTTTGTATTTTCATTTTTAAGCCTTCCTTTTTTTTTGCCCATTCTTCTTCTTTTCTTTTCATTTCGTTCCTTATTTGTTCTAGTTCTCGGTTTATTTTTTCTATTTCTTTTTTCATGTTTTCATTTTGTTCTTCATTTTGGTCGAATCTTCCATTCATTTCACTTCTCATTTCGTTGATCGCCCTGAGAATTTCCTCCATCTCTTTGTTTCTTGCCTCCTTTCTCTCTGGAGATCTATTCGTTGTTTTACTTTTTCTAAAAATATTTTCTTCCAATTCCTGGTTTTCGATGCTTGTATCCAGCAGTTTACGTTTTGTTTGGTTTTTTTGCATAGATCTGCTTTTCTGTATTTGTGTTTATTATACTGGTTTACTTGTTTGGTTACTTCGATCTGATTCTATGAACTTATTACGTATTTATTTTTTAAATTTTACTTTATGTTTTGTTTGTAGCCTGTTAATATTTATATATTATTATTATTAAAAAGTACTAACTTTTAAAACTTTATCGTTTGTTGCCTGTTTTTAATTTATTTTGACTACGTTAGTCAAGTCCTTGTATTTATTTATTATGTTACTCTTTATGTTTTATTTGGATTATTATCTTGTTGATTTTTATTTAATTTATAAAATAAAAATAAACTCTTCTCCCTCGGGGTTCAAACCTCCGTTTATGTCGTTTCAACTCGGACAAATCCAACGCCTTACCGCTTACGCTACTCAGCTGCAACTTTTATTCGCTATTAGTTGGTTCTTCTAGTTTTATTTTCGTGTTGTTGTTTATTTTTCGCCTATCGGCTTCGTAAATTTTTAGGTTATAAAAATTGTATCTTTTAAAAATGTCTATAATTCACTTATTACTTTTCACAAACGTTCTATAATCTCTCACCAATTTTAATGTATTATGTTTTATTAACTCCTCTAAGTCTACTTTAATAATTTGTCTATAACACTGAGCACTTTACTAGATTCTCTCACACACGCTTTATACCGTGTCACATACAACTAAAGATGATAAAATCTATTATTATTTCTAATAAAATTTTGGGGATTGAAATTTTGAAATTTAGGTTTGTTAAAATTTTGATTATAATTTGGAATATCGATAGTACTTTGGAAATTGTTTTCTTCTATTTAATAATTTATAGCTTCTTCCAGCGTATTTGGATCTCGTAATCTAATTATGCTTTGTACATTACCACGAATTCCGCGAAGGAATGTTTTAAGTGCGAGCTCGTCACAACTCCGCTGATGAACGCGTTTTGTTTCGTCTGGCATAACAGCTGCTGATAGCGAATTTATCTTACACGACAATTTACTACGCAAAACCTGAATTCGCTCGGCAAAATCTAGATATTTTTCGTTTTTATTGATCTTTAAATTAATTATTTCCGTAACAATACAATCGTAAGTTCGCAGATCAGCAAATCTCTGCCTCAAATGTTCTTTTATTTCAGGCCAAATATTAAGTTCAGTACGCGAACATATTGCGACTAATGCGCGGTCTTCCAAGTTACTAATAATTGCATTAATTAAGTAATTATTTATTAATTCATTATTTAGTGGCCTAAATAGTGCTAACACGGATTCGCATCGTGAGATAAAAATTTCTGTTAATTCATCGCTTACGGCAAACATTTAATTTTAATAATTGATAGTTTACGTTCTCTATTTTAACTTTAATTATTTCTAAGTTATGTAATTTATCTATTAACTCTTCGAGTACAAAATTTACCAGGTGAATGAACGCGAATTGGGGAATCAAAAATTATAGGTGAATTCGAGTTGGAAGATGTATCACTCCCAAACATAAAAAAAATGTTTAATTTAAAAGTAAAGAAATAAACCTCTAAAAAACTCTGTACTTGCCAAGTAGTAACGAATATCACGCTGTCCATTGCCCTGATATGCCCTCAGTGTCCTGGAACCGGTGATGGGGTATTCCTCGTAATGCTGCTCTCGGGGTGTTGGTTCATCGATGTTTGGAGGACCCTCTGGTACTGCTGGAACTTGTTCGATACCAATTAAACCGTTGAAACGAACGGTGCACTATTCTGATATCCTCTCAGATATGCCCCTATGGCATCCTACCGACTGAGCCAGTTAACTTTTAAAGGATTTACTTCTTGATTATTTACATTAATATTTGTGTTTTTGTTTTCTCATGGCACACTTGGGAATGGAAAACGTTTCCCGACATTTGCGATGAAATTCCTTTTTTCTCCAAAATTTTGTTATGCAATGTGTATTTTTTTTGTACCATGAAAAATTTAGAGTTTTGGCTGTACAACGCCGTAATTTTTTTAGGGGGGTGCTATTTGAAATTTTCGAAAAAAATGACAACATGTGAAGATCAATCAAAAATTATTTTTTTTCTATAAATTACCCGAAAAAAATTATGTGAAGGTATACGAGGTCTTAACCTGTACCTCAATTCAAAATTTAGGCGCCCGCGTCAGTTTCTCTACAGAAAAATCTCAAAAATGGGGCGCAATTTTGAAAGAAAGGGTTATAACAGCAAACCGCTAAAGTGAAGGGTATAACATGTTAGATAAAAAATAAGTACTCTCCGAGCACTTTCCAAATCTGCAATAAAAAACAGGGCATTCCATTAAAAAAAAAACTACTGATGATTAGAAATATTTTTGAAACATAGCGACGGTAATTATGCACCACTTTGCTCTTAGATTTTTTCGATAGCTTTTATCGTATGGGAGCTATGGTCTGAGGCGTCTTAAGTGCCACACCCGGTATATATATATATATATATGTAAAAGAGATCAGAGATCCAACAAATCGACCGTTTCTTCCCTCAACGTTATATATATATATATATATATATATATATATGAAAATTTTAAGTGAAAAATAATTATTTTCCTGAGCATTACTGCACCGTTATCTCACAAAACATATGCAAGACATAACAGCTAATAGTTAAAACAACTACTCCTCGTACTAATGCACCACCAGGCATTGAATGATATAACTATTAGCTGCCGTCACATGGCTTAAATCACATTAAGTACAATACGACGTTTTTTTGTGTTGTTATCGTTTCTTTAGGGCACATCACGAAATTATTAAGAAGGGCA